>JADMNL010000028.1:254572500-255045000 GCA_016271365.2 Neoceratodus forsteri | reverse complement strand
TACGTCTCGGATACAGGGAGGGGGATTAGGAATAGGTTGAGTCTCTTTGCGGATGATTCAAAATTGAGAGCACTGGTGGATAGTGAGGAAGTGAAGGAGACAGTCCAGGGGGATCTGGATACCCTGGAGGGGTGGTCAAGGAGGTGGGGACTGAAATTTAATGCCAGGAAATGTAAGGTACTTCATTTGGGGGTCAATGACCCGGGCCATGAACACACCCCGGGGGGGGGGGTCACACTGCAAGCAGCATTGGGAGAAAGGGATTTATGGGTGGTGATGGACGTCAAAATCAGTAACTCTGAAAATTGTAGAAGAACTGCAGCCAAAGCAAACAGGATACTGGGCTGCATAGCCCGGGGAATTGCGTCCAGAAGGAGGGAGGTGATCCTCCCTCCGTATAATGCCTTGGTCAGGCCGCAGCTCAAGTACTTTGTACAGTTCTGGAGACCTCATCTGAAGAAGGACATAGCGCTGCTGGAGAGGGTCCAGAGGAGAGCGACCAGGATGATTCGGGGCATGGAGGGGAGGCCTCATGAGGAGAGACTGGAAGAGCTTGGGCTTTACTCACTGGAGGAGAGGAGGGATAGGGGAGACATGATAGAGGTTTTCAAGTATGTAAAAGGAATAACCAGGCGTGGAACCAAGGAGCTTTTTAGGCGAAATAAGAGGGGAACAACCAGGGGCCATGTGTGGAAGCTGGAGGGGGGGAGCTACAGGGGGAGCGTAGGAAGCATTTTTTCACTGAGAGGGTGGTGTGTGGAGCCATGGAATGCGCTGCCTGGTAGGCTGGTGGAGGAGGGCACAGTGGAGGGATTCAGGAAGGGGTGGGATGGGTACAAGGGGAAACAAACCAAAGAAGACCCTCTTGGGGGCTGGGGGTGGTAAGGCGAGCAGCCTCTAGGTTGCTGGCTTTCGAGCAGACAAGACAAACCATTTGGCCTATTCTGCTGGCATTTTAGTGTAACATATACATATATGTCTACAGGTTCGGGGAAGGATGAGGTTACCTGGCACAAGGGACCTAGGTTTGGCTACTCTGCACAGGGGCACCCAAGTAAATCCAACTACAGGAAGCAATAACTGTAATGTCCAGAACCAGAATTGGGATTTTTCAGTGTGGCTTTATTTATTAACTAACTGAACATAAACAAAGCACTGCATGGTCCCCCAAAGGGCTACGTTACTGTATGTGCAGATTAGAGGTTAAACACAACGGTCCATTTGAGGAATGAACACATTACTACAATTGTCTGGCTTTGGACCCACCAGGCACTCAGCCGGACTTTGCATGCGCATTGGATACATAGTCACTGGTCCGGCCCCTGCCGCCACTTGACTGACGGTCCACTTGAAGAATGAACCTAAACTTTACTTGGAAAGACATCCCATCAAACAAGGAGACTCCCAAACTGTGGCTCCCCACACCACTTGAAGTCTCGACTCCTAGAGATTTGTTTCGTACTTCCAATCCAAACTCCCATCAAACAAGGAGACTCCCATCCAACAAGGAGTAATTTTCCCATCCTGTGGCTCCCCACACCACTTAGAGTCCGGCGACCCCAGAGAGATTTCTTCAAGTCACCCACGCCTGGGTACCCACCCCATCACTGGCCAAGTGCATGAGGCAAGCAGCAAAACACAGAAGAAATCCATAGAGGTGGACCTGGTTACTAAAGATGGGGGTTCCCATGGGGGGGGTTCCCATCTCCAGCTCCCCACAGCCCATACCCGCCATTTCTCTGGACACACAGAAAACTTTAGACTTTAAAATGTAGATTGAACAGTGGATGACCTGAAGCACCCTCTCTACAGCGAACTTTAAATCCATTTAAAACTTTAAACTGTTTGACTGCTCTATTTGTTTGTCCTAATTGACATAGTCCTCCCAAATTGCAGTCCACATTTATTTCCCAACTGAAGAAAACAAGATGTTTGCCCCTTCAAATGGAGCCAAACACTCACCCATTCGTTGCAGGTGCCCCACAGGCGAAGTACTGTAACCTTTGCTGTTATACAAGAACAGACTGAAATTAAATCTGACAGCTTCCTTCCCAGGGTGGGAGAAGGGGATTGCCCCTGGAACCCACAGAGAACTTTTCCTACCCCCCCCCAAGAGGGAGGGGGGCACTGAGACTGGGGGAACGGTCTCCACCACTTTAAAAAAGGTAAAATGCAGGAACACTTCCTTTTTTCTTGGTGAGAGATCAAACTGCAGACTAATGCTTCCTTCTTGCTTAAGGACAAACGGAAGACTACTTTTGAATTTGCAGGGGGGAGGGAAGGGGAGGAGGGGTAGCAATAATAGTCAAAAACTGCATTGGCATAGGGGGAGTAGAGGAGGCGGAGGGAACTGTGGAGGTGATTTGGGTCACCTTGATAACAAGGGGGGGCAAGAGAGTAAAAATAGGAGTGGTGTATAGACCCCCTGCCCTGGCAGAGGAGCTGGAGGACAGTCTGGTGGCAGATGTTGGGAGACTGGGCAGAGGAATGGTGGTGGTGTTGGGGGACTTAAACATGCCAGGAACAGACTGGGAGACTATGACATCCTCTGTGACCAGGGAACAGAGGTTGTTGGATGTCTTTCAAGACGCGTTCCGAACTCAGCAGGTGAGGGAACCGACCAGGGAGGCGCGGGTACTGGATGTGGTCCTGGCAGACAGTGACCAGATTGGGGGCCTGGAGGTAGGGACCCATTGGCGGGGAGTGACCATGCCACGGTCTGGTTCTGCCTGGACCTAGGAAGGGTAGAAGGCTGCACAAAGACGGAAGTAACCGACTTCAGGGGGGCGGATTTTAAGGAAATGGGAAGGATCCTTAAGGAGCATTTGGATGGGATTGGGTCAGACATGGACGCTGATAGTAGGTGGGAAATCATCAGGAGAGGGGTGCAGGATGCTACCAGCACCTGTGCAAGAGTAAGACGAAAATGGTAGGAGCCCAAAACCCTGCTGGTGGACCAGGAGGTCCAGGAGGTGGTGCGGGAAAGAAGGCAGCCTATAAGCAATTCAAGTGCTCAAGGAGTGAAGGGATCGAGGAGTACGAGCTGATGGCTAGAAGGGGCACTAGGGTGGTGAGGGCGGCAAGGCAAGGAGCAGAACCAGGCCAGGGAAATTAGGAGAGGGAACAAGGGTTCTTTAGATACGTTGGGGAAAACGAAGGGTGAAGGGGCAGGTTAGCAGGATTAAATCAGGGGAGAGATGGGCACAAGACCCGGGGGAGCAGGCTGAGGTACTAAATGAGTACTTCACCTCAGTTTTCACCAAGGAAAATGGGGGTGCTGCATCATACATGGGAGGAGACAGAGATACTGAGGAGGGGGGACCCTTACCGATCGGCGGGTCTGGGGGAGAGGGGAGGGCTAATCAGGGAGAAGAGGTACCAGAAGTGGAAATCACAGCAGAGAGTGAGGAAGCCTTCAGCTCCCTTAAGATGGAGAAAGCACTGGGGCCGGATAAATTACATCCCAGAGTGCTGAAGGAACTTGCAGATGTCTGGCGAAAACCCTGGAGCTTTTCACCATCTCTCTGAGGACAGGGTGGGTGCCCCAGGACTGGAAGGTGGCGCATATAGTGCCTATCCACAAGGGGGGGATCAAGGGAGGTGGCAGGGAACTATAGGCCTGTCAGCCTGACATCGGTGGTGGGCAAGGTGATGGAGGGCATTGTCAGGGAGAGGCGGGGGGGGACCTGGATAAGTCAGGGTGTCTGGATGATAGCATGGATTCATCCCGGGGAAATTGTGTCAGACAAACCTGATGGAGTTCTGTGACTGGGTGACGAGTGCCTTGGACCTGGGTAGACCAATGGACGTTCTCTTTCTAGACTTCAGCAAGGCATTTGACTCTTCCTCACGTGGGCCTGTTGGATAAGCTGGGAGAAATGGGGGTGGGGAACCAGATGATCAGATGGATAGGCAGTTGGCTCCAGGACCGGACCCAGAGGGTCGTAGTTGGCGGGATAGTCTCATCTCCAAGGAGGGTCATTAGTGGGGTCCCACAGGGATCAGTCCTTGGGCCCCTTCTGTTCAACGCCTACGCTCTGACATAAGGACAGAATCAGGAGTGAGATGAGTCTCTTTATGGATGACTTGAAACTGGGGCGGTGGTGGATGGGGAGGAGGGAGGAGGGTGGCCCCAGGGGACCTGGAGGCTCTGGAAAGATGGTCTAGAAAGTGGAAGCTGGGGTTCAATGCAGGAAATGCAAGGTACTCCACCTGGGGGCCAGAAACCTGGGCCAAGTGTACACCTTTGGGGGATGCTAAATTCTCGATGGCTGAGAGGGACCTGGGGTGGTGGATGTCAAGATGAACAACTCTGAGACTTGTAGGAGGGCAGCAGCCAAGGCCAACAGGATGCTGGGATGCATCACTAGGGGGATCTCCTCCAGAAGGAGGGAAGTGATGCTCCCTCTGTAGAACTGCTTGGTGAGGCCTCACCTTGAGTACTGCATGCAGTTTTGGAGGCCACACTTAAAGAGGGACATTAACCTCCTGGAGAGGGTCCAGAGGAGGGCAACCAAAATGATTTGGGGACAGGACCTATGAGGAGAGGCTCGAAGAGCTAAATATGTACACATTGGAAGAGAGAAGGGACCGGGGGGACATGATAGAGGTCTTCAGGTACATGAAGAGGGTAAATAGGGGAGGAACAGTCAGGGTGCTTCGAAGGAAGGAGGAGGGGGCCACTAGAGGGCATGGGTGGAAGCTGGAGGGGGGGAAGATTCAGGGGAGAAAGGAGGATGCTACTTCACTGAGAGGGTGTTGGAGCCATGGAATGCGCTGCCTAGGAGGCTGATGGAGGCAGAGACAGTAGAGGGGTTCAAGAGGGGGTGGGACAGGTACAGGGGAAGGGTTCTGGAAGCAAAATCCAATGCAGCAAGAATATCCGGAACTGGGAAGGGAGAAGCCAGAGAAGGCGAGGGGGGCAGCAAGGTCAGTACCCAGGGTGGGGGCTGACCAAACGAGCAGACACGAAAGACCGTTAGGCCTGTTCTGCTGGCATTTTAGTATGTTAGTATGAATTTCCCAAAATTCTAAACCACTCCCTGACCTGGAGATTCCAAAGTGGCTCATGCAGCTGCGACAGTTCTATAATGATGTAATCTGTCAAGTCTCAGCTGTGACTGAGGACAGAGTGAGACAGTGTGAAATCCATTTAACTGGAGTTTCACAAGCTGCCTTCCCTGCCTACCACTAGGTCTTACTGGGATTCTAGTAACCCCGGGTAACAAAGGGGTTACATTAGTATGTTAGTATTTTTACGGTTGTGGGCGGAGACTGCAGCTGTTTTGTGATCACTCTGAAAACGAGTAACCATGGCATGCTTCCGCTGGAGTTTTAGAAGTATCCCTCCGAAAGGCCAACATTGCTTGAAACAGTCAACCACAGTCACTTGCTACAGAGGCACTGTTTAGGCAGCTACTTCCGCATTCTGGACAAGAACTGCGCATGCACGCTGTGTGTGCATGCGCAGTTCCGCTGGTGCCACCATCTTGGGAATGGCAGTATGCCATTCACTGCAAGTGCAGTTGTGTTGTTGCCACCATCTTGAGGGTGGCGTTCATTCCTGACGAGCTTCTTCAAGCTTGTCACAGCCATATCAGCACTGGCTAGAGTTTGTTATAATTGCTGTGGCGAAAAAATGCTCCCCAGCAATTATATAAAATAATGAGTGGTGTGTAAAACTCGTATTTTACACACACCTGCGTGTTAGATGCTTAAACTCTCGAGCTTCGCTCTTGGGGTTTATGTAGCATCCAACACCACAGGTGTGTATAAAGCTTCTCGTTAAACACACCACCCGATGTAGTATTCTATATATAATAACTGGCTATCAATTTTTTTTTTTTTTCTTTCAGTGGTGATGGTCAGTTACTATTGCGGCAGATGTGCGCCTTTCAGTACAACAGCTGTGCATGAGACTCCCTAGTGGACTATGGACTGCCGGTGTATGGTGCTGCTGATCAGACCGCACTCCATAAAATTCGCACTACTCTGAATAAGGCCTGCAGGTTAATTACTGGAGCACCTAGGCTGACAAACACCTGTCTACTGTACGCTAAAGCACTGGTACTTGATCTTGACGAGCGCCTCAAATATCTGACCTGTACCCTTACAAAAAAGACCCTCCTTGGGCTATCCCCACCAGGATTGACCACCACCAAACGCCACTCTGTCCCACTAGTTCATACTGGACCTCTGGGAAACCTCTTGTTATCCCTAGAGCTAGGACCTCACGGCCAAAGAGCCTTCAGCTTTAGGGCCTCCTCCTGGTTCAACACACTGCCCCTCCATCTCCAAGCTCCAACTATATCGTGCTTCAAAACTTCATTACGTAAATCACCTTATTAACACCTGATGCTGTAATTGCCACTAGTCAAAGCCGTACTCAATTCTTATGACAAAGCTTATTACTAAGCTGCTAAGCACAACATAACTCTGGTATTGTTTGCATCAATCCTACCTGTACCAGCTTGTTTGTATCTATGTTTTAAGTTACTGTTATACTTATGTGTTGTAGTGTTATACTGTGTATTTTCGTTTGTCTTACTGTGACAAGGTACCTTTGTAAATGAGCCTATGGCTCAAAGGTTTTCCAAACTGCTGTTTAAATAAAATAAAATAAAAAATAAAATATACTGTGTCTCCAGTGTAGCAGTCTGTCGGCAATCGCAACAGTTTCATTTTTAAAAGTGAAGCTAGATCGCAAAACGGAGTAATTCAGCCAGCCCTGCATAATAATAATAATAATAATAATAAAAAAAAAAAGTAATAACTAAACTGAATTATGAACCGATCATTGTAAATAGAGGAATCTGATTGGCCGAGAGCTCTTTGAAGCCGTGATGATATCGGGCTACATCATCACGGCTTCAAAAAAGTTCCGGCGCCACCAGCCTCCTTGCTGTGTACTGTCTGAGAACTATTTTTCAAAACGTACTTGTATATCACCCAAAAAATCATTCATAAAACATTTTAAAACCTGTTTTTTTTTTTTTTAAAAAACTTGAAACTCGGTTCATAATAGCAATAAGTCACTCCCAAAGTGTGGTGTATCATGGGATATTGTCACTTCTTGGGTGGTTGGACGCACTCGGCCTGCGGCCTCGTGCCCAACCACCCAAAGCGTGAGTATATCCCGTGATATACCACACCCTGTCGTGCCTTATTGCTTAAATAAAACACATACTTCTCCAAACACAGCTACGCTCAAAACTGTCTTTGTCTTGAGCGCAGCACTTCCTGTATCACGGTCACTGAAGGAAAAGCTGAGATGGTGACAGTGAAGCGTGCAGCATCGCGCTTTTATTGATTTTTTTTGGGGGGCTAGGTAAGCAGTAAGACATGGCAGGGTGTGCGTTAGACACTTTTAACACACGGCTAGGAGGTGTAGTGAGGCACGAGGCCATCGGCAGAGTGCGTCCAGCCTCCTAGCCAAGTGTTAGTGTCTAACACACACATCCTGGAGTGTCTTATTGCGCTTATGAAATGGTTAACTAAAACACAGATGTATGTCATAACTAAAATGCATAATATTTAATAGTAAAACACTTGCACGTTTGTCTTAATTGTTAGTAAAATAGTTCCTTTGCCTGTGTGTTTTTTTTTTTTTTTTTTTTTTTTTTTGAGGACTTTTGAGCTGCAAAGGCATCCTTACTTGTAGTCGATATGGCACTCCCCGGTCAGAGTAGCAGTATGTCCCGCTAAGAAGTGGTTCTGAAAGAAACACGGTAAATTAGTTTTCCATTTACACAGATTAGAAATTATATGCTATGCGAGGGAAGTTGCAATTGAAAAGTCAGTGAGCGGGCGAGCCAGGATAGAGATCGTGGCAGCTGTTTTCTTTTTATGAACTGACTCCAGGAGAGAGAGAGAGAGAGCGATTGTGGCAGTCCCTGTTTTTTTTTGTTTTGTTCAGTTCAGTGTGCATCCAGAAGTAAAGGAGACCAGCGATAGAAGTTGCAGTTGAAACAGCCAGTGAGCAGCCGGGCCAGGAGAGAGAGAGATCGTGGCAGCCGTTTTCTTTTTATGTACTGACTCCAGGAGACAGAGATTGTGGCAGTCCCTGTTTTCTTTTTGGTTTAGTTAATGCTGCATCCAGAAGTAAAGGAGACAAGCTGATGAAGGATCTACAGAATTACTATCGCGGAAGTGGTAGTAAAAAAAAAAAAAAAAGTTCGAGGTTGAGGGAACGGTCTGGCGGCTGGCAGGATCATGGCTGGGTTTTGTTTCTATTGTGCTTGAATCTTGTTAGTATGGAAAAGTTAGAATATTAAAAAAGGGAAGGCAACTGAACGGGGTCAGAGGAAGTTGTTTTTTTACAGTTAGGCTGGCACCACTGTTGGCAGAAACAAGATGGCTGCGATTTTGTTTCCTTAACGTTCTGAGTGGGCAGCATCACTCGTATCAATGCCCACTGGGCACTGCTGGAACCTTTTTCCTGTGCATAAGAATGAATATCACATCCCTAGCAGCCAATCGGAGCTCTTTATTTTGTGATGCCCATTTCATAACCTGCACAGCTTTATCTTACTCAAGATGCTCCTCGGGGACTGTGATAAAGTGCTTTGCGAGTTATCTAGCAGTCCTTATGATAACACCAGAGGTGAACATTTTTGAGGGTGGGGAGAAAAAAATTGATGACCAATGATTATATAGAATAAAATGTGGTATGATGGTATTACTCATTTAATACATACCGTCAGTGTGTGATGCTTGAATAAACCCCTCTGACTTCGCTCTTGGGGTTTACATAGCATCTCCCAGTTCGGATGTGTATTAAATTCTCATAATGCACACCATCCCATGTATTATCCTTGACATAATTAATGGGTTTCTCTTTTTCCCATAGGGAAATCGTGGCGTAATTTTCCCATAATAAAGGAGTGTTTGTTACTGTAAACATGTGTACAGTTTCCTTCGCTCTGCCCATGTGTCCGCCGCAGTTCGTCCCTTCCCACGCCAATTCTACCACAAAGTGAACTGCCAGTGGAACTCGGCGGGAAGTTATTTTGGGGGGGGGGGGGGCTAATTTCCATCTCAAGGGGGTAAACAAAACAAACATTTTAAAACATAAAAATGCGGACAGGACAAACCTGGGAACAGCTGAAAATGCAGCTGGAGCGCGGCCGCACTGGAGTAGCTGGTATTTTATATAATTGCTGTGGCGAAAAAGGGAAACCCAGTAATTACATAAAATAAGATATGGGGTGGTGTGTGTAAACTTGAAATTAACACACCCACTCGGTGTTAGATGCTGTAATAAACTCTAGCTTTGTTCTCGGGTTTTATGGAGCATCTAACACGGGGGGGGGGGGTAAACTTCTCATAACTGGGATGTCCTTTTTCCCATAGGGAAACCATGGTGTAATTCGCCATTATAAAGGAGCATTTATAATGGTGAACACACGCCCGGTTTCCCTCGCACTGTGCAGGAGCCCCTACCTCCAAAGTTCTTCCTCCTAGCCACTGTCTGTCTGGTCTTATCCACTGTGAGCCGCTATTCTAACTGCGTTAAGTGCTGCCTGGCAGGCAGAAAGGAATCAAAATGAGGGAAATACCCTCAACATGTTGGCTCCACACACAATGAAATAAAAAAAAAAAAGTAAAGAACAACTGACAGACCGTAGAGCGAGCGTTGAGACCCAAGCAGACCGCCGCGGTCGCATAAGAACGTCTTTTATTTTATATAGTTGCTGTGGGGGGAAAGACATCTCTGCAATTATATAAAATAAAGTATGGGTCTGGGTGTGTGTAAACTCGAATTTACAAACACCCTTGGGGTTAGATGCTACGCATAAACCCCTCGGGCGTGTGTAAATTCTCGTTACACACCCAGACCCATACTTTATTCTCTATATTATTCACACCACTCCATACTTTATTTTATTTGTAATGTCTGATCTTTACTCCGTTTAGTAAGTCTTTATGGATAAATTGCTGATTTTTTTTTTTTTTTTTTCTTTTCTAAACATTCTGTAGGCGAATATATATTCTACTGACACTGTAGCGCAAGTATAGTTGGGGTGAGAGGGTAGTTTAATGTTAAAGCCAAATTTTTGAACCTTAACTTTTGAACTGTTCGGATTTGTACGAAGTTTGGCATGAACAAAGCGCCAGGGGTAGGTTTTTGAGACAAATTTACGTGTAGATCCAAATTGAGCTTATTCAAAAGTTATTAAATATAAAATCCCTAAATGTACCAACTTTTTGCCCTTTTTTTTTTTTCTTTTTGTCATATGTATCTCGGAAATGGCAGTAGATATTGGTGTTTTTTTTGTTTTGTTTGTTTGAAAGTCCTTGGCCCACAGATGTGCCTTTTGAAGGTTTAGTGCAAAAATATGAATCCGTTCAAAAGTTATTTGTTTTTTCCCATTATTTCCTAACATACTTGCATACTAAATAGCCAGCAGATTAGGCCCTATGGTCTGAGTCTGCTCAGGGATCAGTGCCTACCCAGGGCACCGTTGTAGCCCCCCACCATCCCTACAAGATCCTCTGCCCCAGCCCCCAGCGGGGCTCTGGGTTGAACTCTTTCCCCCTCTACCTATCCCAGCTCTTCTTGAATCCCTCCACAGTTGCAACAGCCACCAGCTCCTCGGTCAGTGCATTCCAGAGCTCCACCACCCTCTCAGTGAAGTAGCGTCTCCTTGTTTCCCCCTTTAGCCCCCCCCGTCCAGCCTTAATGCTTGTCCCCTGTTTGTCCCTTCCTCCCTCAGCTGAAGCACTCCCTCTAGGTTTACCCTATTCATTCCCATTTTCCTGTGGGGAAAAGTTAGATGTCGTGTGTAAAAGTTTTTGTGCAGTAGTAGGAGGCCGAAAATTTGCGACAGCTTTCGTAAAACTTTTGTAAATTATTTTGAAACTTTCGCAAATTTGCGAAGCTGCTTTTTAAAAAAAAAAAAAAAAAAAAATGCTGTTTCTTTGCCACTTCACTGCAAAAAAAAAATCTTTTGGGCTTAAACTTGCAGGGTAGAAAGAGCTTGCCTCAGAGATGTGCTTTTTGCTGGTTTGGTGATAGAATTTACATTGGTTCTGTAGTTATAACATTTCAAAGTTTGGAAATTTCCCATAGGATACCATTGTGGCGGTTGCGGTACCTTTCGGTGGCTGTGTCTTAAATGGTTTGAGATTCGGATTTTTCACTAAACGCAGCTTGTGTACTAAGCAGTTATGCAGGTTGCCAGGCCATGACTACAACTGCAGTGGAATTTGTTTCAGTGTTCCTATGGTTATTGTGATATTGTGCCATTTGCAGTACAAGGGTTACTTGGAATGTCTCTAGGCCTGAGCTCTGTCTCTGCACTTATGGGTACCATTATGCAGTAATGGGAATGCAGGGCCCAAAGGGCCCTGTGCTTCCATAGGGAGAGGAAGGTTAATTACAGTGTCTCTAAATTTATGGTTAGATGGGAGTGCAAAACCTTCCAGGCCCTGTGCTCTCACATAAAAATCGGGAACAGTTACAATACGCATGCATGCTGGGCCCTGTGCTCCTACAACACACTATGGACTGATGCTCCCACAACCAAATAAGGATAAGATTACACTGTCTCAGAAAGTAAGGAAATTCATTGGAAAATGCTTTGTTAATGCATCAGGTTGAGTACTATAACGACAAAAGGAGGGAAATGAGGCGTTAGGGTTGCCAACCCTAATGCCCCACCCTGCAGAGGCTGACTGACGTGGAGGGTGTGCCTTGGGGTCATCGGCCATAACGCTCATGCCATTCCACCACCACCCTTCACACACTGACAGGCGTCGGGGGGGTATGCTTTGGGGTCGTCTGCCCTAATGCTCACCCCATTTCACTATAGTGGACCCATCTCATCTTATTAACTTATGGAATGGAGCGCTGGGGCCAATGTACTCTTTTTGGATTTTGCGGTATTCATTTTTTTTTTTTTTTTCTTGCCCCCTCTTTTTAGGGGTTCTGGTTTGTCGTAGCTTACTGTGCTGTTGCCCCCCTATCAGTAGTAAATTTCTTGGTTATTACTTTTGACAGATTGTAGCATCATGTTGCTCCCATGTCACCTGTTATATTACAGTTTGTACCTGTCCCCCCACCCCACCCCCGTGGTCATGCCTGGAAATGTGGCTCAGCTCAGTGCACCTTTCCTTGCCACCAATTTTCAATAAAATAAATTAATAACACCAGCTCCCCACGTTCTGTACTGATACAGCAGGATCCATGTTACTGAACACAAACAAAACTGCGCTTGCAGGGAAAACTGAGGGAGTGCAAACTACACGTCGAACCACGTTTTAGAACACAAAAGCTATCTCTTTCGGCTCATAAAAGCAAAAAAGACACACACTGCACTGGTGAGTTCAAGCCATCTAGTGTTTTATTAAAGAGCCACAGTGAGCACGTACACCTTGGTGCTTCGTGTCAGAAATGCGACGCTTCATCAGGAGGAGGGGTCAGAAGAAAACTGATATGCTCTTTTTATGCATTTCAAAGTCTTAAAGGAACAGTAACAGCATTTTTTGCACTTATTATTTATTTTTTATTTTTGTTATGGTTAAGACTCATCTATGCAGTAATTGTTTTTTTTTTTTTTTTGCCTTTATGAGCCGAAAGACTGCAGCTTTTGTGTTCTGAAATCTTGCAGTTTACTAAAACTGGGATTTTACCCAGAATCCTCATGTGACAAGAAAGCATTGTACCAAATGATTGGCGTTCAGCAATAGTTACTCCCATATTTAAAAAAGGCAATAGAGGTTCTGTGCAAAATTATCATCCAATTAGCCTGACCTCAGTGGCTGGTAAATTAATGGAACGAGTAATGAAGTCTCTAATAGATCAAGATTGTAAAAAATTAGGAATTTATTATTCAAATCAGCATGGGTTTACTCCCAAGTATTCCTGCACCACCAATCTGATATCTTTTTACAGTAATATAAGTACTCTACTAGATGTGGGTATCCCTACTGATGTAATTCTTTTTGGACTTTAGTAGAGCTTTCGATAAAGTCTCACATGAAAAACTCATTACTGAAATGCACAGTCTAGGTTTGTCAACTGGACTTTAAACTGGTTGACAGATCGTTCTCAGAGAGTCAGAATTAATGATATCTTGTCTGATTCGGGTAGTGTGACAAGTGGTGTACCACTAGGGTCGGTCTTGGGACCAACATTGTTTTAATCTCTTTATCAGTGATTTACAAACAGGGCTAAATAACTTCATTGTTAAATTTGCAGACAGTACTAAATTGTGGGGCAAGGTTAATAATCAAGAAAAAATTTCTGCATTAAAGAAGGATTTGGAAAAATTAACACTTTGGACAAATGAAAATCATATGCAGTTTAATCAAGACAAATGTTTAGTAGTGCATTTTGGTGTAAACAATCCAAAAACGACATATAAACGGACTACCACTTCACTCATCAAATTGTGAAAAAGATTTAGGGATATATGTTAATAATAAACTTACATCGAATGATCGCTGTGTTAGAACTGCTTGCATGACCAACAGACTTTTGAGGCAAATAAAACGCATTTTTGTTAATCACACTGAACAATGCCTTATTCCATTGTATAGGGCATACAGTAGACCGTATCTAGACTATGGCTCCCCTTTCTGGAATCCAAACCAAAAAAAAAAAGACACAGCAATTCTTGAACAGGTTCAAAGGAGAGTAACTAGAATGATTCCAAGATTAACAAACTTGGATTATCAGAACAGATTAAAAACTAGTGGTCTCTTCTCTCGTCAAACTAGTAGATTAAGAGGTGATATGCTTATGGTTTTTAATTTAATAAATTAAACCAAATCTAATGGAAAAATGTGGTCTAACACTCTCCAAAAGGAGACATGTTCCGAGACTGCATAATAAATAACTTGAAGTAAACACTTATAAAACCAGCAAAAGGGGAAACTTTTTTCCAATAAGAGCATCCATTGTATGGAACACCTTGCCACAAGAATTGGTAGAGGCAACTAGTGCCACTGTCTTTAAAAACAAATTAGGTGTTTGGTTGAAGGATAATAGATAATGTCCCACATAGTGTGGAGAACAGTCTCGATGGGCTCTGGCCTTCTTCTGTTCTTTCATACCAAGTGACTCTTGATTGGGCTTCTCGGAGAGCTGCTTCCGTGTTTGACAAATCTCTTCAAAATAAAATAATCTGCTAAAGACTGGACAGAAAATTAGTAAAAATGACTATGTGGTACCCCTTGGCAAGCAAAGTCAGTTACATTACAGGGGCTTTGCTGTAGAAATTAACCTTGTAGTAAGTGAGTGCGCATATACTGTACGTGCACACACAGACACACACACACACAGCTTATATGGTGGCCTGTCGAAGGGAGAGGAGAGTGTGCTGGTTGCTGTATCGTACTTCAGGGATCGCCGGCCACCTGTGAAAGGGAGGGGGTGTGGGGTGGTGGTGATATGCAAGGGGATGGACGACAGGACACTGGTCTACCACTGATATGTTATACACAAAGCCCTGGTTGCTGAATTTGCTGCAGAATTTGCATTCTGCCACAGAATATATATAGTGCCGCAGAATTCATTGTTTTTGGTGAATTTTCATATAAATATACTGTTTTTCCATAGTGTCAGGCTTTCTTTCCCACCTGGTTTATCCTGAAGCCCCTCCTCTATGCTCAGCATATGATGTCATCGATGACATCACATCATATTTAGCCAGTGACAGGACTGCATTCTGCCAGAGAAACGAATAAATTATGCTGCAGAAATCAGAAAATGCTGCCGCAGAAGTCAAGGAGCCCTGCCGCAGAAATCAGAAAATACTGTTGCAGAACACCAGGGGCCCTGGTTATACATTTGTAAACTGGCAATTGGGGGTGGTGCTGGAGGAACCACTGGACACCAGGACTTCTTAACATTTGTAAACATTTGATCAGGGGGTTGGGAGTGCCAATATACACCAGGGATACGTCTAATAAACCTAAACCGGCGGGGGGCCGTTGTTGAACCTGAGCTAAATGGTGGCCAACAGTTACAGCACTCTTGAAAATCGGGAAAATAAGTTAAAGTACTTTATTGTTCGAGTTTAAGAATTCCACGACCAGAAATGTCAGTCGGGACACCAGATCAACAAATGTGGGTAACCTAAAGAAAGAAAAGTATCAGCAGGAAGGAGCAAAAAAGTAAAAATCTCTCGGGTACCCAAGGCCACACTGCATCTGAAGAGCCTGGTACTGGAGAGGAAACCTTACAAACCTTGGACGTCAAAATCAATCGCCTCATCTTTGCAGTGTTGGGACTGGCAGAAAAATGTAAAACTATGGCAAACAGGGTAACGAACCTGGAAACAGAGGTGACCTTAATCAAATCGGGAACCATGGAGAGCCACAAGAGTTCGGAGGAGGCCCTGGGCACGGCTACTGCGCTTGTGAAGGAAAACCTGCATATGTTTGCATAGGGGTAAGCCTTGAGGGGGTACTTCAGCTGAGGGAGGTAGGGGCCGTCGGGGACACTCAGTGAGACTGGATGGGGGGGAGACAGGGAAACAAGGAGATGCTACCTCACTGAGAGGGTGGTGGAGCCCTGGAATGTGCTGCCCAGGGAGTTGGTGGTTGCTACAACTGTGGAAGGGTTAAAGAAGGGCTGGGATAGGTATAGGGGGAGGGTGCATCCCAGAGCCCCATGGAGGGTTGGGGCCTTGTAAGGGGGGGGCCATAATGGTGCCCTGGGAAGGCACTGATCCTCGAGCAGACTCGATAGACCATAGGGCCTAATTTGCTGGGTTTTTAGTATGTTACTAAATCTCTGCTCGAGGCACTAGAAAACCAAGCCCAGGCGGTCAGTCTTCGTGTTGTTGCTATGCCCGAGCAGAATGAAGGGGTCCATCTCGGCTTGTTCATCCATGAAGGGATGGAGCAGCAATTAGGGAAATCCTTTTCTGACTGCAAAATCAAGATACAGAAAGTCTACCGGGTGGCATTCAGGGGACGATTAGACAACCCCGAGGCACCCAGAGCTACAGTTACGGTCATGGACTGGGTGGGATCACGGGACTTCGTTCTGGCATTAGCATGCCAGACAAAAATGCTGTTCCATGATGGCGCTCAAGTAAGAATCGATCTGGATTTAAGCTACGCCAAGAGGCAAAAGAAAAAATGTTTTGGCGGCGTTAGAGCCATCTTACGGGAAGCAGGAATACTTCACAATATGCTTTTCCCTGCACATCTACGGATCCTTCATGCCGGCAAGGTGTTTATTTTTTTCAGACTCCAGTGAGGCCCTAAAGTGGGCCCAACGCCACACTGTCCCATCTACTCGATTGGACTCCCCAGACCAGGAGGAGTTGGACGAAGGGGAGACCTGATTTTTCGGCTATAGTGCCTGGCTCCAGGTTTGCTCTAATCAGGCAAGATGATATAGTCTGGATTTGAGACTGATAGTACATTAATTAATTAATAAAAGTAATATAATGTACTGAATATGTTGAGCTGAGTAGGCTCCTGTTCATGATTATTCCCTATTTAGGGGATCATTTTTCCTATTAAAATTATTTTCTTTAGACTGACATCCTAATTTTAGACACCTTTGAATAAATAATAAGATGCTTTGAAAAGGGCAATATAGTTGGGTGGTTGTGATATACATTCCTATATTCAGGGTGCCTCTTAAAGTACCTCTGGTTATCACTGGTTGTGATTGTTCTGTACATTGGCTAAGTACTTTCAAAAGTTAATGATTGGGGAACTGTAAACATAATTTAAAAAAAAAATAAAAATACCACTAAGGTTCCTAAAAAATGGTTCAGCGTGATATTTTTATTTTTTTATCCCTTATAGGATGCGGACTTTGAAAGCATCAGGGCCATTTTTTATGGATTATATTATCATGCAGCTCAGAGGCTTGTTGAGTTTGTTTTGTTTTTTCTTATGTTTGTTTATTGATTTTGTAAGCAAAACTTACAATACAAAGTAGCACAGGAGGATATCACAGTGGGAAGTTATTCATAATATTCACTTACAAAGGTCTGTTGAAAGACACCCCCTCTAGTGGTACAACATAGGTGGTTTTATCGAAAGCTTATACAGTATATATTATTGTCCAAAGCCTGCTGCTTAGGAAGGCCAATAGGGAATCATGTTTAAAAAAAAAAAAAAAAATTGGTTACATTAAATGTCCCTTTCACCAGTATGACTGAATGTCTAATCGATTCCTCCTTGAAAGTAGTTCAATTATTATACAAGGATTCGTCCCCCAGTTCCCAGGAATGAAAAATCGCCACAAACATGAGTGTCTCGTAAAGCACTGCATATTATAAACCGATACTGAGCATAATTAAGAAAAGCAAACTTAACAAGAGACTTTCTACGTTCACCTTCCTCAAAAATACCAACGGTACTGTTGGCGAGCCCCAGGACGAGGGCCCAAATGTAGACTCCGTGCAGTCCAAGCAGTTCAAATGACAAATAGTGTCTACCTTAGGAAGTCTGAAGGAAAAAAATGTAACTGGCTGATACGGGAGAGGCTCCATCTGTCTCCTAGATCTCAGAAATCGGCCACCTGCCATAAGCACACGCAGTTCAAAAGGTGCAATACTGACCTGGTGCCAAGACTCAGCCTTCGTCCGAGGAGGACTGTTCTTCTTCCCCCTGCAGCTGTTGTTCCATGCACCTGAGGAGTTTCTCCGCATCTTTTGCCTCGTTTAAAGAGATATTGTTGGCCGTTCCACGCCGCCCTGAGTTTAGCCGGCAAAAGTAACTGGTGCTGGATTTTCTGCTGATGCAGACACCCTCTCAGGCCATCGAATATCTTTCGCTGCTGGCGGGTACTGTAGGAGAGGTCTGGGAATAGCAGCAGAGTGTCCTCACCATATTTCAGGGCCCTGCGGCGCCTGGCGATTGAAAGGACCCAGTCCCGATGATCTATCCTGGTGCAAACTATCAGGAAAGTTCTGGCAGCTGTAGGATCAGATGCTGCCCGCCTAGGAGTTATGCGGTATGCCTTTTCCAGTGACAGTGGGGCTCTTCTAGGCCCAGTGTCGGCGGCAAGAAGGTTCTAGCAAATGCAAGGCTGTCCTCCCCCTCATCATTCTCGGACAGCCCTATCACCCACGTGTTTCTCTCCCATGACTGGTTCTCTACAGTTTCAAGTCTCTGATGGAGGTACACATTTTCTTTAACAAGTTTAGTGGTGGCCTCGGTCGATCTCAAAACAGAAGTCTTTGATCGCTGCACTATTGTTTCACAGTGCTCCATTCTGGTTTCAAGGGCGAACACCCGTGGAGTAATCACCAGCTGGTGCCGAGTGGTTAGGATAGTAGATAATGAGGCCTTCTCCGGTTGTTCATCAGCTGAGTTTGAGGTCCCGCTCCGCTGCGCAGGCCTCTCTTCTTGGTTTTGCCTTTTAGGAGCAAAAAAATTGCCTGTTGTGGCAACTGTACTTTTCGATTTGCCCATTTCACCAGTCACCAGTGTCTCTGCTATCTTTGGCTTGGTTCACCTCTATGTTTTGCTCAGTAATATTCAGGCTTAATAGTTTTTAGAGTTTTCCTTCCCGGAGCTCAAGCTTTTTGCTGCTTCCTCTTGGCTGCTCAGTTGTTTTAAACAGTATCAAATGTCAAAACTTATCTCTGGATTAAAATGTATTTACTGAGTCCCCCCATGTGATATATCTAATTGAAGCAGTGTGGTAAAGCTTTAACCTGCTTGTATTAAGAGGGGTGGCACACATGTGGATTTTGTTTTTGCTCCTCCCTTCAGCTCCCCAGCTCACCTCTCCTTCAGGCTAGCCTAGGCCCCGCCGACGCACTTGTCCTGTCCCCTCCACCTCGGATTGCTGCCATCCCAGGAGTAGCCCGGTGTCGCCCTTCACTGGATGGGTCCCTCTCCTCCAAGGGGGAAGGTGCCGGGGGGGGGACAACCAGCGCACTCTCTGGTCCCTGGGTGCTGCTGAGGTGGAACTGGAGACCCAGGACTTCCATGGTGGTGGGGGCCAGCAGCCGTCATCTGGCCGGGAAGCTGTTTTTTCCCATTTTCTCCCTGGGGCGGATGGTGTGCCACAGATGTCAAGGTGTACGCTGATGTCCACCGTGCTCCCTGCATTCAGCGGGGCTTGCCGAAATGTTGCACTCCCGGCCTTCGCTAGGAGTCTGCACACACCGAGCCGCATCCCAGAAGGCAAGCAGTCGTCAGATGCTCGAACCTTCTCCCCCTGGCCGGTCCTCCAGTGACCCAGGTCTGTTTCTGAACCCGGGTCGTTGGCATCGCAAGCGGAAATCCAAGCGCTGTAACGACGGGCTGGCATGTGGATTTCTTAATGGATGTCTTGTCATGTACTGCCTCTCGGCCGGAGAATTGACTGTCTATTGTATAACAATTAACAGAAAGTTAAAAAACAAACAAAACAAAACAAAAAAAACTAAACAGATGATGGGGAGCCACTAGACGGCAGGGATACATCTAATAAAACAAAACCGGTGATTGGGGGATATATATTTCCACTCCTACAACAACTGACAGTGGAGCCTCCAATACCTTTACCATTGTGACGGGGTCTGTTGTCCTAGGACAAGTGGTCTCTGGCCCATCTGAACCTGAAGTCCCTACATTTGTGTGCATGGCTCCTGAAAACATAGCCATGGCATGTTTTTCAGTCTTCCCTAAAGTTGCTGATGTTTTGGTTGCAGCTCAAAAGCCAGATCTACTTATTCCTTGAAGTGGAAGCGGTTTACTTTGTGGGCTGCTTCCAAGAATTTGTACCCATTCACACATGTCCTGTAAACGCAACTCTGGAATACTTTTTGTCCCTGTCAAGACTCTGGCCTACATTATTTCTCCCTTAAGGTGCATTTGGCTGCTGTATCCGCTTTCCTTGCCCTTTTTAATGGACATATGGTAGCACAGCTGTATGTGTCCTATACTTTACTGAGAGATATTCTACATATAAAACTTCCTATTTGTAATAGAGTCCCTCCCTTGGATTTGAATTTTGTGCTTGAGTCAGAAAGTGACTTTGACTCTGTTTTGAGCCATCTGCTAGTTGTGGCCTATATTTTCTATCTTGCAAAATGTTATGTTTAGTTGCAGTCACTTCTGCTCGAAGGATTTCAGAGCTGCAGGCTCCAGTGTACGAGCCTCATTTGATTTTTCACAAAGATGGTGTCTTTGTGTACAAATCCCAAGTTACTGCCAAAGGTGGTGTCTGAATTTACAGTGAATAAAACAATACACCTTTCTGTTTATTATCCCGAGTATGCCAGTCGATGTGAAGCATTGCTCCGTACTTTAGATGTACATAGTATACTGAAATATGATGTGACTTGCACCAAGGACTGAAAAAAGTCCTCTTAACTTTTTGTTTCATTGGCCCCTGGTAAAGAGGGTGCTCTTGTGTTTCAAAAATGCCTGTTCACATGGCTGGCACGTTGTATTACGTTCTGTTTATAAGAAGTAGAATAAGAAGCTTCCTGGTGCGGTTCTTTGGCATTCCACAAGGGGATGGCCACTTCTACTTCTTGTTTCAGAAGTGTCACTGCTGCTGACATTTGTGCTGCAGCCACATGAAGCACTGCCCACACCTTCACTAAACATTACAGTCTGGACATCGTCTCTCGTAGACGTGCTGGCTTTGTGTTTGCAGTACTGCAGGCTTCCTATCTTGAGTGTATTACCCTGTACCGCGCCCCCCCCCAGTGCATTGTGGGACTCATTTCAGAGGTATGGCCTAATGGAAGAGAGATTCTCTAAGAATATACAACAGTTACTTCAAGCCCCAGGAAATCCCTCTTTATACTTAACAACTGCAAATCATTCCCCTGGAATGAGCTGCCCCAGAGCCTAGAATTTTATGCTAAGCTGCTGCGTGGTCATGCTCACGTCTGCCCTCTAATGGCAGATTTATTTCTCTGCTTGAAGGAAGCAGTCACCCCAAAGTAATTTCTCCTACTTCAGAGCTGTTTGCGATTTATTATTTTCTATGTAAGTTTTAGTGTATAGTTTTTGATAACTCTGCGTTAGGGTGTATTTTGTGGCTTTTTAATGTATTTTGTTTTTTCTGGTTCTACATTGGTTCCCAGGAACTGGAGAAAGACCTGTTGCAGCATGGCTCTCGCTTTTCGGGAACCACTTTGTTTGCTGAGTTTCAAAGGGAAAAACCTCAAAAAATATATAAAACTTTGGGTGACCGCTTAGCTTTTGTCTTTTTGTTATATAGGGACTTTTATCCCACTGCTGGCAGGGCTCAGTGGTGGTGTACCACCATCAAACTCTTCTCTCCCCCTTTTGCGGGGGAATCACACAGCATGGCAGGGGATGTGTGTTGTAGTTACATATGTAGCTATGGAATCCCAAATCCCCACCCCTGAGGATGCTGGTTCGAAGGGCTGTAGCACAGGCATGGACTTTCCCTGCAAGAATGATTTTCTCTTTGGGGACAAGACTGTGGCCTATATGTAAAAAGTAGAAGAGTGCAAGACTACTTGCAGAAGCAGTTCAGCCCGGGACAAACCCTCCACATCCTACAAGTCCCAGGCAAAGGGAGGCAGGGGTAGGGGCTCCTACCACCAGACTTTTCTTCCAAGCCCGAGCATTGCCAGACTACCAGCAATCCAGGGGGTACTGCAAAGGCCGAAGGGCAGTGAGCAGGCCTGAGCCAGCACCTCGGACCATGTTCCAGCCAAAGCAGAACCCGTGCCTTTCCAGGTCACCTCCTCTTCCTCAAAGCATTGGCATGCCATCACCACAGACAAGTGGGTCTTGGAGATAGTGAGCCAGGGGCTGTCTCTAAGTTTCAAAATACTCCCCAGACTGAGAAGCAGATTTTCCAGTCCAGAAACCCAGCAGAAAGGATTCTGTTGGAGTCAGAGGTTGCAAAGTTACTGCTGATCAGAGCAGTGGAACCTGTCCCCCTATCCCAGAGGGACAAAGGCTTTTACTCCAGGTACTTCCTCACCAAAAAGAAAAATGGTGATTGGCGACCCATTCTGGATGTCAGTCTTCTGAATCAGACACTTAACAAAATCAAAGTTCAGAATGGTCACTTTGGCCATGATCATTCCAACTCTCCAGCAAGGGGACTGGCTAGCATCCCTGGATCTCAGATGCCTACTTTCACATCCCAATCAGGCCCATCCACAGAAAGTACCTGAGGTTCAGACTACCTTCAGGCCACTAGCAGTTCGCAGCCATGCCCTTCGGCCTGACCTCTGCTCCCAGGGCATTCACCAAGTGCTTGGCTGTGATGGTAGCACATTCAAGGTGGCAAGGGTCTCCGTGTTCCCTTACTTGGCCAGCTGGCTAGCCGTGGGACAGTCTCCCAAGCACACCACACACACGCTTGTGCTCTTGCTCAGTGCACCGTGGAGTCTCTGGGATTCCTGATACATGCCCCGAAATCACAGGTGGAGCCTGCTCAGGTCCTAGAGTTCATGGGAGCAGAACTGGACACCCTGCAGGGGAGGGCCTTCCTCCCTCAGGGCAGGGTGAACAACATACTGGAGCTAGGAAGTTTTTTGTTTTTTTTTTCTTCAAACTAAGCAGACCCAGGCCAGCGAAGCACTTCCTACAGCTCCTGGGCCGAGTGGTACCAGGGTCCAGATTTCAAATGAGGGACATTCAGTTCCATTTAAGGTCTCTAGAGCCACTGTCCAAGCAAGTGCCTGTCACAAACCCCCTTGTACAGGCCCTGCAGTAGTGACAAGACAGGGAAAACCTCCGGGAGGTAATCCCCTTTTTGTCAAGAAGCTCTCTCTGTTTTACTTACCACAGATGCCCCTCTTCGGGTGGGGGCATACATGGACGACCGGATGGTAAGCGGTACATGGTCCCCCTCCAGGAGTCACTTCTGCATATCAGCCTTCTAGAGCTCAGGGCGGTCCTCCTGGCTCTGAGTCTTTTGCCCCTCAAGTCAAGGGTAAGGTGGTACAAGTCAGGACAGACACCACCATGTATTACATCAGCAAACAAGGGGGCATCAGGTCACCCTTGCTGTGCACAGAGGCCATGAAGGTCAGGAACCTGGTTTTCTCCATGCAGGGGTGTCTGTCTGCAATCCACCTACCAGGGAAGGACAGTGTTCTGGCAGACTCCTTCACCAGAATCTGCCAGAACCACCACGAGTGGTCACTGATCAAATGAGTATTGGCCTTAGTATTCAGAAGGTGGGGCATACCAGACATGGATCTATTTGCCTCCACGGACAACCATTAGCTGCCACAGTTTTGTTGCAGGCCTCCGGCTCGAGGGACAGTACCAGTGGATGCCCTGGCACTGGATTAGTCAGGGAGCTTTCTTTATGCCTTTCCCTCTGTTGCTCTGAGTTCTCATAAAACTCAGAACAGAACCAGCACTTATGACCTGGTGGCACCAGATTGGGCAAGGCAGCTATGGTACTCCCTCCTGCTAGCCTTAAGTGTCACAGCCAAGTCACCTCCCTCAGAGGCACAATCTCTTGACATCCTCACAGGGCAGGATACTGTATCCCAGTCTCTGGTCTCTTCGCCTAAAGGCCTGTCTCTTGAAGACTTAGTTTGGTAATCTGCAACTCTCTTAAGAGGTCCTGAAGGTACCGGGGGGAGGGGGGGGGTGTTATCGGAAACCCTCAACCAGAAAAACGTACGCTTCCAAATGAAAGAGGTTTTCAGTCTGGTGTGAACACAGGAGTGTTACCCCTTCTGGACTGCTTGACCCACTTGCATTCACTAGACCTTAGGCCTTCTACTTTGAAGGTACATTAGGCTGCCATTTCACCTTATGTTTCAGCTGGCAGGGAGGACATATCTATGGCATCCCACCCTGGTTTCAAAAAGTTCTATAAAGGACTTCTTCACCTTCATCCTCCTCTTACGGAGCCTTTCCCACCTTGGGACTTAAACATTTGCGTAGCCAGGCTCATGGAGTCCCCATTTGAACCTATGGTAACTGCAAGATCTAAAATATCTTATCTGGAAAACTGTCATCCTGGTAGCTGCTGTCATCCTGGTAGCTATCACCTCCGCTAGGCGAGTAAGTGAGCTACAGGCCCTGTGCACTGATGTGAATTACATCTCCTTTCACAGGGATAAGGTGGTACATAAGACTAATAGGAAATTTCTTCATAAGGTGGTTTCAGATTTTCCTATGAATCGGTCCATGACACTGCCAGTCTTTTTCATTGCCAGCTCCAGCTCAGGGGAGCAGATGTTGCATAGTCTGGATGTCGAGGGCACTTGGCCATTACCTTGACCGGATCAAGGCTTCTAGACCGGATCAAACTCTGCCGTTCCTTACCTATGGAAAGGTGAGTATGGGTAAACTCGCTTCCAAGAGAACTATTGCACGCTGGATAATAGCCTGCATGCAGTTTTGTTAAAGTAAAGCTGGCAAACAGCCTCCCCTGGGTCTCTGAGCACATTCTACCTCTGGTACAACTGCATCAGTGGCTGCAGCAAAGGACATCCCCTTTATTTGAGATTTGCAAAGCAGCTACATGGAAAACTGTTCACACTTTCACTAAGCACTATGGGCTTGAACATAGAGTCCAGAAGTGATGCCAGGTTTGGCACTGCAATCCTACAGAACCTTTTCCTTAAATAAGTTCTGTACCCAACCTCCAAAGGTACTGCTTGGCAGTCTGCAATAGTTAAAGCATACTAAGGGATTCCTGGTGTTTGAAGAAAAAATTATTTACCATAGTAATCTTGTTTCTTCCAGGGGTCCCTCAGTATGCTAAAACTCCACACCTTTGGGGAGGGAGAGAATTGAGCATCTCGAGGACAGCTCTCCTCTCCTGGGAGGGACAAGGAGGTCCCTGTTCAGTGCTCGGCTGGCCTCTGGCAGTAGCCGGAGACACAACAAGCACTGAAGTGTGAGAAGGAGTCAGGAGCAATGTTCCCTCTAATTTTTAGTTTCTGTGGGTGGGTGACTGATATGTGCGTGCAGCACTTTGTGCAAACAAATTGATTCATGTGCGCAAATTGGGTGGCCCAAACAAGTGATATATTTTATTGCCAGTAAACAGTGGAAAATATAACTAAACACTCACATACTCAATGTAAAGTTTAAATATACATTATGGCACAGTTCGAAGCTTGGATGTGCATTGTGCGCCATAACAGTATGAACTGGAAACATGTGTAAACTATGTACATTTTAAAGAGTCTTGTATGCATCTAAAAGGGGTGCTGCTGATGATGCATTGCTAAGAAGTCAACACTTACTGTTTTTTTCTCCTGTCTCTCCCATTCTTCCAGTGGACTTATATTTTATTAAGATCCATTTTTCCACCAGATGTTAAAAACAATTTTGTGCACATCAGCATATCTAAATAGGCTTTCTTCCAAGCTGTTTCTTTGTTTGCTCTTAATACAGTTCATGAGTCTGAAGCCTCTTTCACAGTCAGCACTAGAAGCTTGGAATGTAGTAGCAGTAGTACAATTTATTGTTCAGCATAAAGCAGTTACAATACACTAAAATCAGGACAAAATACATACTAAGCAGCAAGCAATAATGCCCAACAGGGTGGGTGGTATTGGGCAATACCGACCGCCCAGGGTGTAATGAGGCCCGACGCCACAGGCCCATACCACCCACCTGGAGGGTATTGTTGCACTTAGAAAATGGGCATGAGCTTCATTTTGTTTTTGTGTAATTATTTCATTAAGAAAATAAATAAATAATAATGCCAATAATCAGAAACAGCAACTTGTAAAATAATCCCTGTAGTTGTTGAATTTCCACTACAGGGAGCTGCTGGACATGACAGCCCTTTTAGATTAGTTATGTCTGTCTTTGTTTTCAAACATTTTCTGTCTTATTTTCTAAAAGTCCCCCAATTAGTGGTGAGACAGAGTTTTTAATCCCCATGTTGTGCACCAAGCGGTGAGCGATCGCCTCAATGGTGGAGTAAAAATGGCAGGGTGTCTAAGTCAGGCAAAAAGAGAAGTCCTGGGGCTTCAATGCATCAGAGGCTGAGGGAGCTGGGAGGAAGGTGAAAAACATAAGAGTACAATCAGGTTAATTGCTGTACTGTACCGTGAAGTGCATTTGCTGTGGTTTTTCAGCGAGTGTGGGAGAGAATCGGGCTGAATATTGGTAGCAGCACTGTAACAAGGTGAACTCCCAGAGCGTAGATGTGCTGCTGACTTCGCGATTTAATAGATCGGACGCCTTTGGGAGAACGAGGGCGGGGCACTGGTACTGCATTTGAAAATACTTTGCTGAGGGTGGAAACATTTGATTTCTTAAAATATGTGTTCTCTCTTTTTGTTTTGTGGAACTTTGCTTTTGCTACCGGAGGAGGGGTTGCTCGGAACAAGTTTTGTTGCTATCAGGAAGCATGCGCTGTTATTTCAAAACTGCACTGTTAGCAAAACATGAAGCCGGTAAGGTTGCCGGCTTCATTTTGCCATTTTTTTTGCTGCTATTAAAATAATTGAAAGATGGGAAGGGGTTTCTCTGAGGGGATTTTACTGCCACAAACTCTCTCCCCAACTCTCTCGATAACACTAAGTGAGAGGTAAAAATGGCGACTGATGATGCTGAAAATTCGGGGTGCCCATAAATGTTCTCAGTAATGCGGCACACCAAATTGGTACTTGTTTTATGTGGCCGTCTATCAGAAGTTAATGTCCCTGTAGTGCCCATCGGCCAATCAGACAGCATGAAGAATCTTGCCCATTTTCTAAATATAAATAGACAATGAATAAATCAACAAGGAACTTAAATATCTTTACAGTGCAATTCAATTTAACAGAGTACCTTTTCACATAAAAACTTCACAGGACTTCAGTCCCCTAATAAACTTCAGGGTTTTATTTAACTCTAAAAATTGATTAGTGTTTTGCTCATAAAAGTTCTAAAACATTGTGAAATGCATATCACTTGCCTCACTGTGTTTAACAAACAAAACACTTTTAGAAAACCTATATAAATGCTTTCTGTACAGTTAGTATTGTCCCAAGAAAAACTGTTAATCAATTATTTAAAACCCTGAACTTTACAAATGAGTTGAGATTAAAAACTTTGCAAAGATCTTTTCCATGTTCTTCTCTTTCATAGTAAACAAATACTCCAAAAGATCCTCCAGGGGAAGGCCGAGATCCCCCCAGCAGTTTTTTCCTAGTTGATTCATACCTAGGACACAAGAGTACCACATGTTTGAGATCATCTATTGTCCTCACTCCACATTTACAATATGGAAAAAGTACCCCTCCTCTTTTGTCTGAAATGAATGCATTGAGCATTATAGTTTTCAGTTCAGAATCTTGTATGGATTCTTCTTTGTTTAGGACAGGTTAAAAAAGAGAGAGATGGCTCATATCCCCATGACATCTTTACTTTTTTACAAAATCCATATAGCTTAAGCTTGGAGAGTTGAACGTAGAAATAATTTATGTCTTAAGTCAATTAGCCTCAATTTGACATCCTGCCTAATCTCCTCAAATGGTCTAGTGTAAATTTTAGGTGGACCAATCCGGCCGGCATTATTGTTTCCTTAATAAGTTGAATAAAGAGATGTACATATCCCATGCTGGCCAATTTGATGGCTTCCACTACACACATTCTGGGATATCTTTGTTGGGGCAAAATAAAGTTTTAACAGAAACAGAATCTGTCATTCACAAATGAGAAAGTCAAGAACATTGTACAGTCACTCAATATTTAATAAGCCAAACTCAAAACTGCAGTGTGGCAATGCTGCAAATCAAAGGCAGACCAGTCAGAAAGTTCACCTGCAGGAAATCAGCAGTCCAGATGGTCACATAACAGGCCAATGAATTGAAGAATTGCTGTTGTGCTTACTTTAGCTGTGCACTAAGCCAAAAGCAGTTTTACTGGTGGGCTCCAGTAGACAGTTTCACCCAGTTACTGGCTTCTGATCATTTTATATTTTTGCCCTAACAATCTGTACAGCTTCAACTGTTGTTAGACCACTTTTATGAAACATCTTTGACAACTCTGCCAACTCCAAAAGTGCATCATTTAATACTGTTATGGCAATGTGGTATTCGGGGTTGGACAGCTTCTTAAAGCAGTACTTAGCAATAAGATCTTTGATGGATGCGTGCATAATTGTATGTGATGTAATTTACCCTTTATAACTATGCTTGGTATTGTCAAGCTCAGTGGGGGTTTTGAAATGTCTTTTTGTAATGTAGTGAGTGAGTCAGTGTGATATGAGAGAGGAGATGCATTTAGTAGACTGTATTTCTCTTCCATTCTGGATCCATACTAAACGCAGTCTGAATTTATGAAATTAAATGAAAAGGACATTTTTTTGCGCTGCTATTTTTTGTTGTCCATTTTAGAATTACTATCCCCATGTAGTAACATGGCAACCTTTACAAACACTGATTCACTGAATCGCAAATGTGTGTAATGTGAGACCTTGTTTTAAGAGAGCGAATCTCTCATCTCTAGACATATGTACAGTCAGTGTATTAGCCAGCTAATTGAGAAGGTTACACCATCCCAGCCCCAACAAATACATAAGAAAAATGACACAAACAGAAAGTCGGTTGCTTTGATGCTTTTATTGTGAACAAAAATTATAGTTTTTCCATTTTCTTGTACTGAAAAAAAATGAACATGCTTTCCACGGTGAGGCTTTAAATCCATTAGAGGAGGCAGATTACACTGAAGTTGTGCAACTTTAAAACTGTAATAATATAATATAAACCATATGTCAGAGAATCTCTCACATTGCTTTGTTGGGGGGAATCTACCAAACAAATAAAGTATGCCATTTCTGTGAACAGCATGGGAATACTGTTCATTATCCAGTACCGTCTTACTGAAAAGAGGTGTCAAGCAAAAAACATTGCTGTAACTGCAAAGCCAATTGGTTGGAATTTTGCAGATTGATTCCATTGTTCAGTAAGTGGAACAAGTGCAAAATGTCTGGCTTGTTAACTGTTGACTTGTTAAAGTTAATGGGTTGTGGCCTCAGGGGGTGGCAATGCAATGTTTCTTTCCCATTCACTTTCATGCCCTGCTGTCTGAGGCTTAAATCTGAGTGATGACTGTAGTCTCTACTTTATGAACATGAGGATCCCTGTCAGCTGCTTTGTGCACTACTACTGAAGCTGTGTGCGGGTTGTTTCTGACTGCTGTGCGGATGCACGTGCGCACACCTTAGGGGGAACATAGGTCAGGAGTGGCAGACGTCGGTACCAATGTCTTGACGTCAGGGCGCTAGCCACTCCCTAGAAACGGGAAAATACCCTGCGGAGACAGAGCACCGAAGCTTGCCCTCAATTTGCGGCCGCCCTCCTGGCACCCGACCAACGTTATTGAAGATATCTGGGTGTTGGGGCCCACCTCGTCCCCGCCCGGGTGGGGGTAAACTGAGGCTACATGGGCAACGGAGGACTGTCCAAGTAGGAGTGGGCCGTAGGTGGATGACTCCTTGGTGCTCCTGAGGAGACCAGAGCTGAGGGGAGGAGAGGAGGAATAAATAAGAAACTAACACAAAAAAAAAAAGAGAGAGAGAACACTCCCACTCTGCCTCCCCTTCCAGAACCAAGCGAAAGGGGATTTCTACTTTCAAACAACATGAAGTCTTGCTATATTATGACTATTGCAGTTTGTCCCAGCCTTAGAACTGCTCCGGAGGTGAAAGAGTTAACTTCCATGCAGAGCATGGAGCTTAGAGCGCGAGCTCGGTTCAAGACTCTGTAAGGTTGGTTTCAAACCCGAAACCGTCAGATTCTTTACTCGCCTCACTGAACAGTCGCTCGGAGATTCCTCCTGTTGCTCGGTTCATTTCTTCGGTTTAAGCGCTATTTCTCGGTTTAATTTAACACGATTTAATTATTTTAACCATCAAAACCGATCGGTTCAGGCTCTGTCTATGGTAATCGTAAGTAATAGATAGGGTTTTTCTGTGTGGAACTTGTAAGTGTTATCGGTTCAGTTGAACTGATCGAATTGTATTAAAATATAAGTTTAAAGCCTTTTAAGGCTTCTTAGAGTGGGGTTCTCGGTTCTTATCGGTTCTAAAAAAAACGGATTTCATTACGGTTTTTTCCACGACCCGTGACACGGTTTGGAACCGATAAGGGTGTCTTGCCTGGCACTGCCATTAAAAGGGAAAGTTTGTTGGTTAGGCTGGCATCATGTCTGAGAAACCCCAAAGAAAAACCGGGCCCACTGGGTTTCAACACTGTAGTGTCTGTGGGGAAGCCTTTGCCAGGGCTGACCCACACACACATGTGTCTTTGTCTGGGTTTGACCACCTCAATTCAGACTGCCAGATTTGTAAAATTTCCTGCAGCCACCCTGGACAAGAGAGTGGGCAGGTTCAGGGAATGAAGGCCAAAAGTCTGCTGACCGGATGGCCAGCCGGTTCGGTGCCAACCGAACCGGAGGAAACCCCTCTGACCAGAGGCGAGACTTCCTCGGGCAAGCAAGCTGGCTCTGAGGAGCCAGTTCCAGCAAAGAAATCTAAAAATCATCAGGTTTGGAGTCAAAATTCCTTCTCCAACTGCTGCAGAGATAGCCAGGGCAATACAGATTGTCCAGTCCCTGTCCCGTTCCCTCAAACCGCCACTGTCTGGCAAAAGGTCGGTTCGGTCGGTTCCAGTGGTTCAGGATTATGATATAGAAGAGTTCTATGAACCAGAGGAGGATGAGGATTATGATCAGTGTGAATGTGACTTTGAAAGTCTGGATGTGCACATTGAACCGGACATCTCCCCAGACAGACCTTCAGGTGAGTCTCCCCCTAGGCTTTCTGAGTCCCCTTCTCATTTTTTGTTTTATAAAAAAGTTGCTGAGACCCTCCAGCTTCCCTTAGAGGAGGCTTTGGATGAGCAAGAGGGCCTGACTATGTGGAGATGATGGATATTCCAGAGTCAGGAGGTTGTCCATCCCTTTGCATAAATCTTTTAGAAAGCAAACAATAAAATTTTAAAAGCTCCTAATTCTGTGCCTCCTGTGGATAAAAGATGGACAGGTACACTTTGTCAGGTCCTGATACAGATTTTCTTTCACAGCAATGCAGTCATGTTAGGGTAGTTCAGGCTGCAGCCTGTGATAAAGCTAATATTCCACTGCTTCACATCCTCCGACAAGGATTCCAGGAAGATTGATGCCATGGCAAAAACAATACATGGCAGCATCCTTGGGACTCAGACAAGCTAACTATATGGCTTATGTTGCAAGATACCAGAAATCTAGATGGGATACTGTCATGGCCTTAGCCAAACAGGTCCCTGGCCAGCTCGAAAAGGAGCTGGAGCAGGTGGCTCTTGATGGTATTGAGGCTTCTAAGGTGCAGTTCCATGCTGCAGTGGATTCTAACGATGTATCCTCTAGAGTCATGGCTACATCTGTGGCTTTTTGGAGATTGGCCTGGCTCAGGTGTACTACTTTGTCACAGGATACCCAGTCTAAGGCTATGGATTTTCCTGTGGTGGGAAATTCTCTGTTTGGGAGCAGACAGAGAATATATGAAAAATGGATGAATATAGAACCACTTACAGGAGTGCACAAGCCAAGGCAGCAAGCCACTCCTCCGAGGCAGCCCCCAGGGGTAGGGGTGAGTCTTTCACAGGCCTTTTCCAGACCCAGGCCTCCGCCTCTTCAGCCTATGTACAGAGGGTTCTTCAGAGGAGAGGCAGGCAGGGGTTCGAGCAGGCCTGCTCCCACCCCTCAGCCTAAAGCCCCTGCCAAACAGGCACCCTGATGGGATGCCCAGGGTCGGCTCTCCTCTACCTGTAGGGGGCAGGTTGGCTCACTTCGTCCAGGACTGGCAGTCTTTAACTTCAGACAGGTGGGTCCTGGAAGTAGTGAGCCAGGGTCTGGTTCTCAGCTTCAAGAAATTTCCAAAGATGAGAGCCAGATCTTTTCCACCTGCAAACTCTTTAGAGGCTCTTGCTTTGGAAACAGAAGTCTCAACCCTCTTGGCTCTCAGAGCTGTAGAAAGGGTTTCTCCCCTTCACCAGGGCAAGGGTCTGTACTCCAGGTACTTCCTTACCCCAAAAAAGACAGGAGAGTGGTGGCCTATCCTGGATCTAAGATATCTAAACGACCACCTTTTAAAGCCAAAGTTCAAAATGGTGACACTGGGAATGATTTTACCCTCCCTAAGGCCAGGGGACTGGCTAGCCTCCCTGGACCTCAAAGATGCCTACTTCCATGTTCTTATCAGAAGCTCCCATCGAAAGTACCTCAGATTTGAACTGCCCTCAGGCCATTATCAGTTCAGAGCAATGCCCTTCGGCCTCACTTCTGCCCCAAGGGTGTTCACAAAATGTCTGGCAGTAGCAGTCGCTCACCTAAGAAGGCAAAAGATTGCCATTTTTCCGTACCTGGACGACTGGCTCATTGTGTGTCAGTCTCCAGACCAGGTCACATCACACCTGCTAGTTACCCAGCAGCTGCTTACCTCTCTGGGATTTCTTCTCAATCTTCCAAAGTCAGTTCTGGAACCTGTCCAGGTACTCACCTTTATAGGCGCAGAACTGAACACAAAGCAGGCCAGAGCTTTCCTTCCCTTGGAAGGGGTAAGGACCTTAGTGGCCCTGGCCGCCTCCTTCACTCTGCAGGTCTCTCGACCAGCAAGGCATTTCCTGCAGCTCCTAGGGCAAGGAGCAAGATTTCAGATGAGGGACATTCAGTTCCATTTGAGAGCTTTCTGGTCTCAAAGAAGAGATCCTCTATCCAAGTTAATCCCAGTGACTCGAACTCTGATCCAGGCCCTTCAGTGGTGGCAGGATCAGAGCAGTCTGAGACAGGGGTGCCTTTCATCCCTCTGTCCCATTCCTTGACCCTTACTACAGATGCATCCCTCTTGGGATGGGGAGCTCACATGGGCGACCTCTCCACCCAGGGATTATGGTCCCCTCAGGAATATCTGCTCCACATCAATCTGTTGGAACTCAGAGCTGTTTTTCTAGCACTTCAGGTTTTCTCTGCATCTGTTCAGAACAAGGTGGTACAGGTCAGAACAGACAACACCACTACAATGTGGTACATCAACAAACAAGGGGGCACTCGGTCTTCGGCCTTGTGCACCGAGGCGATGAGTTGTGGTCTCTGGCTTACTCCTGAACACTTCCCTCATAGCTGTTCACCTCCCAGGCAAGGACAATGTCCTGGCAGATGCTCTCAGCAGGATTTCCCAGGACCATCACGAATGGTCACTGGATCCCCTAGTACTGGGGATAGTGTTTGCCAGATAGGGCACCCCTCAGATCTTTTCGCAGCCCCAGACAATCAACTTCCACTGTTTTGTTGCAGGCCCCCAGTGTTGGGCTCAGTTCCCCTGGATGCCTTTCTCCTCGATTGGGAAGGGAAGTTTCTTTATGCTTTTCCCCCCTTCCCTCTCCTGTTCAAAGTACTAGTCAAAATCAGGTCTCAGCCCTGCAGGATGATCCTAATTGCTCCAGACTGGGCCAGGCAGCCCTGGTACCCACTCCTTCTGTCCTTAGCAGTCCATCTTCCCCTGTGTCTCCCTAGGAACCACAATCTGTTAACCTGTGCTCAGGGGAGAGTTTGGTATCCGAATCTCAAATCCCTCAACCTCAAGGCTTGGCTCTTGAGCAGTTAGAGTTTGCTGATTTGCAACTTTCTCAAAGTGTTCTCGAAATCCTGAAGGCTGCTAGGAAGCCTTCCACTAGGGCTACCTATAACTCCAAGTGGAAAAGGTTTTCCATATGGTGTTCTGGGAAGCATGTTTCCCCGGAATCTGCTGATCTACCCACTGTATTGGACTACATGGTCCATCTTAATTCTCTGGGACTGAGATCAGCCACCCTGAAAGTGCACTTAGCTGCTGTCTCTGCCTTCGTTTCAGCAGGGAAGCCCTCTTCTCTTTCTGCTCATCCTGTATTTTCCAAGTTTTTTAAAGGATTGCTTCACACCAATCCTCCATTCAGGGATCCTGCCCCGGCTTGGGATCTTAATGTATGCATTGCTCAGCTAATGCAACCCCCCCTTTGAGCCTCTGTCTTCGGCAGAGCTTAAGTATTTGACTTGGAAAACTGTATTTCTGGTAGCCATCACTTCTGCCAGTATAAGTGAGTTACAGGTTTTATCAGTAGAAACTGACTTTATTTCCTTTCACAGGGATAAAGTAGTCCTCAGGACTAACAGGAAGTTTTGCCTAAGGTGGTTTCAGATTTCCACCTTAACCAATCTATTTCACTTCCAGTGTTCTTCACTGACCCTCCTCCTCTGGTGAGAGGAGGCTGCACAACAGATGTTAAGAGGGCCCTAAGTTACTACATAGAGCGTACCAAGGGTCACAGGTTTGACTCCCTCCAACTGTTTCTCACTTATGGTGAGGTTGGGAAAGGGAGACCTGCCACTAAGAGATTCATTGCCAGGTGGATCGTTTCTTGTATCCAATTTTGCTATCAAAAGCTGGGTAAGGTTCCCCCCTCAGGCCTGAGGGCTCACTCTACCAGAGGTACAGCTGCATCTCTAGCTGCTGCTAGAGACATCCCTATCTTGGAGATATGTCAGTCAGCTACTTGGAAGACAGTACACACTTTCACCAAGCATTACTCCTGGATATTCAGGCCAGGAGGGATGCTCGGTTTAGCACAAGCCTAGCTTCAGAGCCTATTCCTAAGTAGGTTCTGTCCCTCCTCCATGGAGGTACTGCTGTGTAGTCTGCAGTAGTCATAATATAGCAAGACTTCATGTTGTTTGAAGAAAAAATTACTCACCTTAGTAATGTTGTTTCTTCTAATGGAGTCTTGCTATATTATGACCTCCCCCCCAGCCTGCCCCTCTCAGAACTCCTACTTTGGGTATGGGGTGGGTAGTCCTCTGTTGGCATTTATTGATGCCCTCTTTCATGTTTGGGTGTTGTGTTTATTTAGTTATTTTATCTTATTTTTCTGGTTCACTGACTTGAGTCTTTGTGTTGGGACCTGGAAAAATGTGTTAATATATTGGCCAGTTGGCTAGTGTAGGTTACAACTTCCACACAGAACCTTGGTGAGTTTTTGCTCGTAAAGATCTGACGGTTTCGGTTTGAAACCAGCCTAACAGAGCTTCTGAACCAAGCTCGAGCTCTAAGCTCCATGCACTGCATGGAAGTTAACTCTTTAACCTCCGGAGCAGTTCTAAGACTGGGACAAACTGCAATAGTCATAATATAGCAAGACTCCATTAGAAGAAACAACATTACTAAGGTGAGTAATTTTTTTTTCTTGCTTGTCACTCTGTCTTGTCTATTTTTTTGGTCAGTTAAGGTGTGAACCAGTATTTACTGTTTTTCTTGTCCCTTGTTACAGGGACTATTGTTTTAGATTAAATTTAGGATTAGTTTTTGAGTAGGATAAGCTAGTAGAGGGTCTTCACTCTGTTAGGCTTCACAGTGAATCTGAGCATTTCTCAGAACGCAGCAGTTGGAAATTGGCATGGGCCAGTGAGGGTTCCATCATTTACAGACGTTCCATTCTCTCTGGGGCAGTTCAACACAGGATGCTGACCAATGAGGGATCCCCTGGAAGAAACAAGATTACTATGATAAGTAATTTGTTCTTTGGTGACAAAACGGAGGCTTACATGAAAACGAGGATGAATAGAAAACCACCTACAAGAGCAGTACTGAGAAAGAAAAGGCTTCCACTTCTTACAGGCCTTATGGAAGGGAGGTGGGGTAGGGAATACTTACCCTGCTTAACTTCTATGACTACCCTTCACAGAGGGTCTTCTGCAGGGGTAGGAATAGAAGGGGCACCAGGCATGCAGCTGTGCTGTCTGTTCTCAAAACCCAAGCAAAGCAAAACCATTGACAAGGCTGACTCACTGTTTCCAGGAATGAACAAAAATGACCACAGTCTAGTGGGCCCTGGAAGTAGTGAGTCAGGGTTTGCCCTGCAGTTCAGAAAATTCCCAAAGCTGCAGAACCACAAGGTTTTCCACTCTCACACCCCAACAGAAGGAATCCTGTTGGAGATGGAGACGAAGAAATTGTTGCAAGCAAATGCAGTGGAAAAAATACCTCCCTAACAGTGAGGCAAGGGACTTTATTCCAGGTACTTCCTGACCTACAAGAAAAAGAGGGAGTGGCGACCCATTTTATACGTGAGATATCTGAACAAACACTTAAAGCTAGAAAAACTGAAGGTAAGTAACACTGGACTTGGTGATCCCATCTCTGCAAAAAGACGACTGGCTGGGGTCCTTGGATCTGAAGGACACCTGCTTTCATATACCAGTCAGGCTCAGCCACAGAAGGTACCTCAGGTTCATGATAGGGAACTGACAGTACCAGTTCACATCCCTTCCATTCTTCCTCACCTCAGCACCAAGAGTGTTTTACAAAGTGCCTGGTTGTGCTAGCAGCACATCTGAGAAGGAAAGGGTGGTGTGTTTTCCCTATCTGAATGACTGGCTGGTCTCAGGAAAAACGGAACAGACACAAAGCAAATTGGAGGACCTGAGCTTTCTCATAAATCTCCAAAGGTCCCAGAGAGAACCAGTTCAAGTTCTGGTCTTTGGTGCCGAGCTGGATACTTTGTAATGGAAGGCATTCCTCCCTCACGCAAAGGTAGCAAATCTGATTGCAACTGCAGAATCCTTCAGGGCAGGGCAGCTGAAACCTGTAAGGGATTTTCTGCAGTTGCTGGGTCACATGACATTGTCCACTGCAGTGGTACAGTGGATCAGGTTCCAAGTGAGAGATGTTAAATATCACCTAGGGGACCATTGGTCTCAGTGGTGGGATCCACTGTCTAGACTGGTACCTGTGACAAAGTGTTTGTAAAGGGCACTGGAATGGTGGAAGAAAGAATGCAACCTCAGAGAGGGAATTCCCTTCCTTCAGCAATCACGCTTGCAGGAGATGCCTTTCCTCCTAGGCTGGGGTGCCCACCTGGAGGACTTCACTGTAAGTGGTACTTAAAATACGGAGGAGACTTGGGAGCACATAGATTATCTGGAGCACAGGACAGTGTGTCTGACAATGAAGGGTTTTTCTTCCCAGCTCAGGAGTCCATCTGTCCAGGTCAGAACAGACACCACCACAACAATGTATTACATAAACAAGATCTTCAAAGCTGTGAACAAAAGCAGTGAAGATCTGGAATCTAGCATACTGCCTGGAAGTTCAGCATTCAGCAGGACACCTGTCAGGGAAAGACTATCCCTGAGCAGAATCCGCCAGAGATTGTCACAAATGGATCCTGAATCATCAGCCACTGGTGGCAGTGTTCAGACATTAGGGTACACCAGAAATAGGCCTATTTGCTTCCTGGAGAACCGCCAACTCCTTCTGTTTTGTTGCAGACCCCCATCGGTGGGAACATTCCCAGAGGATGCCCTAGTCCTCAACTGCTCAGGGAAGTTTCAGTATGCCTTCCCACCTTTCCCACTTCTGCTGAGAGTACTGTTCAAACTGAGAAGGGAGTCAGCCACAGTAATTCTCATAGCTCCAGACAGGGCCAGGCAGATCTGCTACTCCATGTTCCTGCCCTTCTTCATCAACTTGCCCCAAGATACAGACTGCTGACCCTATCCAAGGGCAGGAAAACATTCTGAGATCCGAGAACTCTCAGGGCATGTTTTTTGAAGAGCTAGGGCCCGATTCAAAAAGGGCTGAAAATGCTGTAAGCCCCGGGCGTGCCGAACATATGCTGCATGGGGCTTGTGGCATTTCCTGGCCAGCAATCTGGATTCTCAATCCCATGTGCGGATTGCAACAAGTTAGACCATTTTTTTCTGGTCTAGTGTGTGGCAATCTCGGGTACTCCTTTTTTTTTTTTATGGGGTTTGCGCCAGATATTTGGTGCAAACTGCCATAAATCTGGAAAATTGTCATAAATGTGCCTGGCCTTTTTGAATCGGGCGCAGTGTGCAGTATAGTGTTGGGCGCAGCTGTGCCAACCAACGGGTTTGATGCAAGCCCTACAGTGCCCTTTGTGAATCTGGTCTCTATAATAGTTTTCTGGTTTAAACCTCAAGAGAGTGATGGAAGTGCTGAAGTTGTCCAGGAAACCAGCAACAAGGAAAACTTGTGCTTCAGAATGGAAAATATTTTCCTTTGTGTTCCCCTAGACAGCCTACTTCTATGAGCAAGTCTGTCTACAATCCTGGACTACCTAGTCCGTCTCCAGTCCTTGGGCCTCAGGCCCTCAACCCTGAAGGATTATTTGGCAGCACTGTCTGCTTATACATCAGCTAGCCAAGACGGGTCAATGGCCACACAACCCATTTTCAAAAGCTTTTTCAAAGGCCTTAAATCACCTGTACCCTGAGTAGGGGACCCTGTCCCTTCCTGGGACATGAATATGTGCATTGTTCAGCCAATGGTGACTTCTTTTGAGCTTATGGCAACTGCTGCATTGAAGTATGTCCTCTGGAAAGCAGTGTCCTCTGCCAGAAGGATGAGTGAGCTGCAAGCCCTCTGCACAGATTCTAACTACATCATCTTTCACAGGGACAAGGTAGTCCTAAGAACCAACTGAAAATTCCTCTCCAGAGTGGTGCTAAATTCCATCTGAATTTGTCACAGTTCCAGTTTTCTTTACAGCAAGATCCAGCTCGGGAGAACAAACGCTCCTCAGTCTGGATGTGAAGAGGGCACTGAGCTACTACTTGAACTACGCCAAGGATGTTGGGTCCACTAATACTGTTATTTGTCACTTATGGTGAAGTGGGGGGAAAAAGAAAGCAGCATCCAAGAGAAGCATTTCTCGCTGTTATTACAAAGCTGGCAAGTTGCCACCTAAAGGCCTTGAGGCGCAGTCCACAAGGGGCACCTCTGCCTCTGTGGAAGCATCAAGAGATACTTCCCTAAAGGAAATCTGTGAAGCAGCTGCCTGGAAAACAGTATACATTTTCACAGAGCACTGCTGTCTGGACATACAGTCCAGAAGGGGTGCCAGGGCCAGCTTTGGCACTGCTGTCTTGCAGAACCTTTTCCCTAAGTAGGTTCTGTACCCAGCCTGTCAAGTTACTGCTATGGAGTCTGCATTTGTTAAGCATAAATGAGGGATTCCTGGAGTTTGAAGAAAACAAATTACTCACCGAAGTAATATTGTTTCTTCCAAAGGGATCCCTCGCTATGTTTAGCAGCCTCTATTCAAACAACATGAAGTCTTGCTATATTCTGACATATGCAGTGAGTCCCAGACTTCGAACTGCTCCGGAGGTGAAAGAGTTAACTTTCCATGCCAGGCATGGAACGGTGAGCGCGAGCTCGGTTGAGACTCTGTCTGTTGTTCTTCAAACTCAAACCGTCAGATTCTTTACTCCGCCTCACTGAACAGTCGCTCCGGAGATTTCTCCTTCTGCTCGGTTCATTTTGTCGGTTAAAGTACCATTTTTCTTGGTTTTCGACAGAATTTAAACCGCAACCTGTCGGTTCAGTCTCTGTCTGTGGTATTTGTGAGTACTAGATAGGTTTTACATTAATTCTATTCTGTGTGGAACTTGTAAACGGTTTATCGGTTCGGTTTAAACTGATCAAGTTGTTTTAAAAAATCTTAATTTGTGATTTAGTGTGGTTACCGGTTCTTATCGGTTCTAAAAAAAAACTGGATTTTATTACGGTTTTTTCCACGACCCGTGACACGGTTGGGAACCGATAAGAGGGTCTTGCCTGGCGGATTGCCATAAAAGGGTAAGTTTGGTTAGGACTGGCACTATGAGAAACCCAAAAGAAAAAACGGACCCACTGGGTTTCATCACTGCAGTGTGTGTGGGGAAGTCTTTGCCAAGGCTGACCCCCACACCACCTGTGTTTATTGTCTGGGGTTTGACCACCTCAATGCAGACTGCCAGATTTGCAAAAATTTCCCTGCAGCTACCCTAGAAAAGAGAGCTGGTAGGCTCAGGGAAAGGGAGGCCAAGAAGTCCGCTGAACCGGATGGCCAGCCCGGTTCAGTTCCAACTGAACCAGGAGTGCCCTCTGACCAGGGCGAGACTTCTTCGGGCAAACGGAGAGCCGATTCCGAGGAGTCGGTTCCGGCTAAAAGAACTAGAAAAGAGAAATCAGCTGGTGTGGAGCCTAAACTTTCCTCTCCAACTGCTGAAGAGATAGCCAAAACGATCAAAATTGTTCAGTCGCTTTCCCCGGTTCCGACCGAACCGGCACCATCAGGCAGGCGCTCGGTTCGGCCAGTTCCACCAGTTCAAGATTATGATTTAGAGGAGTTTTATGAACCGGAGGAAGAGGAGTATGAGGAAAGTGAATGTGGATTTGAAAGTCTGGATGTGGCCATTGACCCGGACATCTCCCCAGACAGACCTTCAGGGGTGTCTCCTCCTAGGCTTTCTGAGTCCCCCTCCCATTTCATGTTCTATAAAAAAGTGGCTGAAACCCTCCAGCTTCCTATGGAAGAAGCTGTGGATGACCAGGAGGAGCCTGACTATGTAGAAATGATGGATATCCCAGAGTCTAGGAGGCTGTCTATTCCCTTGCACAAATCTTTTGGGAAACAGACATTTAAAATTTTAAAGACTCCTAACACTATATCTTCTGTGGATAATAAAATGGACAAGAGGTATACATTGTCGGGCTCAGACACGGAGTTTCTTACACAACAATGCAGCCATGTTGGGGTACTGCAGGCTGCAGCCTGTGATAAGGCAAACATTCCCTTGGCTTCACACCCCCCCCGACAAGGACTCCAGGAGGATTGACGCCATGGCAAAGAAACAGTACATGGCAGCATCCTTGGGACTCGGACAGGCCAGTTATATGGCCTATACTGCTAGGTATCAAAAATCGAGATGGGACACTGTTACGGCCCTAGCAAAACAGGTCCCTGGCCAGCTTGCCAAGGAGCTGGAGCAGGTGGCTGCTGATGGTATTGAGGCATCCAAGGTGCAATTCCATGCTGCAGTAGACTCCAATGATGTGTCTTCTAGAGTCATGGCTACATCTGTGGCACTTCGAAGAATGGCTTGGCTCAGATGTACTAGCCTGTCACAGGATACCCCGATACCCAGACTAAGGCCATGGATTTTCCTGTTGTGGGTAATTCTCTGTTTGGGGAGCAAACAGAGAATTACATGAAGAAAATGGATGAATATAGGACCACCTATAGGAGTGCACAGGCCAAAGAAAGGCAGGCCAGTCCTCAAAGGCAGCTTTCCAGAGGCAGGGGCAGGCCTTTTCATAGGCCTTTTTACCAAGTCCAGGCCTCCTCTTCTGCTTATGTCCAGAAGGGGTTCTTTAGAGGGAGAGGCAGACTGGGTACAAGTAGGCCTGCTTCCACCCCTCAGCCCAAAGCCCCTGCCAAGCAGGCACCCCGATGGGGTTGCCAGGGCCGATTCTCAGCTACCTGTAGGGGGCAGGCTGGCTTACTTTGTCCAGGACTTGGAGTCTCTGACATCAGACAAGTGGGTCCTGGAAGTAGTAGTTGGGACTGGTTCTCAGCTTCAGAAAGTTTCCAAAGATGAGAACCAGATCCTTTCCACCTGCAAATCCACCAGAGGCACTTGCCCTAGAGGCAGAGGTCTCTTCCCTCCTGGCTCTGAGCTGTGGAAAGGGTTCCACCCTTACACCAGGGCAAAGGGTTGTACTCCAGGTACTTCCTTACCCCAAAAAAGACAGGAGAATGGCGGCCCATCCTGGATCTCAGATACTTAAACAAGCACCTTTTAAAACCAAAATTAAAAATGGTGAGACTGGGAATTATTCTACCCTCTCTAAGGCCAGGGGACTGGCTACCATCCCTGGACCTCAGGGATGCCTACTTCCCTATTCTCATCAGAAGCTCCCATCGAAAGTACCTCAGGTTCGAGCTGCCCTCAGGCCATTACCAGTTCAGAGCAGTGCCCTTTGGCCTCACCTCTGCCCCAAGGGTATTCACAAAATGCCTGGCAGTAGCAGTTGCTTCTCTAAGAAGGCAAAGAATTGCCATCTTCCCTTACCTGGACGACTGGCTCATAGTGGGCCAGTCCCCAGACCAAGTCAGGTTACGCCTACAGATAACTCAGCAACTGCTCACCTCTCTAGGTTTCCTTCTGAATCTTTCAAAATCAGTCCTAGAGCCTGTCCAGCTTCTCAACTTCATAGGCGCAGAGCTGAACATAGAAAGCCAGAGCCTTCCTTCCCTTGGACAGGGCAAGGACCCTGGTCTCTCTGGCCTCCTCATTCACCCTGCAGGTGTCTCGACCAGCAAGGCATTTTCTACAGCTCCTGGGGCACATGGCTGCTTCTACAGCAGTAGTGCAGGGAGAAAGATTTCAGATGAGGGGACATTCAGTTCCATCTGAGAGCCTTTTGGTCTCAAAGGAAGGACCCTTTAACCAAATTCATCCCAGTGACTCGAACCCTGATCCAGGCCCTACAGTGGTGGCAGGATTGGAGCAATCTGAGTCGAGGGGTTCCTTTTGTCGCTCAGTCTCACTCCTTAATCCTTACTACAGATGCATCCCTCTTGGGGTGGGGAGCTCACATGGGCGACCTCACCACCCAGGGGTTGTGGTCCCCTCAGGAATCTCTGCTCCACATCAATCTGTTGGAACTCAGAGCAGTTTTTCTAGCACTTCAAGCTTTTTCCAAATCTGTTCAGAACAAAGTTGTACAGGTCAGAACAGACAACACCACCACAATGTGGTACATCAACAAGCAAGGGGGCACTCAGTCTACGGCCTTGTGCACCGAAGCAATGAAGTTGTGGTCTCTGGCTTACTCCCTGAACACCTCCCTTATGGCAGTTCACCTCCCAGGCAAGGACAATGTCCTGGCAGATGCTCTCAGCAGGATTTCCCAGGGCCATCACGAATGGTCACTGGATCCCTGGTCTTGGAGGTGATATTTTCCAGATGGGGCACCCCGCAGATAGATCTTTTTGCAGCCCCAGACAATCACCAACTTCCCCTTTTTTGCTGCAGGCCCCCAGTGTTGGGCTCAGTCCCACTGGATGCCTTAGTTCTCAATTGGGAAGGGAAGTTTCTCTATGCTTTCCCCCCTTCCCTCTCGTGTTCAAAGTGCTAGTCAAAATCAGATCTCAACCCTGCAAGATGATCCTGATTGCTGTAGACTGGGCCAGACAGCCCTGGTATCCACTCCTACTGTCCTTAGCAGTCCATCTTCCCAGGAATTACAACCTGTTAACCTGTGCTCAGGGAAGGGTTTGGTACCTGAACCTCAAATCTCTCAATCTCAAGGCCTGGCTCTTGAAGAGTTAGTTTGCTGAGTTACACCTCTCCCAAGGTGTAATGGATATCCTGAAGGCTTCTAGAAAACCTTCCACCAGGGCTACTTATAATTCCAAATGGAAAAAGTTTTCCATATGGTGCTCTGGAAAGCATATTCCCCCAGAATCTGCTGATTTGCCCACAGTCCTGGATTATATGGTCCACTTAAATACCTTGGGGCTGAGGCCAGCTACCCTGAAAGTGCATCTGGCAGCTGTCTGCTTTTATTTCAGCAGGTAAGCCTTCTTCTCTTTCTGCTCACCCTGTATTCTCCAAGTTTTTCAAGGGATTGCTTCACACCAACCCTCCATTCAGAGACCCTGCCCTTGCCTGGGATCTTAATGTTTGCATTGCTCAGCTTATGCAACCCCACTTTGAGCCTTTGTCTTCAGCAGAGCTTAAGTACTTGACTTGGAAAACTGTGTTTCTAGTAGCCATCACGTCTGCCAGACGCATAAGTGAATTACAAGCTTTGTCAGTGGAGTCTGATTTTATTTCCTTTCACAGAGATAAGGTAGTCCTCAGGACTAACAGGAAGTTCTTGCCTAAGGTGGTTTCAGATTTCCACCTTAATCAATCTGCATCTCTTCCAGTGTACTTCACTGACCATTCCTCCTCTGGCGAGAGGAGGCTGCACAGCTTAGATGTGAAGAGAGCCCTTAGTTACTACACAGAGCGTACCAAGGGTCACAGGTTTGACTCCCTCCAACTGTTCCTCACTTATGGTGAGGTTGGCAAAGGGAAACCTGCCACTAAAAGATCCATTGCCAGGTGGATTGTCTCTTGTATCCAATTTTGCTATGAAAAACTGGGTAAGGTTCCTTCCTCAGGCCTGAGGGCTCACTCTACCAGAGGTACAGCTGCTTCCCTGGCTGCTGCCAGGGACATCCCTATTCTAGAGATATGTCAAGCAGCTACCTGGAAAACAGTTCACACTTTTACCAAGCATTACTCCCTGGACATCCAGGCTAGGAGTGATGCTCGGTTCTAACACAGCTGTGCTTCAGAGCCTATTTCTAAGTAGGTTCTGTCCCTCCTCCATGGAGGTACTGCTTTGTAGTCTGCATATGTCAGAATATAGCAAGACATCATGTTGTTTGAAGAAAAAATTGCTCACCTTAGTAATGCTGTTTCTTCTAATGGAGTCTTGCTATATTATGACCTCCCCCCCTGCCTGCCCCTCTCAGAACCTCCGTTTTTGGGATGTGGGTGGGCAGTGCAGTGTTGGCACTTAGTGGGTGCCCACCTTGTTGTTTTTCACCCCTCCTTTCTTGGGGTGACTTGGTGTTCTGTTTCTCATTTTTTGGGTCTCCTGACTTGAGTCTTTGTTTTGGGACCAAAAAATGTGTTCTTATATTTAGTAGTCATTTGGCTAGTGTAGGTTTACAGCTTCCACACAGGACCTTAGTGAGTTTAGCTCGTAAAGATCTGACTGTTTGAGTTTGAAGAACAACAGAGTCTCAACCGAGCTCGAGCTCAGCGTTCCATGCCTGGAATGGAAAGTTAACACTTTCACCTCTGGAGCAGTTCGAAGGTTGGGACTCACTGCATATGTCAGAATATAGCAAGACTCCATTAGAAGAAACAACATTACTAAGGTGAGTAATTTTTTCATCTCTACCTCCCCTTCTAGACCCTGGTGAAAGGCTCAAACAAGAATCGCTTCTTTGTGTTTACTTGAGCATTACTTGTTACAGTGCCTTTACAGTTGTTGCTCCGTGGTCTCAACCACCCACTTTTTCATAACAGTTAAAATTGCTCTGCCTTGTTTGAACTATTTTTCAAATTTTAGAAACAATTTTAGTATTTTTGTTGTCATGTAGCTAGTTTTAGTGGTCACTGCTTGCCCTAGCTTTGAAAGTAAATAATTATTTAGAGTGCAGGGGTGAGCATGACCATATAGCAGGGTTTGAATTTAATTCTAAGTTACATAATTAGCACAGAATTCAAAAAGCTGCTTGGCGGCTCATTCCAGAGGAGTGATTGCATTTGAGCATAGTAATGGGATCCCTTTGGAAGATACATTATAATCGTCAGTAACGTGAATAAATGGTGAATAATGTTTTTCTTATGGCTTTATGGTTTTTGTTTCAATCTACATTCATGTCTCTGACATTCTCTTCTTGATTTAGACATGTAGCGCTGTTGAAGAGTCCACTTTCTGGATGAATGTTGCAGAGTGTGGATGAGCCAGGAAATAAACTGATCCAAAGCCAAGAGGGGTCTCTTCAGAACTACCGTGACCGCACTTTTGCAGGTATAATTACTATTTTTTTTTTTTCTCCCCAGCTTTGAAGCGACATTTTAATACAGGTAGAGTACAACTTTAGAACACTGTTGCAGTTCAGGATGGTTTTCCCTCCTCTTACATCCTGTGTGCAGTAAAGCTTTTCCCACAAATGGCCACCTTTTATTTTCAAACAACATGAAGTCTTGCTATATTATGACATATGCAGTTTGTCCCAGCCTTAGAACTGCTCCGGAGGTGAAAGAGTTAACTTCCATGCCAGGCATGGAATCTTGAGTGTGAGCTCGGTTGAAAAAACTCTGTCTGTTGATCTTCAAACTGAAACTGTCAGATTCTTTACTCCGCCTCACTGAACAGTCGCTCCGGAGATTCCTCCTACTGCTCGGTTCATTTGTCGGTTAAAAAAGTGTTATTTCTCGGTTTTCTAAACCATAGTATATATTTTAACGCAACCTTCGGTTCAAGCTCTGTCTGTGGTATCGTAAGTAATAGACAGGTTTTACTTTTCTCTGTGTGGAACTTGCTAAGCGTTGTTATCGGTTCGGTTTGAACCGATCAGGTTGTTTTAAAACTTATTAAATTACATTTAGAGTGCGGTTCCCGGTTCTTATCGGTTCAAAAAAATGGATTTCATTACGGTTTTTTCCACGACCCGTGACACGGTTGGGAACCGATAAGGGTGTCTTGCTTGGCGATTTGCCGGAAAAGGGCAAGTTTTTGGTTAGGCTGGCATTATGTCTGAGAAACCCAAAAGAAAAACCGGGCCCACTGGGTTTCAGCACTGTAGTGTCTGTGGGGAAGCCTTTGCCAAGGTTGACCAACACACCACATGTGTTTATTGTCTGGGGTTTGACCACCTCAATGCAGACTGCCAGATTTGCAAGAATTTCTCTGCAGCTACCCTGGATAAGAGAGTTGGTAGGCTCGGGGAACAAGAGGCCAAAAAGTCCGCTGACCCGGATGGCCAGCCCGGTTTGGTGCCAACCGAACCAGAGGGAGTGCCCTCTGACCAGGGCGATACTTCCTCGGGCGAATGAAGAGCTGACTCGGAGGAGCCAGTTCCAGCAAAGAGGACTAGAAAATCAGCAGGTGTGGAGCCAAAATTTCCTTCTCCAACCGCTGCAGAGATAGCCAGAGCGATCCAAATTGTCCAGTCGCTTTCCCCGGTTCCGTCCAAACCGACACCAGTAGGTGAACGGTCGGTTCGGCCGGTTCCACCGGTTCAAGAATATGATATAGAAGAATTTTATGAACCGGAGGAGGGGGAGGAGGATTATGAAGAGAGTGAATGTGATTTTGAAAGTCTGGATGTGCCCATTGAACCGGACATCTCCCCAGACAGACCTTCAGGAGTATCCCTCCCTAGGCTTTCTGAGTCCCCTTCTCATTTTCTGTTTTATAAAAAAGTTGCTGAAACCCTCCAGCTCCCTTTGGAAGAAGCTGTGGATGAACAGGAGGAGCCTGACTATGTGGAAATGATGGATATCCCAGAGTCTAGGAGATTGTCTATTCCTTTACATAAATCTTTTAGGAAACAGACAATAAAGATTTTAAAAGCTCCTAATTCTTTATCTCCTGTGGATAAAAAGATGGACAGGAGGTATACATTGTCAGGCTCTGATACGGAGTTCCTTTCACAACAATGCAGCCATGTTGGGGTAGTGCAGGCTGCAGCCTGTGATAAGGCAAATATTCCCTTGGTTCACACCCCCCCTGACAAGGACTCCAGGAGGATTGATGCCATGGCAAAGAAACAATACATGGCAGCATCCTTGGGACTCAGACAGGCAAATTATATGGCCTATGTTGCAAGATACCAGAAATCCAGATGGGATACTGTTAAGGCTTTAGCGAAAACAGGTCCCTGGCCAGCTTGCCAGGGAGCTGGAACAGGTGGCTGCTGATGGTATTGAGGCATCCAGGGTGCAATTCCATGCTGCAGTGGACTCTAATGATGTATCTTCAAGAGTCATGGCTACATCTGTGGCTTTTCGTAGAATGGCTTGGCTCAGGTGTACTAGCCTGTCACAGGATACCCAGGCTAAGGCCATGGATTTTCCTGTTGTGGGTAATTCTCTGTTCAAACACCATGAAGTCTTGCTATATTATAACAATAGCAGTCAGCCACTACAGCTGAACTGCCCCGGAGAGGAAGGAGTTAACTCCAGAAGATCTGGAGTTCAACAGCGCGAAGGCGCTGTGCCCAAAGCTCTATCTGGCAGTTTCAAATGAAACTGTCAGATTCTTTACTCCGCTTCACTGAACAGTCGCTCCGGAGATCAGCTCCTTCAGCTCGGTTCATTCTCGGTTCAAGCGAGTATTTTTCGGTTCATTTGAACCGGCAAAAGTTATTATTTTTACCGCATTTCGGTTTTAAAGCTCTATCTGGTAACCGTAAGTACTAAAATTTAAGTCTGTGTGGAAAATTAATTATCGGTTCGGTTTGAACCGATCGGTTGGTTTTTTCTGCATTTTAAAAGTGTACTGTGGGTTTTAGAGTGCGGTTCCCGGTTTTATCGGTTCTAAAAAACGGAATTATAACGTTTTTTTCAAATACCCGTGACACGGTTAGGAACCGATAAGGGTGTCTTGCCTGGCACTGCCATCAAAAGGGCAAGTTTTGGTTAGGCTGGCATTATGTCTGAGAAACCCAAAGAAAAACCGGGCCCACTGGGTTTCAACACTGTGATGTCTGTGGGGACGCCTTTGCCAAGGCTGACCCACACACCACTTGTGTTTATTGTCTGGGGGCTGACCACCTCCTGTCAGACTGCCAGGTGTGTAAAAATTTCCCTGCAGCCACCTTGGAGAAGAGATTGGGCCGGCTCAGGGAACGAGAGGCCAAAAAGTCCGTTGACCCGGATGGCCAGCCCGGTCCAGTACCCACTGGACCAGAGGGAGTGCCCTCTGACCAGGGCGAGACTTCCTCGGGCAAAAGGAAGGCTGGTTCAGAGGAACCAGTCCCAAGTAAAAAGACAAGGAAATCAGTAGGTCTGGAGTCCAAAATTGTGTCTCCAACTGCTGCAGAGATGGCTAAAACCATTCAGATTGTCCAGTCACTGTCTCAGGGATCTGTAGAACCACCAACAGCTGGTAAAAGGTTGGTTCGTTCAGTCCCAGTGGTTCAGGATTTTGAAGTTGAGGATTTTTATGAACCACAGGAGGGGGAGGAGGAATTTGATCAATATATGTGTGGCTGGGGGGGTCTGGACGTGCCCATTGAACCGGACATTTCTCCAGACAGACCTTTAGAATCTCCTCATTCTGTCTGAGTCCCTTCTTTCTTTATTTTTACAAAAGGTTGCAGAAACCCTCCAGCTTCCTTTAGAGGAGGCTGTGGATGAGCAAGAGGAGCCTGATTATGTGGAAATGATGGATATTCCAGAGTCTAGAGGTTGTCTATTCCTTTGCATAAGTCATTTAGGAAGCAAACAACAAAGATTTTAAAAAATCCTCATTCTGTCCCTCCTGTAGATAAAAAAATGGACAGAAGGTATACTTTGTCAGGCTCGGATACAGACTTCCTTACTGAGCAGTGTAGTCATGTAGGTGTGGTACAAGCTGCAGCCTGTGACAAGGCTAATATTCCTCTGGCCTCACATCCTCCTGATAAGGATTCCAGGAAGATTGATGCCATGGCGAAGAAACAGTATATGGCAGCTTCTTTGGGACTCAGGCAGGCAAATTATATGGCTTATGTAGCTAGATATCAGAAATCTAGGTGGGACACAGTATTGCAGTTAGCCAAGCAGGCCCATGGCCAGCTGGCTAGTGAGTTGGAACAGGTGGCTGCTGATGGCATTGAAGCCTCTAAAGTTCAATTTCATACTGCTGTTGATGTTAATGATGTTTCTTCTAGGGTCATGGCCACTTCTGTAGCTTCCGTGGGTTGGCATGGCTCAGATGCACTAATCTGTCCCAAGATACCCAGTCAAAGGCTATGGATTTTCCTGTAGTGGGAAATTCTCTTTTGGGAACAAACAGAAACTATATGAAAAAGATGGATGAATACAGAACTACCTACAAAAGTGCCCAGGCTAAGGAGAAGCATGCCATGCCACAAAGGCATGCTCCCAGAGGAGGGCAGGCCCTTTTCCAGGCCTTTTACCAATTTCAAGCCTCCTCTGCTGTCTGCAGAGGGTTTCTTCAGAGGCAGGGGTAGACGTGGCACAAGTAGACCCGTCCCCTCCCTCAGCCTGGCTGCTAAGCAGGCACCCTGATGGGGTGTCCAGGGCCGATTCTCCTGTACCAGTGGGGGCAGGTTGGCCTATTTCAGCGGAACTGGCTGCCCTAACTACGGACAGATGGGTTCTGGAGGTAATAGGCCAGGGTCTGGTTCTCAGCTTCAAACACTTTCCAAAGATGAGAGCCAGGCATTTTCCACCTGCAAATCCTTCAGAAGCCCTTGCTTTGGAAGCGGAGGTTTCTGCTCTGCTGGACTGCAAAGCAGTGGAAAGGGTTCCTCCTTGCCATCAGGGCAAGGGGCTTTATTCAAGATACTTTCTTACCCCAAAAAAGACAGGAGAATGGCGGCCCATTCTAGATTTAAGATACTTGAACAAGCATCTGTTGAAACCAAAGTTCAAAATGTTGACTCTGGCAATGATATTGCCTTCCCTAAGGCCAGGGACTGGCTAGCTTCCCTGGACCTCAAGGATGCCTATTTTCATGTTCTGATCAGGCCTTCTCACGAAAGTACCTCAGGTTCGAACTGCCCTCAGGCCACTACCAGTTCAGGGCAGTGCCCTTGGCCTACCTCTGCGCCAAGGGTATTCACAAAATGTCTCGCTGTAGTAGTGGCTCACTTAAGAAGGCAAGGGGTTGCTGTGTTTCCCTACCTGGACGACTGGCTCATTGTGGGTCAGTCTCCAGGTCAGGTGAAATCCACTTGCAAGTCACCCAGCAGCTTCTCACTTCCTGGGATTCCTGCTAAACTTACCAAAGTCAGTTCTGGAACCAGTTCAGGTCCTGACTTTCATGAGGCAGAATTGAACACAAGGTTAGCCAGGGTTTTTCTTCCCTCGGAAAGGGTGGACAGACCTCATCGCGCCTGGCATCCTCCTTTACCCTCGGTCTCTCGACCAGCAAGGCATTTTCTGCAACTCCTCGGGCACATGGCTGCTTCCACAGCTGTCGTGCAGGGAGCAAGATTCCAGATGAGGGACATTCAGTTCCATTTGAGGGCCTATTGGTCTCAAAGGAAGGACCCCTTACCAAGTTGGTCCCAGTTACTCAAACTCTGATCCTAGCCCTCCACTGGTGGCAGGTCCAGAGCAATTTAAGACAGGGGGTTCCCTTCATTCCCATTTCTCACTCCCTCACCCTCACCACGGATGCCTCCCTGTTAGGGTGGGGGGCTCACCTGGGCGACCTTGCCACTCAGGGGGTATGGTCTCCTCAGGAGTCTCTGCTCTACATCAGTCTTTTGGAACTCAGAGCTGTCTTTTTAGCTCTTCGGGTGTTTTCAGATTCTGTCCAGAACAAAGTGGTTCAAGTCAGGACAGACAATACCACCACAATGTGGTACATCAACAAGCAAGGGGGCACTCGGTCTTCAGCCTTGTGCACCGAAGCAATGAAGTTGTGGTCTCTGGCTTACTCCCTGAACACCTCCCTGATAGCGGTTCATCTCCCAGGGAAGGACAATGTCCTGGCGGACGCCCTCAGCAGAATTTCTCAGGGCCATCACGAATGGGCTCTGAATCCACAAGTGCTGGGGTCTGTCTTTGCCAGATGGGGCACTCCTCAGATAGATCTTTTCGCAGCCCCAGACAACCACCAACTTCCTCTTTTCTGTTGCAGGCCTCCAGTTCTGGGCTCAGTCCCTCTGGACGCCTTTCTGTTGGACTGGAAAGGGAAGTTCCTGTATGCCTTTCCCCCCTTTCCTCTCCTTTTCAGAGTACTAGTAAAAATCAGATCTCAACCTTGCAGAGTGATTCTGATTGCCCCAGATTGGGCCAGACAGCCCTGGTACCCTCTGCTCCTGTCCTTGGCAGTCCACCCTGCCCTGAGCCTGCCCAGAGTCCACGACTTACTGGCCTGTGCACAGGGAGAGTGTGGTATCCGGACCTCAAATCCCTCCACCTCAAGGCTTGGCTCTTGAGGAGCTAGGACTTGCGACTTACACCTTTCTCAAGGTGTCATGGATATTTTAAAGGCTTCAAGGAAGCCTTCCACTAGAGCCACTTATAATTCTAAGTGGAAGAGGTTTTCCATCTGGTGCTCTGAGGCAGATTATCCCAGAATCTGCTGATCTTCCCATTCTACTGGACTATTTGGTCCATCTGAATTCCCTAGGCCTGAGACCAGCTACCTGAAGGTTCATCTGGCAGCTGTCTCTGCTTTTGTGTCAGCAGGAAGCCTGCCTCCCTTTCTTCTCACCGGTGTTCTCAAGTTTTTAAAGGGTTACTTCATACTAACCCTCCTTTTGGGAACCAGCTCCCGCCTGGGACCTGAATATTTGCATTGCTCAGTTAATGCAACCCCCCTTTGAGCCTCTGTCTTCTGCAGAGCTCAAGTATTTAACTTGGAAAACCGTTTTCCTAGTAGCTATCACCTCTGCCAGACGCATAAGTGAGCTACAGGCCCTGTCAGTGGAAGAAGATTTTATCTCTTTCCACAGAGATAAGGTAGTCCTTAGGACTAATAGAAAGTTTTTGCCTAAGGTGGTTTCTGATTTCCACCTGAATCAATCTATCTCTCTCCCAGTATTTTTCACTGAGCATTCTTCCTCAGGTGAGAGGAGACTGCACAGCTTGGATGTCAAAGAGCCTTAGCTACTATTTAGGCGCACCAGAGGTCATAGGTTCGAATCCCTCCAACTCTTTCTTACCTATGGCGAGGTTGGCAAGGAAACCTGCCACTAAGAGAACAATTGCAAGGTGGATTGTTTCTTGTATCCAATTCTGTTATCAGAAACTGGGTAGAGTACCCCCTCAGGATTGAGGCCCACTCCACCAGGGGTACAGCTGCGTCTCTAGCGGCTGCTGAGACACATCCTCATTCTGGAGATTTGTCAAGCTGCTACCTGGAAGACAGTTCACACCTTTACCAAAGCATTATTCCTGGATGTCCAGTCCGGAGAGATGTGATTTGGCAACTATTAGCTAGAGCCTATTTCTAAGTAGGTTCTGACCCTCCTTCATGGGGGTACTGCTGTGTAATCTGCTATTGTTATAATATAGGAAGACTTCATGGTGTTTGAAGAAAAAATTACTCACCTTAGTAATTGTTTTTCTTCTCATGGAGTCTTGCTATATTATAACCACCCTCCCTCCTACCCCTCTCGGAACTTCTACTTGGGTAGGGGTGGCGAATTGGTGCAAGCACTGTGTCATGCCATTGTAGTTTTTCCTTTACCCTCTTTTCCTTTGGGTTAGGGATCTAGATTGTTTCATTTAGGTTATTTATATTGCCCCTTCCTGGACTTGAGTCTTTGGGGAAGGGGGTTCATATTGCTTGTCAAGGGTGGTAAAAGCGAACCATAATACCATCAATTTTTGTTATTATGGCTCTGAGTGTTTCTTTGTTCTTATATTGTTGTTATTACTACTAGTAGGTAGCCATGGGCTAGTGTAGTTTTTTCCACACAGACTTTCCGTCTTTTGATGTTAGCTTCGTAAAGATCTGACAGTTTCATTTGAAACTGCCAGATAGCGCTTTGGGCACAGCGCCCTCGCGCTGTAGAACTCCAGATCTTCTGGAGTTAACTCCTTCCTCTCCGGGGCAGTTCAGCTGCAGTGGCTGACTGCTATTGTTATAATATAGCAAGACTCCATGAGAAGAAAAGCAATTACTAAGGTGAGTAATTTTTTCTTTGGGGAGCAGACAGAGAATTACATGAAGAAAATGGATGAGTATAGGACCACTTATAGGAGTGCACAGGCCAAGGAGAGGCAAGCCACTCCTTAGAGGCAGCTTTCCAGGGGCAGGGGCAGGCCTTTTCACAGGCCTTTTTACCAAGCCCAGGCCTCCTCTTCAGCTTATGCCCAGAGGGGGTTCTTCAGAGGGAGAGGCAGGCAAGTGCAGGCAGGCCTGCTCCACCCTCAGCCTAAAGCTCCTGCCAAACAGGCACCCTGATGGGATGCCCAGGGCCGATTCTCCATTACCTGTAGGGCAGGCTGGCTTACTTCGCCCAGGACTGGGAGTCTTTAACATCAGACAAGTGGGTCCTGGAAGTAGTAAGTCAGGGACTGGTTCTCAGCTTCAAAAATTTCAAAGATGAGAACCAGATCCTTTCCACCTGCAAATCCATCAGAGCTCTTGCTTTGAAACAGAAGTCTCAACCCTCCTGGCTCTCAGAGCTGTAGAAAGGGTTCCTCCCTACACCAGGGCAAAGGTCTGTACTCCAGGTACTTCCTTACCCCAAAAAGACAGGAGAATGGCGGCCCATCCTGGATCTAAGATACCTAAACAAGCACCTTTTAAAACCAAAATTCAAATGGTGACTCTGGGAATTTTACCCTCCCTAAGGCCAGGGGACTGGCTAGCGTCCCTGGACCTCAAGGATGCCTACTTCCATGTTCTCATCAGAAGCTCCCACCAAAAGTACCTCAGATTCGAACTGCCCTCAGGCCATTACCAGTTCAGAGCAATGCCCTTCGGCCTCACCTCTGCCCCAAGGGTATTCACCAAATGCCTGGCAGTAGCAGTTGCTCATTTAAGAAGGCAAAAGGTTGCCATCTTTCCTTACCTGGACGACTGGCTCATAGTGGGTCAGTCTCCAGACCAAGTCAAATCACACCTTCAGGTTACCCAGCAGCTGCTTACATCTCTAGGTTTTCTTCTCAATCTTCCAAAGTCCGTTCTAGATCCTGTTCAGCTACTCACCTTCATAGGCGCAGAACTGGACACAAAGCAGGCCAGAGCTTTCCTTCCTCTAGAAAGAGTAAAGACCCTGGTGGCTCTGGCCTCCTCCTTCACTCTGCAGGTCTCTCGACCAGCAAGGCATTTTCTACAGCTCCTTGGCCACATGGCTGCTTCCACAGCTGTAGTGCAAGGAGCAAGATTTCCGATGAGTGACATCCAGTTCCATTTGAGAGCCTTCTGGTCTCAAAGGAGAGATCCTCTAACCAAATTGGTCCCAGTAACTCGAACCCTGATCCAGGCCCTGCAGTGGTGGCAGGATCAGAGCAATCTGAGACAGGGGGTTCCTTTTATCCCTCAATCTCACTCCTTGACCCTTACTACAGATGCGTCCCTCTTGGGATGGGGAGCTCACATGGGCGACCTCACCACCCAGGGATTGTGGTCCCCTCAGGAATCTCTGCTCCACATTAGTCTGTTGGAACTCAGAGCTGTTTTTCTAGCACTTCACGTTTTTTCTGCATCTGTTCAGAACAAAGTGGTACAGGTCAGAACAGACAACACCACTACAATGTGGTACATCAACAAGCAAGGGGGCACTCGGTCTTCGGCCTTGTGCACCGAGGCTATGAAGTTGTGGTCTCTGGCTTATTCCCTGAACACCTCCCTCATGGCAGTTCACCTCCCAGGCAAAGACAATGTCCTGGCAGATGCTCTCAGCAGGATTTCCCAGGGCCATCACGAATGGTCACTGGATCTCCTAGTACTGGGGTTAGCATTTGTCAGGTGGGGCACCCCTCAGATCTTTTTGCAGCCCCAGACAATCACCAACTTCCGCTTTTTTGTTGCAGGCCCCCAGTGTTGGGCTCAGTCCCTCTGGATGCCTTCTTTCTCGATTGGGAAGGGAAGTTCCTCTATGCCTTTCCCCCCTTTCCTCTCTTGTTCAAGGTGCTAGTCAAAATCAGATCTCAACCTTGCAAGATGATTCTGATTGCTCCAGATTGGGCCAGACAGCCCTGGTATCCACTCCTTCTGTCCTTAGCAGTCCACCTTCCCCTGTGTCTCCCCAGGAATCACAATCTGTTAACCTGTGCCCAGGGGAGAGTGTGGTATCCGAATCTCAAATCCCTCAACCTCAAGCCTGGCTCTTGAGGAGTTAGAGTTTGCTGACCTACACCTTTCTCAAGGTGTACTCGATATCTTGAAAGCTTCTAGGAAGACTTCTACCAGGGCTACTTATAATTCTAAATGGAAAAGGTTTTCCATGTGGTGCTCTGGAAAGCACGTTTCCCCAGAATCTGCTGATTTGCCCACAGTCCTGGACTATATGGTCCATCTAAATACTTTGGGGCTGAGGCCAGCTACCCTGAAAGTGCATTTGGCAGCTGTCTCTGCTTTTATTTCAGCAGGAAAGCCCTCTTCTCTTTCTGCTCACCCTGTATTCTCCAAGTTTTTCAAGGGATTGCTTCACACCAACCCTCCATTCCGGGATCCTGCTCCTGCCTGGGATCTTAATGTTTGCATTGCTCAGCTAATGCAACCCCCCTTTGAGCCTTTGTCTTCAGCAGAGCTTAAGTACTTGACTTGGAAAACTGTGTTTCTAGTAGCCATCACTTCTGCCAGGCGCATAAGTGAATTGCAAGCTTTGTCAGTGGAGCCTGATTTTATCTCCTTTCACAGAGATAAGGTAGTCCTCAGGACTAACAGGAAGTTCTTGCCTAAGGTGGTTTCAGATTTTCACCTTAATCAATCTATATCTCTTCCAGTGTACTTCACTGACCATTCCTCCTCTGGCGAGAGGAGGCTGCACAGTTTAGATGTAAAGAGAGCCCTTAGTTACTACATAGAGCGTACCAAGGGTCACAGGTTTGACTCCCTCCAACTGTTCCTCACTTATGGTGAGGTTGGTAAAGGGAAACCTGCCACTAAAAGATCCATTGCCAGGTGGATTGTCTCTTGTATCCAATTTTGCTATCAAAACTGGGTAAGGTTCCCCTTCAGGCCTGAGGGCTCACTCTACCAGGGGTACAGCTCGTCCTAGCTGCTGCCAGGGACATCCTATCTTAGAGATATGTCAAGCAGCTACCTGGAAAGCGGTACACACTTTCACCAAGCATTACTCCCTGGACATCCAGGCTGGGAGTGATGCTCGGTTTAACACAGCTGTGCTTCAGAGCCTATTCCTAAGTAGGTTCTGTCCCTCCTCCATGGAGGTACTGCTGTGTAGTCTGCATACGTCATAATATAGCAAGACTTCACGTTGTTTGAAAAAAAAAATTACTCACCTTAGTAATGTTGTTTCTTCTAATGGAGTCTTGCTATATTATGACCTCCCCCCCTGTCTGCCCCTCTCAGAACCTCTGCTCTTGGGATGTGGGTGGGCAGTGCAGTGTTGGCACTTAATGATGCCCACCTTGTGTTTTCACCCCTTTTGTTGGGGTGTTTGGGTGTTGGATTGTATTTTATTTTATTTTTTGGATCCCCTGACTTGAGTCCTTGAGTCTTTGTTTTGGGACCAGAAAAATGTGTTAATATTTTAGTAGCCAGTTGGCTAGTGTAGGTTTACAGCTTCCACACAGAACCTTAGTGAGTTTTGCTCGAAAAGATCTGACAGTTTCAGTTTGAAGATCAACAGACAGTTTTTTCAACCGAGCTCTCGCTCAAGATTCCATGCCTAGCATGGAAGTTAACTCTTTCACCTCCGGAGCAGTTCTAAGGCTGGGACAAACTGCATATGTCATAATATAGCAAGACTCCATTAGAAGAAACAACATTACTAAGGTGAGTAATTTTTTCTTACGTGACGATCATGTTTGCTAGCATACAAGTGCCACGAATCACAGTTGCTGCAGTATGATGTCGGAATTGTATAATGCTTTAGGTTAGGGATAGGTAATAGATCTGCTCCCCGCTCCCCACACACACACACACACACACACACACACACACACACACACATCATGTGGCTCAAATTCCTGGAGATCCGGGCTGTAATCTGAACCTGCTCACTGCCAAGAGGCTGCCTCGCCTATCCATTCTGTAGGCCTCTAGTGAAATCCAAATCTGTGGAATGCAATGTTTAGGACTGATGTAAGGATAGGGATCTTGGGATATTCGTCAGTTTGACTGAATATCCTTCACATAACCACTGTTGTTCAGTGGGTGGGAGAGGGGTGACTAAAGTGTTTTTTGTGTGTAACAGTTCATATTGTATTACAGATGCAGTTCAAAGTGGGTGACAGTGGGATCACATTGTTTTGCAGTACCATTTATCACAGCGTTGTTTTCGTGCAAGTATTGCGAACGGCTTTGCTGGGGATGATGGAAACTGAAATGGGATATCAAGGAAAGTAAAGAGAATGGGGATGTGTAGGAGACGACCAGGGAGGTTAGTTTGAGATGTGAGTTGGGTTATAATGAGGAATTAGTTTTGGGGGTGGGTCTGTTTTGGAAAGCGAAAGGGAGGAGGCAGATTTTGAGGCTCTTTCCTCCTTTGCCCAGTCATTTCAGGTTGGGTGCTCATGGTCTTCTGGGACTTCCTGCGGCTTCTGGGGTACATGGCATCCTCCACCAGCGTCATCTGTTGGGCTTGGTGGCGGATCCACCACCTGCAGTGGGATTGGACCAACAGTGGTCAAAACACCTTGGTTACTTGGGTCAGCCAGTTGTAACTCAGCATTCAAATATGAAGTCTTGCTGTATTCTGACAAGTGCTGTATGATCGACTGGTTCAGCTGCCCTGGAGAAGAAGGTGTTTAACTCTATGCAAATGTATAGAACGTTGAGCTCGAGCTCTGTTTTCAAACCATTGTTCTAGTAACTGATCAGATTCTTTACTCCGCTCACCAGTGAAGCCGCCTCAGAGATTTCTCCTCGTTGCCTTCGGTTGCAATTAGAGTTTCGTCGTTATTTTGACCACCGTTTATTATTTTCTCGTAAAGTTCTTCAAACCTCTATCTTCGGTTCGTATGGTTTTCTAGGTTGGGTTAGTGTTTGGTTTCCTACCAGTTCCGCTGACTGTGAGGGGACTGAACTTTGTTTTCCCCTGCTGTTTCCATTATAGCTGTTTGGGGATCCAGTTCAAAGCCCTGACTAAGACAGAGTTGTGTTTTTGTGTGTGTGTGTGTGTGTGTTTTTCCTCCTCGTTTTTTTTTATTTTTTATTTTTTTAGTGGCTGGTGCTAAACCGTTAGCCAGCCAGGACTTTGTTCTTTTTCTTACCCGGCCTAACTAAGCTTCCAGGGTTAAGTCTTCAGTTTTTTTTTTTGGTTTTTTTTATCTGGGCCTAGTTAAGCCAACTTCAGATAAGATACAAATTGACTTTTGCTTGACTGGCCTGACTAAGCCATTCGGTCGAGCAGTTTAAATTTTAGGAGTATGTCATAGAAACCCAAGAGAAAAAACGGTCCCACTGGGCTTCAGCGCTGTACCGAGAGCGGGGAGCAATTTGCAAAAGCTGATCTGCACTTGGTCTTTCCGTACTGCTTGGGTTTTGAGCACTTGCAATCCGACTGTGCTATCTGTGAAAATTTCCCTCAGTCTACTATCGACAGATGGCTTGGTAAACTGAAGGAACGGATGGACAAAACTTTCTCAGATGGCAGCTCCAGTTCAACCAAACCTTTGGTTCTGGCTGCCGAACCCTCAAGCCAGAGTAAACCGTCGATGGTTAAAAGACGCTCAGAATCTTCAGAACCCATGCCATCTAAGAAAGTGAAACGGTCCGGTTCGGAACCATGCAAACAGGTGGTGGTTCCAACTGCGGAAGAAATAGCTAAAGTAACACGCATAGTGCAGTCCTTGCAGTCTGGGTTTGGTGAACCATCACAAGTACCATCTGGACTGCCAACGGTTCAGGATACCGGTTTAGTACACTCAGGACCTCCTGATCCTGAGGAGCACTATTTGTCTGAGTGTGAATATGATGATGAGGAGGAGGATGAAGGGGAGCCCATAGACCCTGAGGTTTCCCCTGATCATCCCTAGTATGAATCTCCTCCTAGGCCTGTCTCAGAGACCACCTCTCATTTTGCCTTCATAAGACAGGTGGCTGAGACCTTACAGCTCTCTGTGCAGGAAGCCAGACAGGAAGAGGATGAAGAAGAATTTGCTTAGCAAATTGGGGAATCCGGGTGTGGGCTCTAAAGTGATAAAATGGGTTGGAAACTAGCTAAAAGGCAGAACCCAGTGGGTGGTAGTAAATGGCATAAAATCGGAAGAGGGGGAGGTGACCAGTGGGGTTCCACAGAGATCTGTGCTGGGGCCTGTTGTATTCAGTGTCTTCATAAGCGACATTGCAGAGGGACTGGAGAGGAAAGTATGCCTGTTCGCAGATGACACCAAGATATGTAACAGAGTGGACACAGGAGGGGCCAGATAAAATGAGAAACCCAAGACTACTTGAGGAATGGTCAAGGGTTTGGCAGTTGGGTTTCAGTGCTAAGGAAGTGCAAGATTATGCACCTGGGACACAGAAACCCAAGAGAGGACTACAGGATTTGGGGGCAGGTTCTAGCCACCACAAGTCAGAAGAGAGACCTGGGGGTTATCATATCCACTGACCAGAAGTCAGCCAAACAATGCGAAAAAGCAGTGGGGACGGCAGACAGAATGCTGGGGTGCATAGGAAGGGGCATAACCAGTAGGAGGAGTGAAGTGGTGATGCCACTATATAGATCACTGGTGAGGCCTCATCTGGAATACTGTGTCCAGTTCAGGAGACCGCATCTCAGGAAGGACATAGACAGAATGGAAGCAGTCCAGAGAAGAGCAACAAAAATGATACATGGACTGCACCACAAACCTTAGAGGAAAGACTCCAGGAACTAAACATCTGTTCACTGGAAGAGAGAAGGGAGAGAGGTGGATATGATAGACTTTCAAATACCTTGGAGGAATAAATGGTACAGGAAGGGAGCATATTTCAGAGAAGAAAGTGCACAAGGACAAGGGGACATAACATGAGGTTGGAGGGAGGGAGGCTTAGGAGGAATGCTAGGAAGTATTTTTTTCATGGAGAGGGTGGTGGATCTGTGGAACAGCCTACCAGCAGAGGTGGTGGAAGCAAAAACAGTACAGGGATTCAAAAGTGCATGGGATAAGCATAAAGGCACCCTGCTGTACAGCAGAGTGGGGGAAGGTAGTCCAGATAAGAGTAGGGATTACCAAACCAAGTAGGGAAATGGGCAGACTGGGTGGACTGTATGGTCCTTAACTGCCGACAGATTCTATGTTTCCTTTTCTGTCTGGTTGCACAACCTTATTTTCTTGTGAGACCTAGGAACTGATCACTCCGACAGTTTTGCAGTTCTCCGACTCTTGCTATCTCTCTGCCTTCACTTGCTGTTCTGTTTTTTCTCCACCCTTGCTTATCTGCAGGTATAAAAAATGTATGTGAATTTTTACATGGAAATGTCACTGATACTGGGATCCCTTTTGTTTAAAACTATATAATTATATTGTTGAAATGATTGCAAAAAACTGTTTGGAACTCAAGGGGTTAGCCTGAGTTCCTTTGTAAATAGTTGTACTGAATTGTTTTTATTTTACTGTTATTGGAATAAATAACACTATTTACGAATTTTGAAACTGCTCCTTGTTTTCCTGTGCTTTCTGACCTGTGCCTCGATGACGGGAAGGTTAGTTAGTGTGGGTGCTTTAGCTACAATTGTCATTACTAGGAATGATAGGACCTTAGGTGATTGGTTGTTAGTATAGATTAGGGTGGGCCTTTCCTTGCAGGCTCTTCGTGAAATCTGAGGTGTTGCAGAACATGGCAGTTATTAAGGGCAGCTTTTGAATAGTGGCATGAGCCAGTGATGAGTTCCATCATTTACATAAGTTCTATTCTCTGGGCAGTTCTACTCTGAAGGCTGACTGTAAGAGTTATCAATATTGAAGAATATCTCGGAAGGAACAAGATTACTAAGGTGAGTAATTTTCTTCTGGTATACTGATCTCCTCGGCCTCAGCATCAGGCCTTTGTGGAGGTTGCTACTCTGCCCAGATCTGCTGACTAGACAAAAGATGAAGGTCCCTGCACCTCTTAGCCTGGTTCCTGAACGGCTAGAGTTCCAGGCTGTGGGCCTTTTGGAAGATATCCTCCGTGTTGTGGAGGCGTTCTATAAGGAGTTTACTCATGAATGAAGAGGTTCTCGATTTTGGTGTCAGGATAAGGAGCTTGATCACCATACCTGCTCCATGGCGGGCATCCTTGACTACCTTTGTTCCCTCTCTCAGTGGGGACTGCAAGCGACAACCCTGAATGCGCACCCGGTAGTCATTTCTACATTACGGGCACATGCTTTTATGCCAAAGGTGACCCAGGAGAAGGTGGTCGGGTACTTTTTAAATGTCTGGATCACTTGCCCCCTCTGGTGCGTGAACCCTTGGCTCCATGGAGCCTATTGCTGATGTTGACAACACTCTTGAGCAAGCTGTTTGAACCTGCCCTCTGATGCTGATCACAGGCTCCATACCCCGGGCCTTCAGAGGGCACTTGTTACTATAAGGAATGTGCAGCTGGTGTTCCGGTGAGGCTCGCTAGCTGTTTGATATATGCTGAAGCTGCACTGGCAGACTGGCAGCAAAGCGGACGGTTGCCAGGTGGATAACGTTCTGTGTGCCATAGGTTGGCTGGTAGGAAGTCGCTCAAGGGGCTTAAGGCTCATTCCACCAGACATACCATGGCTGCCTCAGTGGCTGCATCCAAGAACATGTTCACTGCAAAAATTTAGAGTGCTGCAACCTGTTATGAAACACATGCCTTCATCTCCCATTACAGCATCGACATAATGGGTGATCAGGATACTGCTTTTGGGTCCTCAGTCCTCCTGTCTGTCCCCCTTATCCCATCCTCCCATTAGATTGGTAGGAGTCTGCCAGAGTGTGGGTAGTGAACTGAATCCACGTTATTAGAAATCTAGTGTATTCGCCTGTAACGGTAGATCTTCTTTGAGAATATCTTTCATCGGGCCACACCTATGGAACTATAAGCCACCAGGCATTAGGACCACACGGAAACTTTGGAAGGAGTCCACTAGGGGCCACCTAGGACATCAGACAGCTCACCCATATAAACATGGGTGGCCCTTCACTCACTTTTTTTTGTTTGTTTTTTTTGGGGCGCTCGTCTGCAATTTCCGCCCGCTCTCTGGCTACCACCATTCCTCAAGCCCGTCCCGCCCCATCAGATGGAAGCCATCCAGGTTACCGCTTCATCACTGCGACCGGGTAGGGTTTCCCTTGCTACCTCGGTGGGCCTTTGGGTGGCCGTAGCGGATACTTTCCCATTGGTGGTCGAGCATTTGTGGATGGCAGCGCACCATGGACAGATGGTAGCAGATGTTTGAATGCTTCAGGGGAGGGGAGGCAGTGACGGAAATGGTAATATATATCTAAATTGTTTAACAATATTGAGTGCCTGTCTGTACATCCCAGCCATGTGAGTATAGTGCATCAGGCAGCTTGTAGAAAGCTGGGGTCTCTTACCCCGATAAGGACTCCAAAAATAGATTCGTAGTTACCTGCAGATGCTTGTCAAAATTTTTACCCACTTGGCTTTTAGGCCAAATATAAAAAAAAAACAAAAAAAAAACACTGCGGAACTCTGTCCTGGTTCTTGGTGCAGGAGCCTGTGGTTATGGCTAACCTCTGTCGGAAGTAATGTACCAATTCTACAGGACGATAACAAGGATGCCACCTCTAGAGTCACGGCCTGTGCCATCTCTCTGAGGCGCTTTGTCTGGCCTACAACTACTGGTCTACCCTCAGACTCCCAGTTTAAAGCCATGTATTTTCCTTGTGTCAAAACATACTGTTCAGTTCCAGAACATCTCACTGCAACAAGGCCCCCTGCCCCACGGAAGTTCTTCCCGAGGGGATTGGGGCAGAGTTTTTTCCCCAGCCTTTCGTACAGGGGTGTTTTCGCAGTCTATAGCCAGACGGTGGTGTGGGCAGGCCTCATGTGAACCCTGGTGTCTAAGCCTCTATTTCCCAACACAGACGTTTCTGTTGGAGTGGGAGGGAAAAAAAAAACACATAGCTTTGCGAATGGTGGAGAGGGTCCCTGACCATGAAAAGAAGGGGCCTCTACGCCACGTAATTCCTGACATAAAGGACAACTGGGGAGTGGCTTCCTATTTTGCTGTTAAAACCCTAATTCAAGATGGTCATTCTGTTACTAGTCATACAACCCTTATAGTAGGGAGATGGGCTAACCTCCCTGGTCCAAAAAGGGCCCCCTTTTTTCCATATACCTTTAATGAGGTCTCGCACAAGGACGGGCTCACTGCAGCCCTTCACCCTTCCTCAGCCCCAAGAGTCGTACAAAGGGCTGGGCAGTGGTAGCAGCATGCCTCAGGAATCTGGGCGTCTCTAGCTACACCTAAGTTGCCAGTTAGCCTGCAAAAGACTCATTGTCAGATCAAGGAGTCCCTCTCTCCCCCCCCCCCACAGGGCTCTATCTGTGGGTCTCGCAGGAACCCTTCCAGCATCCAGGAAGGATATGCCTTCCTTCTGCAGGCAAGGATTCAAGATGCCCCTCAATGGCGGCAGCTTTTTTCATCCAGGGACAGAGACCAGCCAGCAAGCGCTAGATGGGGGTTGAATTATTAACCCTCACTGGTACAGTATACGATGCAGTCTTGAGCAAATCACATCACTTGACATTTCCTCGGGCTATAGGGACACATGGCTTCAGTGCCTGCAGTGGTCCCAGAGTTCAGATACAGGATGCGTCACCTGCAAGGCTCCTTGCAGCTTGCTGGTTTCAAAAAGCAACAATTTTCAAAGCTTAAAACTCTTGACAGAGCAATTCCACAGATGCCTTCCTCCTGTGGTGGGAAGCGCATCTGGACAGTGCCTCAGTAAGTGGCACCTAGACTCTCCAGGAGTCGCAGTTAATCATATTTCTTTTGGAACTCTGAGAAATCTTTCTAGCTCAAAGCATTTGCTACTGTCATAAAAGGACAGACTTGCAGAGTCGAACAGACACTACTGCAATGGCCAGATCAGGAGTACTCTGTTTGCAGGCGCTATAAAAATTGGTCTCTCGCCTTCTACCTGAGAGTCAGCCTTTCAGCGAGTCTTCTCCCAGGCAAACACAATACTTTGGCAGAGGCTGTAGTCGCACCAGTGAAGGCCAGAGTTAATGGACTCTGAACAAAGGAGTACTAGCTACAGTACGGTGTTCGGGAGGTTGGGCACCCAGAAGTGAATCTGTTTGCCTTTCCTTTCAGGTTCCAGTTTCCTCAGTTCTGTTGCAGGCTCCAGTCCCGGGATCACCTCCTTTGACGCCCCGTTCCTGGTTTGGTCAGGGAGGTTCTTGTATGCATTCCCTCCTTTCCCTCTGATTCTCTGGGTATTTGAGACTCGTACAATAGCCTGCATCTAGGATCCTGGTGGCTCTGGATTGACCCAAGCAAACATAGTGACCTCTCTTTGTCTCAATGCCCTGTAGCAGTCCACTCGCCTGCCTCCAACTCGCTCCCTGCTGATCCTTCCTCGTACAGGAGTGCAGTATCCAGGCATACTCTCCTTCACCTCAAGGCCTGGTTCTCGCACAGAATCTGCATCCTCACAGTACTCGAAGACTTGTGCAGCCAAATGTAAAGGTTTTTCCTCTGGTGCAAGAGCAAAAAGGTCGAATCATATTCAGTTTCAGACCCTCAGCTGCTAGATTGCCTGGTATTCTTACAGGTGTTAGTCTTGCAACCATCTTCCCTCAAGCTACACCTGGTGGCACTTTCAGCCTACCTTTCGATGGGAGAGAGAAAAAAATCATTCTCCCACACCATATTTAAACAGTTTTTCTAAGGCCTCTTGCACCACCAGCCTCCAATCTGGGAGGCTTCTCTCCTCGGAGCCCTTACCTTTACACAGACAGGCTTGTAAAGCCACACTTTGGGCCTGTGTCCACTGCCCACATCTAGGTTATAACTTGGAAAACAGGCTTTCTGGTAGCCATTCCTCTGCCAGGAGGTTTTCAGAGCTACAGGCTCTGTGCACGGAGCCACTTTACATTTTTCCTCACAATGATAAAGTTGGGCTCTGGACAAATAGGAATTTCTATAAAGGAGGTTTCAGAGTTCCACTTGGACCAGTCCATTATTCTAACCTGTCTTCTTTACTGAGAAATCCACTTCTGGCGAGCAAAAGCTCCACAACTTGGATGTCTGAGCCATCTTCTAATACCTAGAGCATACTACAGTCTGGAGACTCTTCCTCTCAGTTGTTCCCCACCTGCCGGTATGTGAGCAGGGGAGACCAGCTACCAAGAGAACTATTTCCTGTGGTAGGTCTCTTGTATTAGTTTCTGCTACGAAAAAGCTGGTCACCAACCTCCAGTGGGGCTCAAGGCCCACTACACCAGGGGCATGGCAGCCTCGCTTGCAGCAGCAAGGGACATTCCTGTATTGGATTTCTGAAAAGCAGCTACCTGGAAATCTGTACATACCTTTGTGAATCACTACAGTTTAGATGTGCAGACCAGATCTGATGCCAGATTTGGCAGGGTGGTTCTGCAGTGCCTCTTTCCTAGTAGGTTCTCTGCCCACCTCCCGGTTGGTACTGCTTGGTAGTCTGCTAAAGTTACTGATGCTAAAGGACTCCTAGGGTAAGAAGAAAAAAATACTCACTGCAGTAATCTTTCTTCCATGGGGTCCTTTAGCATCAGTAAGCTCCCACCCTTCCTCCCCGGTTCACCTGTCGGAGAAGGGCTCTTTATCGTATCTCTTACCAAATTTGTGGTTTCTTATTGATGAGTTTTAACTCGTGTTGTGGTTGTTTCTATTTCCACTTTTGTGGACATTTGCATGTTTTTTTAATCTTGTCAATTCTTTTCAGGGCATGTGCCCTCGTTTTTCCTTCGGAAAAATTCTGAAGCCTTCAGCAGCTGTCACTCAGCTCACTACCCTTCCTGTTTTCTGATTGGCTATGGCCCTAAGCTCGTTAAATTTCTCTTAACTTATTGCCTCCTAGAAGATGCCTGTAGGCGGCAGCAAATGTACTGAAGTGTGTCCTAGAGCGACTACAGAAGTCACCTACAGACTTCCTGTGTGTCCTAGTAACGTCTGGAGACGTCACACACACGTTTTAATATTACTTGCCAGCCAGAAATGATTAGAATTGACTGCATAGCACCATTAGAAAGGTAATGTGCTGAACAACTTTGCCACGGACACTTTGTGTGTATCATGTTCTCTTAAGGAGTTCTTTACATTTGTTTATGACATGGTGTGTATGGCAGATATTTTGTCCTTCAAGAACCACCTAAGCACTTTGAAGAAAACACACATTCTCGGTATCTCAGCCAGTATAAAACAAAAACCGAAATGAGCATAATTGATTGCATAGCACCGTTGGAAAGGCAATTTTGTGTGGAACAACTTTGCTACTGATACGCTGTGTGTATCATGTGTATATTTTAGGAGCTGCATGCATTTGTTTATGGTATGGTGTTTATGGTTTAGATTCGTCTCTCAAACCTCACCAACACGCCTTGACTAAAATGGGGGAAAACTATGTTTAATACTACAGAAATAGTTGTTTTTTTCACAATTATTAAAACTACATCTAATGTCTGGCTGCCTAATTTGGTGTTGTGTTACATATTTCCCGAAAAAAAAGGCATATGGTGCATTTTTCAGTGGAAAATATAGATTTTTTTGCTGTTTCAACCAGCATAGAAAAAAAACTGAATTATCTATTATTACTTGCATACCACTTTTGGAAAGGTAATCTTATGCTGAACAAGTCTGCCACTCATACTTTGTGTCCAGCACATATGGTTTTTGTGCTATTAGCATTTGTTTGTGGCATGCCGATTATGGCTTGATTTTGCTTAAAAGGGCCCAGGATTCCCTGTTAACAGTATACAGGAGACAAGTACTGCAACTTCAGAGAGTTCCTGTGGAGGCAATGAGTTAAAGGCACCCCTCCGGCTCCGGGGCAGTTGCACCTAGCCAGCTAACTACTAAAGTTACTGATGCTAAAAGACCCCTTGGAAGAAAGAAGATTACTGCAGTGAGCAGTATTTTCTTCTGGCTCAGGGTGACAGGCTTTGCCAATGACATCCAGCAGTCCATTCTCTGTGCCCCTTTCAGAGGGTACAAGTTGTTTGGTGTAGATGTTCAAGATATCCTCTCTAATTTGAAGGTCTCTGGCAGAATCTAGAAATCTGTACACTCAGTCTAGCATACTCAGCCAAGCAGTAGACAGAGGGTATCTTTTCTTCCAGCTGGGACTAGACACAGTACCACTACCAGACAACCAGGTAAGAGTAAAGGAGCAGGAGCTGTGCCTACCTTCGGGAGCCATTCCAGTGCCCACTCAAAAGCCCTTAGAGGTAGCAGTGCGGCAGGAGCTGCATTAACTGGCTCCACCTGACTCCCCCCAGCCACCATTACCTCCAGGGGTGGTTGTTAGGGGCTGCCTCTCCCTCCACCTGGACCAGTGGAAGGAGGTAACCTCAGATACCTGGGTCCTGGAAATAGTAGCACTTGGACATGCTGTGGACCAGTGCCTATGCATTATCCTCCAGATCAGATTCCACTGCTCCTGGAGGAAGTCCACACCTTGTTTCAGAAAAGAGCAGTAGAACCTGTACCAGTGGAAGAGAGAAAGATAGTTTTCTATTCTTGGTATTTCCTAGTTTCAGAATGGGCACAAGATCCAAACTTTATTTTTACAGGGTACAAAAAGTTCAGAATGGTTGCCATGCTAGGCCTTCTCCCACTACTGCAGGTAGGAGATTGGATCTGTTCCCTGGACATGAAGGATGCCTACCTTGTCAAAATTTGACACCCTCACATGAAATATCTGAGGTTCCTGTTTCAAGGGGAACATTACCAGTTGAGAGTATTGCCCTTGGGCTTGTCATCTGTGCCACAGGTCTTTACCAAGTGCTTGGCATTAGTAGTAGCAGTCCTTCACAGGGAAGGCTTTTATGTATCTCCCTTCTTGGGCGACCAGCTTCTGAAAGCTCACTCCAGGGTGCAACTCGTGCACACCCTGTCTTGAACAAGACAACTGTTTAGTGCCTTCGGGGTCACTCTCAGTGTACCAAACTCTGTCCTGATCCCTTGCCAGCATCTACAGTACTTGGGGGCAGTTCTGGGCAGAGCTCTAGGCTCGGCCTTCCTGCCTCTGGACATGGCCAAACATCTGATTGCACCGGCCCTGATGGTCCACAGCAGCCGATATGACACTGCCAGAACATTCCTTCGGCTTCTGGGGCTAATGGCAGTGGCCATAGTCACAGTACTTCTGGTCAGGCTACACATGAGGATGCTAAATGGACCCTGAGAGTCCAGTGGGACCAACTCGCAGACAATCTAGAACAGAGGGTTCTAGTAACCTCTCCTGTACGTAAGGTGCTAAAGTGGTGGATGAAACCCAGCAACCTGCTAAAGGGGGGTTCCTTTTCCAGTCCCTTTCCCGCGACAGATTTTAACCAGAGATGCTTGGGGGATGGGGAGCACATTTTGGCTCCATCAGATGCAGGGTGTATTGGCCATGGTGGAGAGCACCTTGCATGTAAATGTTTTACAAATGAGAGCTGTTCTGTATGGCCTACAGGCCTTCCAGGCTTACCTATCCCTGGGTCCTCTGTTAGTACAGGCGAACAATGTCAGAGTGATGCATTCAGTCAACAGACTTGGGGGGGGGGGGGAAGGGAGACTGCTCTTACCTCCTGTGCAGGAAGCAGTGAGAGTATGGTATTGGGCTGTAGAACACCATGTAGAACTCTCAGCAGTACATGTTCCATGCACCCAAAATGTTTTGGCAGACCGATTAAGCCGGTTACAGTCCAAAATGCACGAATGGGAACTGCTGACCTCAGTGATGGAAGATCTGTTCGATAGGTGGGGTCATCCTGAGGTAGACCTTTTTTGCGTCTCCACACAACACAAAACTGACACTTCTCTGTGTGCTCATTCCAGGGCCTGGAGTTTTCTGGTGAGATTTGTTGTCCCTCTCTTGGAAGGGGAGGTTCCTATATACATGTGCTCTCTTCGCTCTTATTCAGAGGGTGTTACTCAAACTTTAGATGGAGTGGGCAACTCTAATCCTCATTGCTCCCCTATGGCCTCGACAGATCTGGCTCCCCTTACTGCAGCAGCTGGCAGTGGAACCACCAGTACCCCACAGAAGCGCAGAACCCTGGTCCATCCAGACCTCCTATTGCTTCACCTCCATGCATGGTTCCTGAAAACATAGCCATTGCTAGATTTGGTATTTCCCAAAAGATGTCTGATGTCTTGGTGGCTGCTAGAAAGCCTTCTACAAGGCCTGTTTATTCTATGAAGTGGAAGTGGTTTGCTTTGTGGGCTGCTTCTCATCATTTAGACCCCCTTACCTGCCCAATAAATTGGGTTTTGGAGTATCTGCTGCTGTTGTCAGATGCTGGCCTACAGTATTCTTCTGTTAAAAGTGCACTTGGCTGCTATTTTAGGTTTCCATGTGCCTATTGAGGGTCGTACAGTTGCCCAGCTGGAGGTGGCCCATACGTTTCTGCGAGGCATTCTGCACTTGAAGCCTTCTATCTGTAATCCAATCCTAGCTTGGTACTTGAATTTTATGTTGGGAAAGCTTATTTTGACTACTTTTGAGCAGTCCTGACTTGCGGCCTATGCGTTCTTTCTTGGAAAGCGTTGTTTTTGGTTGCCATTACTTCTGCTTGAAGCATTTCAGAGCTACAGGCTCTAATGTGTGAGCCTTCCTATTTGATTTTCCACAAAGACAGGGTGTCTTTGTATACTAATCTTAAGTTTTTACTAAAGGTAGTGTCATAGTTTACTTTGAATTGAACCATCCACCTGCCAGTTTATTTTCCTGAGCATACCAATCCAGGGGAAGCATTGTTCCATACTCTAGAGGTACATAGAATTCTCGGGTACTTTATATATGGAGGGTGAGGGGAATGGCTGCTAAATGGCTTCATGGTAGCCTCCTGGCACTCCTCAACACTAGAGATAAGTGCTGGGCCAAGTGCTGGGCCACGGCTGACCAAGCCATCTTTCTGAGATATAGACAACTCAGAAATGAATGCAGAAAGAACATTAGGATTGCTAAGAGTGAATTTTTTGCAAATCTGCTTTATTGAACTCGGCTAGGGATCCTAGAAGGTTCTGGAGGAACATTAAACAAGTTGTGAGTGGTACACAGAGCACTGAGTCCACTGACATGATAATCGATGGTTCGAGCTGTAACAACTCGGAAACCATCGCCAACTCCTTCAACCATTATTTTGCGGATCTGTCTGAGTACACCTCGTCATTCCCAAATGATGATGGTGTCAGTGGCAATCAGCCCACAGCACCATCTTCAATCCGCCCTCCTTTTCTGTTCAGGGCAGTGGTAGTTCAAGAGGTGCAGAAACTGCTAGCGGGACTCTTCCCCCTACTCAAGTGCCGGACAAGATGGCTTAGAACCCAAGCTCCTCAGTCTTGGTGCCCCCTGGCTGGCACCTCTGGTGGCACACATTTTCAATCTGTCCCTGGCAACTGGAGTTATCCCAGACATATGGAAGGTTGCCAGGGTAGTCCCAATCCTTAAACAGGGGAACCCTAAGCTGATAGAGAACTATCGCCCTATATCTATCCTGTCGGCGGCTAGCAAACTACTGGAGAAAGTTGTGGCAGGGCAACTCTGAGTACTTACAGGCACATGACATAATGACTCCTGTACAGTATGGATTCAGGAAGGGGCATGGTACCTCATCAGCCCTAGTTACTGTTACATCATGGATCAGGGAGGCCATGGACCAGGGTAAACTCTCGGGGGCCCTCTTCATTGACCTCTTGAAGGCATTTGACTTGGTCGACCATGCCATGCTGTCGACTCAGCTTAGAGCAATTGGTCTTTCCACTACTGCTCTTAGCTGGTTCGACAACTACCTATATGGTAGAACGCAGCGGGTCAAATTTGGCAAAGAGCTTTCGGGTCCCATCCCAGTAACGGTAGGAGTCCCCCAAGGCTCCGTCCTTGGACCAGTGCTCTTCTCCATTTTTATACATAACCTCCCGAAACTGCAGACCACTGTAAACCAGTTCTCTATGCAGATGATCTGGTTATCCTGTCTCACTCCCATGAGGTGGTGGTCATCAATCAACAACTGAGTGAAGACCTTATAAACATTCAGGCATGGATCTTGAACCACATGCTTGTCCTTAACCTAAAAAAAACCCAGGCCATGCTCTTTGGGTCCCGGGCAAAGATTAAGGCCGCCCGTGTGCCGTTCTGTGTATCTGGCAAGGGAAATGTCCCGATCCCTATCACGGACAACTTCAGATACCTGAGAGTAATGCTGGACCCACAGCTTGACCTTGGCCTTCATATTCAGAGGATATGTAAAACAGTCAACTGTAAACTGGGTCTGGCCTACAGGGCAAAAAAACAACCTCACACCAGCCGCACGTGCTGCCCTTGCGAGAGGGATGCTTCTCCCCTCTTTGTGTTATGGGCTCCTGTTGTTTGCTAGCACCACTAAGGCCCATCTCTCCAGGTGGTCGACTGCTTATAACAATATCTGTCGCTTCGCCCTATCGGCCCCCCGGCTCACTCATCACTGTGAGCTCTACAACAAGCTACACTGGCTCTCACCTACAAAGTACATTGACTTTGTCCTTGGTTGCTTCACTGGTAAGGTCCTCAACACTGGTACCTCTCCAGGGGTGGCAAGCTTGCTGGCCCAAACTGCCCCCTCGTCTCGTCATATCATCTTAGGTCTCAGGGGTCTGCCACACTCAAGGTACCTGTGACTAGGACCAAGATGGGTGAAAGGGACTTCGCAGCATGTGCCCTAAACTTTGGAATACCTTCCCACCCAGGTCCGTGCTGCCCCTCGCAGGGCAGCCTGCGCTCTTCCTATGAGCCATGTTAAAAGTGCATCGGCCTGCGGATGTCAGAAACCCCCATGACATATGTTTAGCACTTGCACCCATACAAAACTGCCGGCCCTTAAAATGTAGTATTTCTGTATTGCCCCAAACTTGATGCAAGATGTGTAATCTTACCTGTAGTCTCTTGACGTGTAACCTGTTCCTGTTCCTAATCATGGGATGTGTAATCTTACCTTGTAGTCTCATGATGTGTGACCTGTTCTTAATTATGTACCATGTTGTCCCAAGTGTGTAAGTATGTAATTTCCTGTACTCTCCCGGGTCGTACCTGAAAATAGGCAAATTGCTTGTCTGGTGTACTTACCTGGTTAACAAAAGCTAAATAAATAAATATACCGCACAGAGGACTGTAGGAGGTCCTCACATTTTCGTTTCCTATGTAGATGTAGATTTTATATATATATATTATTTATATATATATATATATATATATATATATATATATATATATCGTGTGTGTGTGTGTGTGTGTGTAGAGGCCCAGGGCACCATTATGATAAAATAAAATAAAACAGGACTATACGTAATAACATAGTAATACTTGCATGCAAATAAAACTGTACAATATAAAATAACATTAAAACAGTACCCACCCACATATCCATAAAACCATATTTAAAATTCAATTAAATGGCTATAAGTAGATATTCTGGGATGTTACAATGATTAACAAAAGCCTGCTGAAAAAGAAAGGTTTTAAGCTGCTTCTTAAAAACTTCCACCGAGGGGGTCTTCCCTCAGGGACCTGAGCAAGGAATTCCAGAACACTGGGCCTGCTACTCCAAAGGCCTGGTCATCTGAAGGTTTTAGCCTTGTCCTCAGAACCATCTGGAGGTCCTCAGAGGAGGAATGGAGTGACCGAGCTGGTGTGTACGGATGCAGGAGCTCACACAGGTAGGCTGGGCCCAGTCTGTGCAGGGCTTTATAGGTTAACAGACCTAATTTAAATTAGATACGCCACTTCACTGGCAGCCAGTGCAGATCATGCAGCACCGGAGATATATGGCAAGATCTGGGCAAGCCCGTTAGGGATGAAGGGAAACCAGGGAATGCGGCTCATGGAAAAAAGGGTGGAATCCTAGTGCTGGGAGACTCAATACTAAGAGGAGTCAGATGGGGAAGCAAGGGAGAGAGGCATAGTCACACATGGGTGGAGGCAATGCCAGGAATGACAGCAGAAAGTGTGGGTCAATCTGTTCTAAAGTTTGCTAGGAGGGGTTGGGTGAAACCACATATAGTTCCACATGTGAGGACAAATGACATAGCGAGAGAGACGATGGAGATAGTTCAGGGGAGGTTTGAGGAGCTAGGACCAATGTGTGAGGAGGCAGGAAAATCAGTAGTTTTCTCAGAAGTACTTCCAGTGCCCAGGGCGGGCACTGCAAGGAAACTGAGGATAGAGGAATTTAACAAATGGCCAAGAATCTGGTGTCAGTCCAAAGGTTATGGGCTGGTGGGTAAGTAGGGAAGGACCTGGGAGGACAGTGATCTCTATGGTAAGGATAGACTTCACCTAAGTGAGGAGGGCAAGAAGGTATTGAAGCAGAGGATGGATTACAGAGCAAAAGAAGGGCATTTAAACTAGGAGCGGGGGTGGCAAGTGGGCAGGAGGCATGCAGAATCCACAGGAAGGGAAGCCGAATGAGCCCCTGCTAGAAGCAGTGGGGAAAAAAGTACTAGAGGGATGCTAGGAAGGGAGCGCAGGAGTGGGTGTGGGGGAAGGTTGGAGGGTGGTCACCTTGAACATTAGAAGCCTAGGGAACAAAACAAGAGCTACAGGCTCTCATGGTAGAAGGGAGGTGGACACGGCAGCCATCACCAAAACATGGACCAGCCATTACTAGGACTGAGACCTGGGGGTGCCAGGATATAAGATATTTCACAGAGAAAGGGTAAATGGGAAGGGTGGGGGGGCACTGTGTGTGAGAGAAGGACCCAAGTGTGTCTGTGAGGAGGGTAGTACAGAGTCGATGGATGCAAATCCAGGATTCTAAGAATAGGACTCTCATGATGGGAGTAGTGTACAGGCCACCATCTCAGAACAGAGAAGTTGGGGAACTAGTGGGACAAATCAGAAGGGCCTGCGGAAAGGGTAGCATGGTGATTGTGAGAGACTTCAGCCTGCTGGGAGTGGAATGGAGTACCCCAGCCACCACGAATAGAAGAGAGCAGATACTTCTGGACGCGTTCCAGGATAGTTTCCTAATGCAAATGGTCAACAAGCCAACCAGGTTAGGGAACACCCTAGACCTTGTGCTGGCAGATGGGGAGTTTGTGGGGGAGCTGATGTGGAAGAACCGCTGGTAGGGAATGACAACCGCCAAGTGTGGTTCACATTGAAAATGGGTAAGGAGGTAGTAGAAACAGGCACAAGAGTGTTGGACTTCAGGAAGGCCAACTTCGGGAAGATGGGGGAGGTAGTTAAAGGGTATCTAGTCAGAATCCAAACTAATATGAGCACTAACCAGAGGTGGGAGATCATAAAAGTGGGGATTGAGGAGGCAACCAAAACCTGCATCAGGGTCTAGAGGAAGAGAACTAGGGCCAAGAAACCCAGCTGGTTGAGCAAGGGGGTCATGGAGAAAGTAAGATATGAGAGCCACCTTTAGGAGGTTCAAAAAAATACTGGAGAGGGGAGGACAGAGAGGATTACCTGAAAGAATTGAATGAGGTGACAAAGGCAGTAAGGGCAGCCGAGGAGTCTAAAGACTCAGGCTGGCACAAGGCATCAAGAAGTGGGAGAAGGAATTCTTTGGGTACATCAAGGAGAAAAGGATTTGTAGGGACAGAATAGTAAGGATTAATAATAAATAATAATTTTTTATTTATACAGCACCTTATCCAAGACCAAGGCGCCTAACAATTTAAAAACAGACTCGGAAGAAAGAAAACAATAAAATGTCAGTAAAATATTCATCAAGGAAGATCAGGCATTAAGTGCTTGGTTCCACAAAAAAGGTTTTGAAGCTTGTTTAAATGCCTCCACAGTTGTGCAGTTCCGTAACCGACGGGGTTAGAGAATTCCAAAGGGTAGGGGCTGCATACATAAATGCTCGCGCCCCGATGATTTCAGCCTTACCCGGAGTGATCGTCCAGAGCAGTAAGGAGCGAGGAACTCTTTCAGGTAGTACGGGCCCAGTCCGTGTAGTACTTTAAAAGTCAGCAAATCAACTTTAAAGGTGATCCGCCACTGTACTGGCAGCCAGTGCAGTTCGCGCAGCACCAGCGAGACATGACAGGACCGAACAGATCCTGTCAAAAGCCAGGCTGCCGCGTTCTGCACCAGCAGCAAGCAGCGAATTTCCACCCCAGGAAGCCCCTCGTAAAGGGAGTTGCAGTAATCTAAGCGTGAGGACACAAAGGCGTGGACCAGTGTACGCAGGTCGCCAGACGGAACCAGGTGCCTAATCCTGGCGATATTCCTAAGATGGTAAAAGGAAGATTTGACGACAGCCGACACCTGCAAATGCAAGATTAGCCCTTCATCAAAAATTACCCCCAGGCTACGCACCTGTTCAGAGGTCGGGAGTGAAATGCCACCGAGAAAAGGTCCAGAGGGTGATCCAACCCCTCTATCCGGCGACCTGGGTCCACAACCAACACCTCAGTTTTTTCTGAGTTCAACTTCAGCCAGCTGGAATACTTCCACTCCTGGATTTCTTTGACAGTTATTAAAGATCAAGAGAGCTTCATCCTGGTCGGGTGCAAAAGAAAGGTAGAGTTGGGTATCAGCATAGCAGTGAAACCTCAGCCCATACCTTCTTACAATGTCTCAGAGGGGTAGCCTGTACACCGTGAACAACATGGGTGATAGCACTGACCCCTGAGGGACCCCCCATGACAGAGAGAGATGGTCTGAGGAAAAAACCTCAGACACAACTTTGTGTTCGACCCATGAGGAGAGATGTAAACCACCTGAGGACCATACCAGACAGTCCACAGATGTACCTCAGGCGACCAAGCAACACCCCGTGATACACAGTGTCAAAAGCTGAAGAGAGATCCAGAAGGACCCAGATTGAACGGTCCTTCCGATCTCTAGCCATCAGGAGATCATTGAGCACCCGAACCAGCGATGTCTCGGTACTGTGTCTTTTTCGAAAACCGGATTGGAGTGGTTCATAGATGTCATGGATGGTCAAATGGTCCTCCAGTTGTGCTGCCACTACTTTCTCAGTCACCTTCCCTAAAAAGGGAAGGTTAGAGATTGGTCTATAGTTTGCGTGGCAGTCTGGGTCCAAGGTAGTTTTCTTCAAGAGCGGTGTAACCACTGCCTCTTTCAGACAGCTAGGAAACTCTCCAGATTCCAAGGAGCACCAGACTATCCATGCAAGGACCGGACCGATGACATCAATACAACCCAAAATTAAGGAAGTTGGTCCAGGATCCAAACTACAGCATGTAGGGTGCACACCCTGGATGATCCGCATAACATCCATGAACTCTGGTCAGCTGAAGGTACTCCAGGAAGGCCGAAGTGCAGTGACCGTACACTGATCAAAAACAGTGCCCATAGAGTGTGCCGGTTGAAGTACCACCCTGATATCGGCCACCTTATTAAAGAATTGCGCAAGTTCATCGCACTGTAATTGCGAAAGAGCTTTCCGGACATGCAGACAGGCTGGGTTGCACAGTCTGTCTACAGTATGTAAACCTGAACTGGTAGATTCTGAGCGGCTGCAATTTTCCCGGACAGGAATTCTACCTTCTTATGGGTGATTGCAGATTGATAGACTTGATAATGGTCCATCAGTCTAAGGCGGTCGGTATCAATGGTGGACCTCCGCCAGCAGTGCTCTAACCTTCGTCCTAGTCTTCTCATCTCCCTCAGAGTCCCATCAAACCATGGGGATCGAGGGCGAACACGGACTGGAGCAATGGAATCCAGAGCTGCAGAATTATAGGCTGCCACGAGGGTCTCTAGGTCACTGCTTGCCAACGGGAGGGACGATAGGTCAAGCACCGCCACCAGGCTATGAGAACTTGTATCTCGTAAAGGACGGTACCTGACCATCTCCACAGGGGTAGGTTTATGAAGGGGGGTGCAAAAACTGAACCCCACGATGTAGTGATCAGACCACCCAACTGGTTCCACCCCCCAAGTCCGATATTTCGATCCCTAGGTGGAAGAGTAAGTCAAGGGAGTGTCCGTGTTTGAGTGGCAGTGGTAACCACCTGTGTAAGACCCAGTGATGTCATCAACTGGAGGAAGTGCTGACCAAATTGCAAGAGTTCGTCGTCGACCCAGGCATTAAAGTCACCCAGAACCATCAGTCTGGGCAAACGCCATGTCGACGATGAAGTCTGACACTTCCTGAAGGAATCTCTTCTCATCACCAGGTGGACGATAAATGAGTTATCCGATAGCCTACACCTGCCACTACGACACACTCGAATGACTCCGCCTCCTCAACTAGTATATTCGTGAGGACCAGTTCGGTCTTGAAACAGACCGTAACCCCCCCACGGTCCAGTCTTGGGCAGTGTATCACCGAGTACCCAGACGGAGTTAAAGCCTCCAAAATGGGGCCAGAATTCTCATCCAGCCAGGTCTCGGCGATGCATGCCAAATCCACCGTTTCAACAAGATCTGCAATAACTGCAGTCTTGTTCTTGGTGGACCTGGCATTGCACAACACTGCCCTAGTTGGACAAACCACTTGCCCACCACAATCGGTGGTGCCTTTGGGTATTGCAGCCAGACATGGGGGACCACGTTCTGGGTTCCATTTCGCCCCAGGGCGTCTCCTGGATCCTAGTACCCCGATATGGTGGCCCCCCTCATTCACCCTCCACTGTTCGTGACCCACCACCCCCTTCCACCTCCTGCGCGCAATACCCAGCGCTGTACAGCGCTGGTAAGTTGTGAAGTGGAGAGGAGGCGTGGGGGGGATGGGCAGAGGGCACGGAGAGTAGAGGATGAGTATCGCACAACTGCAGGGGCAGGCACCCAACACATTCCACACAACAACAAAAATCTTCCTTTATCAATAAACACCCTCCAAATCCAACCCTCCAGACAATCCTAATTTACACTCTACCTAATAACACTACTAAAAAAACCAATCCAAATCACAGTATTCTTACTTAAACAATATTCCAAAACTCATAACCCCAACTAAACAAACATAACCATAACAACGTACAAATACAATACAACCACTATAAACAAGTCCTTGATCAAACCATAAACTAAATGCCCTCAATCACCCACCCCCAAATCTAAACTCAAACCAAAACAATAAAAAAAGTCAAAGAAAACCAACCGTAAAATAAATAATGTAGTTCCTTGAAACTATAACTGTAATTTAAGTCTCATAGTGTAAAGTAAAATAAGGGCAAAAAGGATAAAAGTCTTGAGCCCAGTTAAAGTTATTGTCAGAAACTGCATTGATTTTTCTCTCTTCCTCCAGGCACTCTCACTACTTGGGGAGCCGAAGTAGGCACTCTCGCTGCCCAGTTAAAGTTGTTGACAAAAGCTGCTTTGATTTTGTTTTTCCCCCAGGTACTCTCATTACATGGGGAAACCAAAATAGGCACTGTCACTGCCTTCTAATGGCACACAAATATCAAAAAAGTACGTAAATAAAAATTCACGGTCTGACCGTAAAGCAACAGGATCAGTTTAGGAGCTAAAGTGCTATTCTCAGAATTAAACAAGATCATTTAGACGAGGGTTCAAAAGAAGTCCTCTTCTTGGAATCGGGCAGGATGAGTTAGAGCAAAAATCCTCTTCTCAGGATCCAAAACTTCAAGAAGCGGGACCAAAGTATCCCATAAGAGGGGACAGCAGCTGAGAATGCTGGTGACTATCACTCTGGATCCCTGCTGGTGTCAACCTACCAGTTGGCTCCCGTGGAAACCTAAGCAGACTGTCTGCCTGGTCTTCCGGCTACCCGACCAAGACCGCAGCCCAGTCCCCCCGTGCAGTCCCAAGACTCAGCCACCAGACACCCCGCAAAATTGGGACCACCTGTAGAAATATCAACAGTTAGTCCAAACTCCAGCACCGACCAAACGCCCTCGTAGAGCCCTCGCTAACAATTAAATCCACGGTCCTCACAGCAGGTACATTCCCAATTTGTTCCCATAAGAGAACACCTCCTCGCCACAGCCTTTCCCTTCACAACTTCTCCGTCCCTGGTCCACCAGAATCGGGTAGTTTAAAGGCAGAAAACAGCACCAGATAGGTCCGGGGGGGGGAAAGTAATGCAGATGGCCTCGAAAGTTTAATCCTTCAACTCTCGTCATAAGACCAAAGCATAGCAGCTTATTCGTACAATACTGAGAAAGAACCGAAGCGAAGCAGCTCCAAACATATCACAAAAGAAAAACAAAATTTAAAAGTGAAAAAAAAATAAAAAAAAAAAGGTAAAAGTCCAGGAGAGTAACACAGGATTTCTAGAATCACACGCTAGTTACTACAGCACGCCCAGCCCAGCAGCCATCCTAGATGTCGTATTCCACTGAGCCTTTGTTTAGTTTAAGAATTGCAAAGCACTTTAGAAAATGGTCCAAAGCATCAACTTTTCTGCTTGGTAATTTTGGTGGATCTAATGTGGATTCATTAATATCGTAATACAGGAGCAAATTCTGAAGTTCCTGGTTTCTAAGCCCAAACATCCAGAATGTCCTGTGCAATTGAAAGGAATTTAAGCTGCAGTAGAAAGGGAGGATGGGGTGGGTTGAAAGAGGCAGAGCAGGCAGAAGCGCTAATGAATACTTCTGCTCGGTGTTTACTAAGGAGAAAGGAGGTACTACCGGGGCGGGAGTTCAGACTCGGGGCGAAGGAGGTGACAGATGGGGGAATCACAGAGAGCAGGGTACTGGAGGGCCTGAGGATGGACAAGATGCCAGGGCCAGATGGCATTCGCCCCAGGGTACTGAGAGAGTTAGCAGAAATCCTTGCGGGGCCCTTGGCAGACTTGTTCAGTGCCTCCCTGGTCTCAGTAAGTGTATCTCAGGACTGGAGGATGGCTCACATGGTACCCCTCCATAAGAGCAGTCCCAAAGAGAGGCATGAGCCTCGCATCCATCATGGGAAAACTGATTGAGACAATCCTGAAGGAGAGGCTGGTGTCCTTTCTGGAGACCAGTGGGCTGCAGGATGTTAGGCAGCATGGGTTTGTCACGGGCAGATCCTGTCAGACCAACCTGGAGGATTACTATGACTGGGTAATTAGACGGTTGGACAAGGGCCATGCAGTGGATGTCCTGTTTCTGGACTTCAGTAAGACATTCGATTCGGTGCTACATGGGAGACTGGGTAGTAAGCTGGCAGGTACAAGGGCAAAAATGGTGGGATGGGTAGTAAACTGGTTACAGGGAAGGCAGCAGAGGGTGGTGGTGGGAGGGGAGCTCTCATCTCTGAGGGCAGTGACAAGTGGAGTACTGCAGGGCTCAGTGCTGGGACTGGTTTTGTTTGGGTTGTTCATATCGGACATCTCTGCGGGCATCAAGAGCAAGATCAGTTTGTTTGCAGATGACACCAAGATGGGAGCAGTAGTAGATGATCTAGAAGGGTGGCATGGATTGCAGGATGATCTGTCAAAATTGGAGACCTGGTCGAACACCTGGCAGTTGGGGTTCAATGCTAAAAAGTACAAGGTGCTGCATTTCGGGGCAAAAAAAACAAGGAGCTGCCAGCTTGGGGGAGGGGGGTGTTCAGTTAGCCGTGACAGCGGAGGAGGAGGAGAAGGATCTGGGGGTGATTTATAATGGGCTCAATGAACAGCTCAGCACAATGCAGGAAGGCAGCTGCAAAGGCCAACAAAATGCTGGGTTGTATTGCTGGGGGTATATCTTCAAGGAGAGGGGAGGTGGCCTGCCGTTGTATAGGTCACTGGTTAGGCCACACCTGGAGTACTGTGTGCAGTACTGGCACCCATACCTGAAGAGGGACATTGTTACTGGAGGGGGTGCAGTGCAGGGCAACAAAGATGATCCAGGGACTAGGGAACATACCCTATGTGAGCAGGCTGAGGGAGCTGAACATGTACTCACTGGAGGAGAGGAGAGACGGCGGATTTGATTGAAACCTTCAAGTACATGAAGGGAATAAACTAGACAGGCATGGAGGGGACTATTCAAGTTAAGGGGGGGTAGGGGCAGTTGAGGTCACGATCTCAGATTGGAGGGGGAGTTCAGGAGGGAAATGAGAAGACACATTTTTATGGAGAGAGTGGTTTCTGGGTGGAACGTGTTGCCTGCAGAAGTGGTATCATGTAGAACAGTGGACTGCTTCAAAAGGGGATGGGATAGAGTAAGAGGGAGGGGAGGGAGGGCAGTTGCAGTATAAGGGTTGCTAGCTGCACACTCGGGGCAGACTCAATTGACCATAAAGCCTTTATCTGCTGGCAAATTTGTATGTTGGTAGCCGCAGCTTTTGTTCTGCAGTAACTGCAGTGCATTCCAGTAACACTGAGTAATAGAGTATTACAGTAGTCCAGCCCTTGCGGTCACAAATGCATGGATTAGGATGACCAGGTCTCCGGGGATCTGATTTGCAGATGTTTCAAGATTAAAACCACTCTTGACAACAGCAGACACATGGGCCTCCATTGTCAGGCTGTCATCCAGGATGACTCCCAGATTCTTCACCCAAGGGCATGTCAGCAAGTGCGAGTTATCAAGCTGAAGACCAGTAACTCCCCGCCAGCCGCCAGTCCTCCCCTTCGACCTGGCTCAACCACTAGCAACTCTGTCTTCTCTGGGTTCAATCTCAGCCAGCTAGAAGACATTCAGTCCTGGATCTCCACCAAGCACTAGATTTTTAAAACTTGCTTCCATGGCCATCCACTTACCTTTAACTACTATTTTTAACTTTTCTATGATTACAGGAGAATTTCCCCAACTTTGGCAACATGCCATTATCAAACCAATTCCCAAATCGGGTTCTTTAACAGACTTAGATAATTATCGTCCAGTATCCATATCGTCAACTTTAAAGAGTAACTCTACACTTCAGCATGTCCTTTCATGAATAGGATGTTTCAGCTGTTACAGTTTACTAGAGATTGCATTCTTTCATTTACAGTGTTCCTTGCCAAGATTTATTACACATCCTGGTAGTCCAGCTAAAAAGTCTGTAGGGAAGACATTTGAAAACATTTGCCTCTCCCCCTGTCAACCTCACAGTGCCTTGGGTTTTACATCATAATGCTCACCATGATAGCAGATTGTGTTGTCACAAGCAGCAACTGTGTCGTGAGCAGGGAGAGTCGGACACATTTTGAAAGACTTGTGAAATATATCTACAATATTTAGTAGAGCAGCCGCAGTGGATAATAAAAATAACAAATAATTAGAAAATAGTTACAATATAATGGGTGTAAACGTAGTGTTTTTTTTTTTTTTTTTTTAGCTTTTTATTATAATAAAGAGTTGTTTTTTAAATAAGTTACAAGAAAGCTAATCAACACACAACTTGTTACCTTGTTCCCTTGCCCCTCCTTCCCCTTCCGGGCCTTCTCACTCCCTCAACCTTTGAATTCTTCTACCGTCTCTCCTTCTCATTCTCACCTGCTTCTAAATCTTACCCTACTTATATTGTTAGGACACGTAAACCCAAGTGCCTTCTTTTCTTCCCCATCCTCCTGTTCCTTGCAGGCACTGTACATCTCAATCTTCTTCCCCATCCACACCTCTCACTTCCCTCCCCAAGTGCCTTAGGATTTTTCACCTAAATGCTAGAAGCCTGCTCCCAAAGATAGATGCTCCAGGAGTCTGGTCTTCTGTCACTCTCCTGACCTTTTATGTACCTCAAAGACATGGCTCTCTTCTTGTATCCCTGACTCAGCGCATAACACTCCCTGACTACCATCTTCTCTGCCAAGAGCGAGGCAAGCGTGGTGGTGGTTTGGCCACTTATGCTTAACATAACCTTCCTTGCACTCTTTCCATAAGGGAATCTCGACCCTCCTATGAGCGTCTCATGGTTGCCATCAACTTTTCCTCTTTCCTCCCTATGTGGTGGTTATATATGCCTCCCCCCAAAATCTCCCTTTCCTCCCTAATTGACTCCCATCACCTCATTAGTTACTCATGCCTTGGCTAGTGAGGTCCTGATACTAGGGGACTTGAACCAAAACTGGACATCTCCCTGCCTTAAACCCCAGAACATAGAGTCCCTAAATCTCACTCAATTAACCAAAACCCCTCCCTCTTGGATTGGGTGCTCTCGGACCATCCCCATCGAATTGCTTCTGCCGACATCCTCCCAGACATATTTAGTGATGCCCCAATAACCTACTGCGTGTGCAAAATACGTACCCTCCATTCCTCCCCCCCCCCCCAAACTACCACTGGCTCAGATCCTACAGGTCACTCGACACAGATGCCCTTCTTTGTGACCTTCATTCTTCTGACTGGTCATTATTGTACACATCATCTGATATTGACTTTGCCCTCTCCATATTCTTCCATTTTCTGCTCAAGGTATGGAACACTCATGCCTCCCTCAGAAGGTGAAGAGTTGGCTCTCTCATCACTCTTGGATCTTGGCAGAAATGATTCACCTCTGCAGATCCGGGATCAAGCCTGGGCCCACTACAAATCCTCTCTGTCCCGTTCTGACTACCAATCCTATAGGTCCCTCAGGAACGTCTGTAGCAAAGCTGTTACAGCAGGCAAAGTCACATATTTCAGATCAGCACTGCATCATAATCTGAACTCCCCCTCCAATGTCTGGTGCACACTCTACTCCCTTTTCAACCCTCCTTCCAAACCCTCACCTCCCACACTAATTATTTATGGGTCATCTGTCTCTGACCCTGTCTCGGTAGCCTGCCAACTTAACTTCTTTTTTACCACTTGTGCCCTTCCCTCTGACCCCCCCCCCCTTCGCTGTCCCCTCCCCGGTCTCAGAGACTCTTCCTTCCCTTCAGTCTCTTGCCACAAAGTCTCCTGCTCCCTCCTTTCGCTCAACCCCAGAAAGTCTACTCTGGACAGCCTTGAGCTCTACCTTCTCCGCATCTCTGCCCCTCCTATTGCTTACCCCCTTATCCACTTGCTGAACCTCTCCTTCAACCTTCGCACTGTTCCTCAGGCATGGAAGATTGCCAGTGTGATTCCCCTGCATAAAGGGGGTGAATCTTCCTCTCCGGGCGAATTACAGACCCATATCCCTCCTTCCCTCCCTGGGTAAACTGTAAGAGTCTCTTATTTTCTCCTGCCTTACTGACTTTAATTCCACAGATGTTCTCTCTCCTTTCCAGTCAGGTTTCGGGACCCTCACTTCTCTTTTTCGAGTTACAAACTCTATCCTCCGTAGCATGGATCAAGGACTCGGAACCGCTGCTGTTTTCATAGACCTAGCCAAGGCCTTTGATTCAGTATCTCACCCCTTCTCCTCAAAAAACTCTGTTCCGACGGTCTCTCGTCTTCAACAGTAACCTGGTTCAGCTATTACCTCACTGACTGCACCAAATGTGTCCTCACAGGTGGTTCCCTCTCCCCCACCCAGCTTGTCTGGTGTCCCCCAAGGTTCTATTTTTGGCCCAGTCATCTTCTCCATTTTCCTTAAAGACCTCCCATCAGCATGTTCTTTCTCAAACATATACACACACACACACATATATATGGACGACACTGTCCTCTTCGCCTCAGGTCCCTCCGTCGTAGATGTCAGGATGCAACCGCAGTCCAGTTTCCAGTCTGTCCTTCGCTGGTTTCAAGCCGGTCAGCTCATGGTAAATGCCAAAAAGAAAGTGTCGATGACATTTGGAACCTCTCAAAAACTGTTTCAACACCTCAATCCCCCACCCTCTCCTTCTCCACCCTAGATGGAACCACCCTTGACATAGGCTCCTCTTTCAAATAACCTTGGCGTCTGGCTAGATAGCTGGCTTGATTTCTCTACATATATAGATCATATTCTCTCAAAGCTCCATCCCAAGCTGGGGGCCTTGTATAGAAATAAGACTCCCTCTCCCTGTCTGTCTGTCATGAACTCCTCACCAAAATGTTACTTGCATTATTTGACTATGCCGACATAGTATATGAAACTGCCCCACCTCTTCACTAGCCAGACTGGCTACACTGTATAATGCCTTCTGTCACTTCGCTTTAAATGCTCTCACCCCCCCCCCCACCACTGCTCCCTGTACTCCTCTTTCTCCCTTCCCTCTCTTCACTTGCACTGTCAGCATCTTGCCTCCCTACTCCTCTTCAAATTCTGGCTTGGGTCGTTCCCCGCCTATCTTGCCCCTCTCCTCTCGCCCTCCTCCCTGCCCTCCTACTCCCTTCGCTCCAGAGATACCCATGCCTTTGCCCCCAAAAAATCCCTCATCTTGTTCAGGTCAGTCAGCCTTTTCATACCACCTGCCCTCCTCTGGAACTCCCTCCCTTCTTCCTTAGACGTCCCCTCCTCATTTCCTGAAGCATGCACTCTCACAGTCTCCCCCGGCCCCTTACACCTGCACTTCCTTCAGTCAGTAGACACTTGCTTCCCTCTCCCCCTCCTCACTTGACTGAATTCATTTCAGTCCCATTCAGCAGCTTCAGCAGCACTAACCACCATTCTAGGGACATGGATATGTTGTTCATCCACACTCATTGGCAGTATCCTTGCCGCTTTAAATCTTGCCGGAAGGTCTTCAAGCTTGCTCCTCCCACCCACCCGGGTGGTATAACTCTCGGCTCCGCCCCATGACGCCAGATCTTCCTTACCGCTTGGAAGCTCAGGTCCCCTCCTTAACGCTCTGCGTTTGCGACTGGTTCCTATTTCTCCGTTTGCGGATTTAAAAATAAAATTTTGCAAAAAGACTTCAGTCTTCTATCCCTCGCGGCTGCGATGGACAAATCGACTCCCGGATTTCGGAGATGCCCATGCGGGCAGAAGATGTCTCGGACGGATCCTCACTCCATGTGTGTATACTGCTTGGGCCTTGAGCACGACCCGCGGGCTTGAGGCCTGTGCTCATCTTTCGGCCTCGTCCTCGAGGCCGTGCTGCCCGATTGCAACTGGCCGTCCAAGGCGTTTCCCTCCGGTGAAGTCCAAGGAGGCCCGGTTGGCGGTGTCCATGCGGCGGTTCGTGGATCAGCTCGAGCGGATGGTCGCCTCAAGAGGAGGCGCGCGGGCCGCTTTCTCTCGGGCCGCGGCATTTATCCGCGCTCTCTGGGTTCTTCCTACACGGCTTCTTTTAAGGAGCTTTGTCTGTCCCTCTCACTAAAGGAGAAGGGCCTCGTCTGCTGGACCTTATTCTCGGTCCAAAAGAGGACAGGGTAAGTCCCTCCATCGGCGCTCTTGGGAGGCGGGAAAGGTCCCTCTCCCGGGCCGTCGGCCGCCGGCCTGATCGACCGCTCGACCCGCCACTGGCCTCACGGTGTCCCGTCAGGTCAGTTGACCGAGACTCCCACCGATGAAGTCGAGATTTTTCACCCATTGGACGGGCTGTCGCCTTTAGCAGCCGAGATTCCCTCTCCCGCTCCCCGGGAGGAGTTGAGGATCCTCGGCTCGCCTGTGCCTCCGGTTCCGGAGCCCTCGGATGGACCATCCGAGCCGAAGGGAGTGCCGGTTCGGCCGACACCTCCCCGCACCGACCTCGGAAATTCCGGGACACTCGGTCTCGGTCTCGGACCTCTTCGTGGTCCAGCCAATCCCACCGTCATAGGCGGTCTCGGTCTCGGCATCGCGGTAAGCGGCGTCGCCGCTCGTCCTCGTCCTCCTCCTCGGATGAGGGGAGGCTTCGGCGTAAATTACGTCGACGGTACGAGGACCTTATGTTGCAACAGCTCCTCCTGGCGGGAATAAGCCGACTCCGTCGCCTTCCCGGCCATTAAGTAACGTGTCACGGGCGAGCGACACAACCCCTCGACTTGTCCGAGGAGCCTATACCCAGGCGGTTGTTGGCCAAAACCAGCTGCTCCACGATTCCGGTGGAACCTCCGCCTCCACAGCCACCAAGTGGGGCTCCGACCAGAGATTCTCGGTCGGCTAAGGGTTTACCCATCGGCTGTCAGTTACCCTCACTCCCGACCGACCTCGGCAGGTGAAGGGTGGCTCAGGCCAGAGGCAGCTCTTCGAGGACTCTTCCGAGTCCGAAGATGATTCCTCCTTTTTCTCCAAGCGACTGGATTTGGAGTCTTCAGGAGGTCAGTCAATGGACGATAGCCCGTCGTCCTTCCTAGGACTGCTTCGGCTCATCTCGGAGTCTACCGGGATGGAGCTCGAACCCGTTTCCAAACGGGCCAGGTATCCCCTCACGGAGATTCTGGACCGAGGGGATTCTCCGACGGAGGCCTTTCCGGTGGCCGAGGCCATAGTGGGTCCGGCACTGGAACTTTGGCAGCGCCCTGCTTCCTGCCCTGCGCCTTCGGCCAGGATGGCCAGGAAGTATCACGGTCCCTACGGTTCCTTGTCGGTTTTTGGAACACCCTCTGCTGAGGGTTGGTTACCGACAGCGTTTTCCGAGCGCCCGGCTGCGCCAGGATGTGGACAAACCTCCTGACAGGGTCCAAGAATTGGACTATGTCGGGAAAAGTCTACGCTGCGTCCTCTCTGCGCCGTCCAGGCCAGTTCGGCCGTCCTCATGGCACATTTTTCTCATGCCCTGTTGGGCTCCCTGGATGAGGTCATCCCTCATCTTCCGCCGATCTTCAGACTACGGTTAAGCAGGTGCGGGACCAGGGCAGGGCAGTGGCCAAACAGCAGCTCCAGACTGCTTTGGATATAGGGACTCATGTGCCAGATCGGTGGCGCCGCGGTGGCTATCGTCGGCGAGCTTGGCTGAGGATATCCACCTTTACTTGGATACCCAGACAAGTTGGCGGATGTTCCCTTTTGGGGACTGACCTCTTGACCCTGGGGTGGAAGGTCACCTGCAGAGGATCGAGAAGTCCAATGCCACCTTGGACTCGGTCTCTTCCGTCCAGAAGGACAAAGGCCTGCAAACCACAGCCTAAGCCCTTTCGTCCTTCTGTGCCTCGGCGCGCCCGGCCCAGCATCCAGGGCCAGCAGGCTCGGCCTTGGCATCCCAAACCCAAGCCCGGCTTCCTCTAACAGGAGGCAGGAGGAAAGGGCCCAGGAGGTCCCTCGGCGGTCCCTCCTCCAAGCCTGCCCAGTGACGGGCTGAGGGGTGTCGCCCCCATCCCCGTCACCTTACCCCTGGGTCCCCCCGTGGGGGGACGGCTCCGGCACTTCCGTTCCGCCTGGTCCGCTGTTACCACGGACAGGTGGGTCTTGGAGGTGGTGGGAAGAGGCCTGCCTCTGGAATTCGAGCAGGCACCACCCTTCAGAGCCGTCGCCCCTCGGGGGGCCTCGGGATCCCCAGCCTCACTGGCGGCTCGTCGAGCCGACATCGCTCTCCTCCTCCAGAAGGAGGTGGTAAGAGAGGTGGTGGACCCTCCTTCAGACCCAGGGTTTGTGTCCAGGTACTTCCTGGTTCCGAAACGGACGGGGGGCTGGCGCCCCATTCTCGACCTACGCACTAAACAAGTTCCTAGGTCTCGAACCTTCAGGATGGTCACTCTGGCTCAGATAATACCATCCTTGGGCAGCGTGTGGTTCTGCTCTCTGGACTTGCAGGGCCAGCGTTTTTCCGTCCCTATCCGTCCGTCTCACCAGAGATTCCTTCGCTTCAGGCGGAAGGATCCCTCTTGATTCCAAGCCATGCCCTTGACTTGTCTCCAGCTCCAAGGTCTTCACCAAATGCATGGCAGTGGTGACAGCATTCCTCTTGGCCGGGGTCAGGTGTACCCTTACCTGGGCGACTGGCTGATAGCAGCTCCCTCCAGGAGGAGGCGGAGTGGTCCAGAGATCTGGCCTCCAGGTCTGCTCTCAACTGGGCCTCCTTATCAAGCGAGGCCAAGTGGAACTCGAGCGAAGCAGGTGATTCTATTCATCAGAGCAGCTCGACTCTCTTCGAGCCAGAGCGCGGCTCCCGGCGGACAGGGCCGAGGTTCTTTCCTCCTTTGCCCGATCATTTCTGGTTGGGCAATTGCGCCCTGCCCGGGACTTCCTGCTCCTCCTGGGTCTCATGGCGGCCTGCACCAGCGTGGTCCGTTGGGCCCGCTGGAACATGCTTCCCCTTCAGTGGGGACTGGCCAGCCAGTGGTCACAACGCTGCGATCCCTTGGACCAGCTTGTGTCGGTGACACAGGGGATGTGGAACGCTCTCCAGTGGTGGACCGTTCCAGATCATTTGCAGGAGGGCATCCCGTTCGTCCGCCCCGAGCCGACGGTCTCTCTATCGACCGATGCCTCTCTGATGGGTTGGGGTGCCCATCTGGGGGAACACGGGCTCATGGCCTCTGGTCCCGCGGGAGTCCCGATGCCACATCAACCTGCTGGAGCTCCAGGCGGTCCGCTAGCTCTCACCGCCTTTGCTCCGTTCCTCGGGTCAAGTGGTCCGAGTCAGACGGACAATACCACGACCATGTACTATCTGAACCGCCGAGGCGGGGCCAGCTCCATGCTTCTATGCAAGGAAGCTCTCCGCATTTGGTCACTCGGCGCAGCCTGGAGGCGGATCCCTAGCCATTCACGTGGCAGGAGCCTCCAACACCCTGGCCGATGCCCTGAGCCGGATAGGGGCTGCATCCCACAGTGGTCTCTCCGGAGGGTAGTACAGCATCTGTTCTCCCTTTGGGGCACACCTCAGGTGGACCTGTTTGGCCTCCATGGAGGCAGGCTAGTCTGTTCCATGCCGCCCCCTCAGCAGGGCTCGCTGCAGGGGATGCCTTCTCAGGCAATGGACCCGGGCCTCTTTACGCCTTTCCCCATTTCCCTTGATCCACAAGGTGCTTCTCAAGGCGAGGAGGGACAAGAAGCAGGTGATTCTGATAGCCCCAGACTGGCCTCGCCAGTTCTGGTACCAGATCTCCTCAGTCTCAGCTCCAGGACTCATGGCTTCCAGCTCGCCGGACCTGCTCTCAGTCAATCAGGGAAGGTGTTCCATCCGGACCTTCAATCCCTGCACCTGACGGCCTGGTTCCTGAGCTGCTAGAGTTCCAGGCCTTGGGTCTTTCCGACGAGGTCCTCAATGTAGTTGAGGCGTCCATAAGGAGTCGACCAGAAAATGCTATGCCTTCAAATGGAAAGGTTTTCCATTTGGTGTCAGGAACGAGGCTTGGACCCTTCCTCCTGTTCCTTGGCAAGCATCTTGGACTATTTATGGTCCCTTTCTAGTCAAGGGCTTGGGTCGGCGACCCTAAGGGTGCACCTGGCAGCCATCTCTGCTTACAGGCGCAGTCGGTGGCAGGAGAAGGTGGTCTGCGCTTTTCAAAGGCCTTGATCACATTTCCCTCAGTGCGGGAACCCCCACCTCCGTGGGATCTACTGCTGGTACTGGCAAAGCTCATGGGCAAGCCATTCAGACCTATGCACAGGTGTGCTCTCTCTCACCTGTCGTGGAAGACCGCCTTCTTGGTGGCTATCACGTCAGCCAGAAGGATGGGAGAGCTCAGGCGCTTTCCATCGGTCTCCTTACCTGGTCTTCCCACAGGGACAGGTTGTCCCTGCGCCCACCGAAATTCCTTCCGAAGGTGGTGTGGGTTCACCTTAACCAGGTGTTGACTCTGCCGTGTTCTACAATCACACCTCGGAGGCGAATATAGGCTCCATACTCTGGACCTAGAGGCGCTCGCTTATTATAAGGGCCTGCGGCTGAAATTCGAGGAGAGGTTAGCCAGCTGTTTGTCACCCTACGCTGGAGCCGCATCTGGCAGACCTGCAGCCAAGCGGACGATAAGCAGGTGGGTAACCTCCTGCATAGATCTCTGCTATAAGTTGGCGGGCATGGAGCCTCCCAGAGGGATAAGAGCTCATTCTACCGCCATACTGCTGCTGGATGGCTGCTTCCAGGGACGCCCCTATCCAGGAAATCTGCAGGGCTGCTACCTGAAGTCAGCAAACACCTTCATTACCCACTACCACATCGACCTTGAGTCACGCCGGGATGCTGGTTTTGGGGCCTCAGTTCTCCATCTCTCTTTCCCAAGTAAGTATATGAGGTGTCGTCTTGCCTCCCTCCTCCCGGAGAACTGCTAGGAGTCTGCCAATGAGTGTGGATGAACAACATATCCATGTCCCTAGAAATACAGGTTACTCACCTGTAACAGGAGTTCTAGGAATGGTATATGTTGTTCATCCCTACACTCCCATTTCTCCCGGCGAGCGCACAACCTGAGCTTCCAGCGGGCAGATCTGGCGTCATGGGGGCGGAGCGAGAGTTATACCACCGGGTGGGTGGGAGGAGCAAGCTTGAAGACCTTCCGGCAAGATTTAAAGCGGCAAGGATACTGCCAATGAGTGTGGATGAACAACATATACCATTCCTAGAACTCCTGTTACAGGTGAGTAACCTGTATTTCTCTAACGTCCCTTCATACATTCTGAATGTATAAACCGGTGTCTGTCCACTGTCTGCGAAACTTGTACTACTAATTGTTGTCAAAGTATGTAATTAATTTCTTTTTTAACTTATATTGTATTAAATTTTTAAATGAATCCATGCTGTAAAACACACTACACAGATATACGAGTTCTTCACAAAACATGAAGCTGTCACATATTTAAGCATCAGGATTGTTAAATCTGAGAAATTGATACAATATATGGGGAAATCGTTATATCTGTATTCTAAACTATTCCCACTTATATGCTAAACCACGCTATGACATGCAGAAAGATCCACAAAAAGTATTAATTACAAGAATTCTGCATTTGTGACCACCTAGAGTCATTGTTTCTGCTACAAACTAAATGTGTTAAACTGCAATTATTAAGTACTCCTATACTTATCCAACGCAGCAAGAAATATTGGTAAACATTGAGCTTAAACTTTAAAATAATTAGAGAGTAAACCTTATACCGCTATATATGTTTATTTTTTTATTTCTTTGAGGATCGGGTAACACCTGTGAGCACAAGTACTCTTTTCCAAAGGTTCCACGTCAGTTACAAACAGGCGTACAAAACATTGAGATACAACCACATTAGTAACAAATAGATAAATTGGTATAGGTAAGGTGTATACTACAAGATTTCACCAACTCACGGGGAGCCAGGTCAAGTACAGACATGGAGGTTGCAAACAAGGTATATCAGCATAGAGATTTGACGGGACAATCAAGCTGCATCATTATACAGAGAGGTAAGTGGTTGTAGACGACAACGGCATATATTACAGAGTGCCCATCAAAGTCTATTTTTCAGACTAGCAGCCTAGATCTTCACTTGATTAAATAGGTAAAGTTCATGCACGTTGTGCCAGAATAGCCAGCTTAACAGTACACCAGTTCTATAGTTTGAGCGATAGATGTTGGATGCTAAAGAGCATGCGCAAAGCCAAGCTGATGGGCTGTTATGACAGTCCGCGAAAGTGAAGGCTGCTAAAATGGCTGCCCCCACAAGCAACCATGTGGTCTGAAATAATTATACCACTCATATACTTGCAGTATATAATTCAGAACTTTTTAAACTTTTTTTTTTAACGAACTTGAATGGCAGGACACCACTGCCTCAGTCCCAGACCAGCATTCATAGAGTGCCAAAAAGGATCATGTTCCGGCATAGATTTTAAAATAAATCTGTCAAGTATATACTGTGTGTCTGGGTTTGGAGAGGGGCATGAAAAACAGTTAACAAATCACCAGTGCTGTTTAGTTCAGTTTTCTGCGGCAGACAGTTTGTCACTTTCAGTCTCCAGTGGTAGGGCACGGTGAAACTCCTTGGCAATCTTGTCGACTCTTTTCTGCACCTCTTTTGGATCATTTAACTGAAAAGTCCGACCTCATGAGTTATTCGGAGTCGTGCTGGGGCCAAGAGTGAATGGACTACCCCTAATCCACGAAGCTGTTATTTTAAGGGGTTGAAGAGCTTCCGTCTGGATCTTGTTGCAAAAGACCAATCTGGGAACATTTTAACAGTGTTCCTCAGTCTGCACCGGAAAATTGCTTCAAACCCATTGTTGGATTAAGTCTCTGACTTCCAGTCCTTTGGTCACCAAAACAACTGTACGGGGGTGCATTATCGGGTTACCAGGCTGTCCTGCTTTTACTTTGTAGGCCCTTTTGGTGTTGCTTAGTTTGAATCCTAGGTCCTCAGGTAAAGATGTGTAAGCAGGAGAAACACTCCACAGTGAAAGTCTGTGCCTCAGTAAACCAGTAATAGCCAAAACAGAAAAACGGGGCACAAGAATTCAGCTGCATAAACAATTTAATGAACAATAGTACAAACAAAAGCATACATATGGTTCAAACAACATGAAGTCTTGCTATATTATGACATATGCAGTGAGTCCCAACCTTCGAACTGCTCCGGAGGTGAAAGAGTTAACTTTCCATGCCAGGCATGGAACACTGAGCTCGAGCTCGGTTGAAAATGCTGTCTGTTGTTCTTCAAACTCAAACTGTCAGATTCTTTACTCCGCCTCACTGAACAGTCGCTCCGGAGATTTTCTCCTCCTGCTTGGTTCATTTTGTCGGTTAAAGTATTATTTTCTCGGTTTTTTGACCGAATTTAAACCGCAACGGGTTGGTTCAAGCTCTGTCTGTGGTATTGTAAGTACTAGATAGTTTTTACATTTAATTCTTCTGTGTGGAACTTGTAAATGGTTATCAGTTCGGTTTGAACCGATCAGGTTGTTTTGAAATATATTTAATCTGTCTTTTAGAGTGTGGTTACCAGTTCTTATCGGTTCTAAAAAAAACGGATTTTATTATGTTTTTTTCCACGACCCGTGACATGGTCAGGAACCAATAAGAGGGTCTTGCCTGGCGGATTGCCATTAAAAGGGTAAGTTTGGTTAGGACTGGCACAATGTCTGAGAAACCCAAAAGAAAAACCGGGCCCACTGGGTTTCAGCATTGCAGTGTCTGTGGGGAAGCCTTTGCCAAGGCTGACCCCCACACCACCTGTGTTTATTGTCTGGGGTTTGACCACCTCAATGCAGACTGCCAGATTTACAAAAATTTTCCTGCAGCTACCCCGGATAAGAGAGTTGGTAGGCTCAGGGAAAGGGAGGCCAAGAAGTCCGCTGACCCGGATGGCCTGGAACCGAACCGGAGGGAGTGCCCTCTGACCAGGGCGAGACTTCCTCGGGCAAAAGGAGAGCCGACTCGAGTCGTCGGTCCCAGCAAAAGGACAAGGAAATCAGCTGGTGTGGAGCCAAAACTTTCCTCTCCAACCGCTGAAGAAATAGCCAAAGCGATTAAATTGTCCAGTCGCTTTCCCGGTTCCGACCGAACCCATCGCACATCAAATGACCGTCACAGTTCGGCGGTTCCACTGGTTCAAGGTATGATTTAGAGAATTTTATGAACCGAGGAGGGGAAGAGGGTATGAGGAAGTGAATGTGAATTTGAAAGTCTGGATGTGCCCATTGAACCGGACATCTCCCCAGACAGACCTTCAGGAGTGTCTCCTCCTAGGCTTTCTGAGTCCCCTTCTCATTTTATTTTATAAAAAAAGTGGCTGAAACCCTCCAGCTCCCTATGGAGGAAGCTGTGGATGATCAAGAGGAACCTGACTTTGTGGAAATGATGGATATCCCAGAGTCCAGGAGACTGTCTATTCCTTTGCATAAATCTTTTGGGAAACAGACAGTAAAAATTCTAAAAACTCCTCACACTATACCTCCTGTTGATAAGAGAATGGACAAGAGGTACACATTGTCAGGCTCTGATACGGAGTTCCTTACACAACAGTGCAGCCATGTTGGGGTAGTGCAGGCTGCAGCCTGTGACAAGGCAAATATTCCCTTGGCCTCACACCCCGCTGACAAGGACTCCAGGAGGATTGATGCCATAGCAAAGAAACAGTACATGGCAGCATCCTTGGGACTCAGACAGGCAAATTATATGACTTATGTTGCTAGGTACCAGAAATCCAGATGGGATACTGTTATGGCTCTAGCAAAACAGGTCCCTGGCCAGCTTGCCAAGGAGCTGGAGCAGGTGGCTGCTGATGGTATTGAGGCATCTAAGGTGCAATTCCATGCTGCAGTGGACTCTAATGATTTGTCATCAAGAGTCATGGCTACATCTGTGGCACTTCACAGAATGGCTTGGCTCAGATGTACTAGCCTGTCACATGATACCCAGACTAAGGCCATGGATTTTCCTGTTGTGGGTAATTCTCTGTTTGGGGAGCAGACAGAGAATTGCATGAAGAAAATGGATGAGTATAGGACCACCTACAGGAGTGCACAGGCCAAGGAAGGCAGGCCACTCCTCAGAGCAGCCTTCAGGGGCAAGGCAGGCCTTTTCATAGGCCTTTTTACCAAGCCCAGGCCTCCTCTTCAGCTTACGCCCAGAGGGGGTTCTTTAGAGGGAGAGGCAGACGGGGTACAAGCAGGCCTGCTTCCACCCCTCAGCCTAAAGCCCCTGCCAAGCAGGCACCCTGATGGGGTGGCCAGGGCCGATTCTCAATTACCTGTAGGGGGCAGGCTGGCTTACTTTGTCCAGGACTGGAAGTCTCTGACATCAGACAAGTGGGTCCTGGAAGTAGTAAGCCAGGGACTGGTTCTCAGCTTAAAAAAATTTCCAAAGATGAGAACCAAATCCTTTCCACCTGCAAATCCATCAGAGGCACTTGCCCTATACACCAGGGCAAAGAATTGTACTCCAGGTACTTCCTTACCCCAAAAAAGACAGGAGAATGACGGCCCATCCTGGATCTCAGATACTTAAACAAGCACCTTTTAAAACCAGAATTCAAAATGGTGACTCTGGGAATTATTCTACCCTCTTTAAGCCCAGGCGTCCCTGGACCTCAAGGATGCCTACTTCCGTATTCTCATCAGAAGTTCCCATCGAAAGTACCTCAGGTTCGAGCTGCTCTCAGGCCATTACCAGTTCAGAGCAATGCTCTTTGGCCTCACCTCTGCTCCAAGGGTATTCACAAAATGCCTGGTAGTAGCAGTTGCCTACCTAAGAAGGCAAAAAATTTCCATCTTCCCTTACCTGGACTACTGGCTCGTAGTAGGCCAGTCTCCAGACCAAGTCAAGTTACATCTTCAGATAACTCAGCAACTGCTTACCTCTCTAGGTTTCCTTCTGAATCTTCCAAAGTCAGTTCTAGAGCCTGTCCAGCTCCTCACCTTCATAGGCACAGAACTGAACACAGAGGAAGCCAGAGCCTTCCTTCCTTTGGACAGTGCAAGGACCCTGGTCTCTCTGGTCTCCTCATTCACCCTGCAGATCTTCCCTTGTCAATCTTCACCATTCATTACTTCCTGGGTGTAAGCTGGGCCTTGCTCGTCATGGGAGCTTTTTTTTTTAAAAAGCTTGCACCATGATGCCGCCCTCAACAGTGGCGTCATGCCTTGACGGCGTTAATGATGACCGACTCCTCCTCCAACTCAGTTCTGTTTCTCCCGCCGTCGAGGCAGCACCTGCTCACGGAGCGTTTGTATTTTCGACTGCGTCAGCGACTCCTCTTTTCCACACACTCTACGCCAACCGGTAAGACTGTTCCTTTTCTTTCTAAAGCGGCGCCGGTGTGTTTTCCTACTGTTTTTTCTCATTAATTTCGCGTTATGTCCGGTTCCGGAGCTAAGAGTTTTTCTAAGACGGGCCGCGCCCCTAAGCGTCGGTGCTCCTGTGGCCGGCATTTCTCCGTCTCGGACCGGCATGACGTTTGTCTTCGTTGCCTGGGACCCAACCATGACATGGATTCGTGCAACGTCTGTCTCTCTATGGACCGCCGTGTCCTCGAAGTCCGAGCATTCAAGCTCGGCAAGACCCCGCCGACCTTCCGGGGACGACGTCGCTCAAGGGATTCTCGGGTAAGGTCTCTAGGCCCTTCCCCCGGGTCCCCTCCCGGGCCTATACGGTCCGAGGAGGAGGGGGGGGTCTCCTCGTCTTTTCTTGCCGAGGAGGAGGCCCTTCTGCGGTGTCGGGAGGCGTCGTGTCCCTCCGGGGCATGGCGCCCGACACCGCCTCGGCAGTCACCTCCTCGGAGGTGCAGGCTCCCCGTGTCCTGAGCCCTCTACTTTTGGGCCTGGCACGGTAGACCCTCGCGCCGCCTTTCAGGCGCCGTTTTGGATCCGGCGCCCGTTCGCAGTGCCGGTGATCAGCGGCGCCGTTTTCGAACCAGCGCCGTTCGCGGTACCGGTGATCGGCGGCGCTGTTGGCGGGCGCCGCTTTGGATCGGCGCCCGTTCGCGGTGCGGTGATCATGGCAACTCTGTTAGCGGTGCGCTTTGGGCCTCGGTGCGTTAATGGCGCCCGATGGTCATCAGCGGCGCCGCCACCCTCCGCCTCGTTGGCAGCGCCGTGACCTGGTCTTGCCTCCTCGCTGCGGGTCGGTTTCCGGCACGGGAGCGGTGCCGTTTGTCCTGCGGCGCCGTGGGGGTTGGGAGTCGGGCCTGGCTGCTGCCGGCGTTGAAGCGGTGGCGCGCGCCCGTTGGTACGGTGCCGTTCGGCGGCGCCGTGGCCTCTGGGACCCCTGGGTGGCCAGCATTGAGGTCCAGCTGGTCTCGTCCTCCTCGGAGGGCGATGACTCAACCTGGACCCATCCAGCACCCACTCTTTGAGGTCTGGGTCCCTGGCTAGAGGTACCAGGTGGCGCGGCAGGCCCCTCCCTCTGTCCCCCTTCCGTCGTCTCTTGAGGCTCCCCGGCTGGGGGTGGCCGGGGTCCCAGGGGCAGGCGTGGGGGTGACGGAGGGTCCTCTCCCGGAGGGCCAGTGACAGCTACCCCCGGTGCTCTTGCCCCTCTGGAAACAGGGCGCTGCTGTCGAGGAGGAGGGCCCTCTCAGAGTCCAGGGTTGAGGGGCAGAGGGTCTGGCGCTCGGTCTTCTTGGCCACCTCGGGGTGGCCAGGAGCCGTGAGTGCGAACCCGCCCCTCCCGCCCGGGCTCTGGGTGCCCTCCGGCGGTTCTTGCGGGGCTGCCTTCTGGATCCATGCAGTTCCGACGTCGTCACAGGGGAGGTTCTCCCCCTGGGCTCTTTCGCTTCCCCAGAGTTCCGTTCTGCGGCCTGGTCTGTTGTCTGGGACCCCTCCAGCTAGGGCTCCGTTCCCCGGATTCCAGAGCCCTGGCAGAGAGCTGTTGCCTCCTCGGAGGTGCCCCTCTCCCATCTCTCTGCCTCCACCACCCCCTCTCCCAGGCCATGTCGGTCCTACGGGTCCATTATCCTGGGAGCAGTTCAGGGGTTCTGCGGCAGCCTTCCCCTCATATGTTAGATGCATGCATGAGCGGGTCTTTCGACTCTCCCCACCGCCGCAAGAGTCCTCTGGACATTCCAGCTCCCCATCATCCTTGTCTCCCTCCTTTGAGAGAGAGACCTCTCATCTCTCCTCTGATGCTGATTTCACAGGAATATCAGCGTTTTCCTTTCGAGGATGGTGAGGGATCTTGGATTTCCTATGTTAGGAGAGACAATACCCGAGCAGCGAGCGAAATTCCTCGGTGAATTCAGTGCCCAGCATTTAGTGGTACCATCCTGGCCTATCCCTTCCAGGAGGCATCTGTCCGTCCTGGCAGTCCCCAGCCGCTTCTTCTCCAGCCCGGCTGACTGTCAGCGTGGGTATTGTGCACCCTCAGGTCTCTAGGTACCCTTCCCAACCCCCGGTTTGGTCTACCTGGACACTCCTTCCGGGCGCCGCTGCCTGACGCACGACCACCCACCGGATCCGGATTCTCTCCAGTTCGACCGTTGGGGGCGAAGAGTGTTCTCTTCTTCTCATGCGGTTGCTTGTATTGCATCTCATCAGGCTCACCACGCTGCCTACAACCGCCATTTGTGGTCGATGATGTCCCAGCTGTTGGCATCAATGCCTGATACGGAGCAAACCAGACAAGCCGTTGCCCTCTCTGTGGTAGGCCTGGAGCTGGCAAGACACCAAGCAAGGGCATCTTACGACGCCAGTGAGGTGGCTTCCAGGCTTGCAGGGACAGCGATCTGCATCAGGCGGACCGGCATGGAGCTTCTCTCTAGGTTGTCACCCTGGCCCGGGCGTAGGGTGATTCGCCTCCGCCTTCCGGGACCCATCTCTTCTCCTAAGAGCTAGGGAGACTTTGCAGGGCTCCCTCCGCCTCCCTCGTCCACGGGAGGCACCTCCTAGCTCTTCTCCCACTTAGGCTTTCTGAATAAGCCAGGTCTTCTCCTTCTGTTTCTCACCAACGGGAGGCTGGGGTCTGTTCCTCAGGGTATTTACCTCTCTCTCCCGGGGAGAGGAGTACTCACTCAGGTAGTAATGAATGGTGAAGATTGACAAGGAAGATATGAAAATTACGCACCTACTGTAATTCTTGATCTTCTCTTGTATCTTACCATTCATTATAGACCCACCTCCATCCCTCAGTGGCCTCCCTCCTGTAGCTTCTCCCTCCCGCCTCCTTCCTCTCTCTGCAAAAAAAAAAATTACAAGAAAAAGAGAAAAATACTCCAATTTTTCAAAAAAAAAAAAGAATATATATATATTTTTTTGGGGGTCTTATTTCTATCCAGAAAATTATTTACTCTAAGATTCTTGGGCTGTTTTTCCTAGAATTGCGGTGTGGTGATCAGGCTGCACAACTATCTCTTGCCATACCATCTGGTGAGATACTTCTGGGGGTTTTTGCCTGACTCTGTCTATACAGTTTTAATCCCGCAATTCCCTGCTACCAGCTGTTAAGCCCTAGAATCACAAACCCACCTCTTTATTCTTGCCTTGCAGAGGAACGGGTATGATTATTTTTCCTTCAAAAAAAAAAGGAAAAAATTGAGGGAACTCTCTCCGACTGCTGTAAGGCAATCTCTGGCTTTTAGGGTCATGCTCCTAAGCCTGCAAGTTATGCTCTATCAAAAAAAAACAAAGGCAAAGAAAATTCTTTCTTATAATAATATTGATGATTGTTTTTCCCTTTAAGTGTCCTTCCTGGACAGTTTGCGAGAGAAGCAGTGCTGACTATGACCAATCTTCGCCAGCCCAAGCTCTCTGGCCCTGCCTTGGCAAGTCCGACTGAGTTCCATTTCAATACCTATAAACCGCCTGAAAGGCCTAGATTTTCCATTTCTAAACCCTGGGCAGCTCTTACATGCTGCTAGGATTTATCCTTTCTACTCGGGTGTCCTCCAGTTAAAGGCCTTTCTCGCCAGGATCCGAAGTGGGAATCAAGGACCATGGCATGTTGAGGACGAGGACTATGCCCTCCTGAGTCTGTCTAGCGGGTTCGGTGAATCTTCTCTTCAGCTCTATCACCGGGGATTCTTGCTTCCCTGCCAATCGAGCCTTAAGCTTTCAGCTAACTATGCTCGTTGGGCATTCTGGTTCCTTCTTCTTCTGCTTCTTCTTCTTCTGCTTCTTCTGCTTCTTCTGCTTCTTCTGCTTCTTCTGCTTCTTCTGCTTCTTCTGCTTCTTCTTCTTCTTCACCTTCCTTCTCTCTCCTCCTAGAGTTGCCCAGGTAAGGAGGCCCTGCGAAATCTAGGTTAGGAATGCTCTTATCTCCTCTGTCCTTTCTCCATCGGCTTATTCCTTTTTCAGTTCATTCTTCCTTACTTGGCTATCTTGCCTCGCTATCTCTCTTTCTATGCTTTTGCTTTTACTCTCCGGCTCACAGAACTGAGTTGGAGGAGGTCGGTCGCTACTAACAGCCACCGTATGGCGTCACTCTCGGGAGCGCCGCGCTGGTGCAAGCTTTAAAAAAAAAAAAGCTCCGTGACGACTGCGCGCCTCCGGCTTACACCCAGGAAGTAATGAATGGTGAAGATACAAGAGAAGATCAAGAATTACGGTAGGTACGTAATTTTCATGTCTCTCGACCAGCAAGGCATTTTCTACAGCTCCTAGGGCACATGGCTGCTTCTACAGCAGTAGTGCAAGGAGCCAGATTTCAGATGAGGGACATCCAGTTCCATTTGAGAGCCTTTTGGTCTCAAAGAAAGGACCCTCTAACCAAATTGATCCCAGTGACTCGAACCCTGATCCAAGCCCTACAATGGTGGCAGGATCAGAGCAATCTGAGACAAGGGGTTCCCTTTGTCACTCAGTCTCACTCTTTAATCCTTACTACAGATGCATCCCTCTTGGGGTGGGGAGCTCACATGGGCGACCTCACTACCCAGGGACTTTGGTCCCCTCAGGAATCTCTGCTCCACATCAACCTGTTGGAGCTCAGAGCAGTTTTTCTAGCACTTCAAGCTTTTTCCAAATCTGTTCAGAACAAAGTTGTACAGGTCAGAACAGACAACACCACTACAATGTGGTACATCAACAAGCAAGGAGGCACTCTGTCTACGGCCTTGTGCACCGAAGCAATGAATTTGTGGTCTCTGGCTTACTCCCTGAACACCTCCCTTACAGCAGTTCACCTCCCAGGCAAGGACAATGTCCTGGCAGATGCTCTCAACAGGATTTCCCAGGGCCATCCACGAATGGTCACTGGATCCCTGGTCCTGGAGGTAATATTTGCCAGGTGGGGCACCCCGCAGATAGATCTTTTTGCAGCCCCAATCACCAACTTCCCCTTTTTTTGCTGCTGGCCCCCAGTGTTAGGCTCAGTCCCTCTGGATGCCTTAGTTCTCAATTGGGAAGGGAAGTTTCTCTATGCTCCCCCACCCCCTCCGTCTCCTGTTCAAAGTGTTAGTCAAAATCAGATCTCAATCCTGCCGAGTGATTCTGATTGCTCCAGATTGGGCCAGACAACCCTGGTATCCACTCCTACTGTCCTTAGCAGTCCATCTTCCCATGTGTCTTCCCAGGAATTGCAATCTGTTAACCTGTGCTCAGGGAAGGGTTTGGTACCCGAACCTCAAATCTCTCAATCTCAAGGCCTGGCTCTTGAAGAGTTAGAATTTGCTGATCTACCTCTCCCAAGGTGTAATGGATATATTGAAGGCTTCTAGGAAGCCTTCCACCAGGGCTACTTACAATTCCAAATGGAAGAGGTTTTCCATATGGTGCTCTGGGAAGCATATTTCCCCAGAATCTGCTGATCTACCCACAGTCCTGGATTATATGGTCCATTTAAACACTTTGGGCCTGAGACCAGCTACCCTAAAGGTGCATTTGGCAGCTGTGTCTGCTTTCATTTCAGCAGGTAAACCTTCTTCTCTTTCAGCTCATCCTGTATTCTCTAAGTTTTTTAAGGGATTGCTTCACACCAACCCTCCATTCAGGGACCCGGACCCTGCCCCTGCCTTGGATCTTAATGTTTGCATTGCTCAGCTTATGCAACCTCCCTTTGAGCCCTTGTCTTCAGCAGAGCTTAAGTATTTGACTTGGAAGACTGTGTTTCTGGTAGCCATCACTTCTGCCAGACGCATAAGTGAATTACAAGCTTTGTCAGTGGAGCCTGATTTTATCTCCTTTCATAGAGATAAGGTGGTCCTCAGGACTAACAGGAAGTTCTTGCCTAAGGTGGTTTCAGATTTCCACCTTAATCAATCTATTTCTCTTCCAGTGTACTTTACTGACCATTCCTCCTCTGGCGAGGAGACTGCACAACTTAGATGTGAAGAGGCCCTTAGTTACTACATTGGCGTACCAAGGGTCACAGGTTTGACTCCCTCCAACTGTTCCTCACTTATGGTGAGGTTGGTAAAGGAAACCTGACACTAAAGATCCATTGCCAGGTGGATTGTCTCTTGTATCCAATTCTGTTATGAAAAGCTGGGTAGGTTCCTCCCTCAGGCCTGAGGGCTCACTCTACCAGAGGTACAGCTGCTTCCTGGCTGCTGCCAGGGACATCCCATTCTAGAGATTTGTCAAGCAGCTACCTGGAAACCAGTTCACACTTTTACCAAGCATTACTCTCTGGACACCCAGGCTGGGGTGATGCTCGGTTTAGCACAGCTGTGCTTCAGAGCCTATTTCCCAAGTAGGTTCTGTCCCTCCTCCATGGAGGTACTGCTGTGTAGTTCATGAATGTCATAATATAGCAAGACTTCATGTTGTTTGAAGAAAAAATTACTCACCTTAGTAATGTTGTTTTTCTAATGGAGTTTTGCTATATTATGACCTCCCGCATGCCCCTCTCAGAACCTCTGTTTTTGGGATGTGGGTGGGCAGTGCAGTGTTGGCACTTAGTAGATGCCCACCTTGTTTTTCACCCTCCCTTTTTGGGGTGACTGGGTGTTGTGTTTTTCATTTTTGGGTCTCCTGACTTGAGTCTTTGTTTTGGGACCAAAAATGTTTCTTATGTTAGTAGCCAGTTGGCTAGTGTGAGGTTTACAGCTTCCACACAGGACCTTAGTGAGTTTAGCTCGTAAAGATCTGACAGTTTGAGTTTGAAGAACAACAGACAGAGTTTTCAACCGAGCTCGAGCTCAGCGTTCCATGCCTGGCATGGAAAGTTAACTTTCACCTCCGGAGCAGTTCGAAGGTTGGGACTCGCTGCATATGTCATAATATAGCAAGACTCCATTAGAAGAAACAACATTACTAAGGAGAGTAATTTTTTTCTTTTGTGAATATTATTGTTTATTAAATTGTTTATGCAGCTGAATTCTGGTGCCCTGTTTTTCTGTTTTGGCTACCTTGGGTGAAGATGACTGTAGCCATGTCCTGAAGTAGTTAAGAAAGTCTTACCCTTCGGCACCTTCTGGGAGGCCTACGATCCGCATATTCGTAGCCGGAGTTGCATTCTCCAAAGTTTCTAGGTGGTAGTGAAGGTGGGTATTCTCCAGTATCAGTTTGTTGACTGCCACCTGAGTCTGTTTTGATCTACCATCAGCTTCGGAAGCTATGGAGACCGCATCAGCAGTCTTCGTGTCTTGTGCTGCCATTTGGGACAGCAATTTTTCGGTTCTTTTGTCCATGTCCCAGACTGCCTTGAACACACTATCCCAAGGCGATGTGTTGCTCTTTCACCCGGTATTGCTGGCTCCAGCGCTGCCCAGAGGCGTCGCGGCCTGTTGCTGTGTCTGGTACGATGGGGGTAGCTGCCCTTTCCCTTGCCCTCTGGTTGCACCTTGCAGTCTTCCCATGCTCAATTTTTGTTAGATGTGGTCCGTATACAAAGAAGTAAAGAAAAGTATAGAGTGAGTAGGCAAACTCTGCTGCCAGACTTAAATTTTAATGGTTATAACTTTGTCTCCAGAGCCAAAGTGGAGTGTGACCAGTCTGCAGCGTGGTTCTCTAGCTCTCTTTTATGTTATTAATTTCTAATTGCCATACCATTGTATGTTATATCCTCATTTGTTAATTACTACTCTCCTGTATCTCTCCTACTCAGTTTGTTGTACTGATTTTTATGTGTGCATTATATTCCTCTTATCCCCGTCACACCTGGAAACGAGCCATGGCTCACTGTGCCTCTCCTGGTTAGCCAACTTTTAAATAAATAAATAACTGGGGGATATACAATGGGGATGAGTTAAATAAATGACTTACTGTGCACAAGAGCAGTTTGACATCAGGTCACCTCATGAGTGGTATAAGCGAGGAGTGAGGTGTCCGAGGTCAAACTGCTGGAGTGCACATAAATCATTTAATTCATCTCATTGCATATTTCATATATGGAATAGGGCAGGATTTTTTTGGTGTAACCCCCCCCTACAAATGGGGATTCCCGAAAGTCTTCCTTGGGTGTGCCTAAATGCCCACTGCCAGGCTGGCGTCCTGTGTCTTTTATATCATCGTTATCTATCCTTAGCTGATACTTGTACATGCTTTGACCCATCCTGAAGCTTCTGGGACTTACCAGTAATGTCACCCCTGCTCTAATCAGCTCCAAGACTGTCTCCTCTTCCCTCCCATATTTTTCCTTCTCTTTGTAAATAACTTCTTGACTACTAGCTCTCTTCCTTCTCGAACCTTGTTGCTGACCATCCACTGTTGTTTTGCCAGTTACCACCCCTGACCTTCCTTCTGTCAGTCTTTCTTGTTATGTTTGAACATTCCTCAGATTTATCTCTATATAACCTTACTATCTTATTAACCCTTTCACTCCACAGGTCGGGTCCATGGTTTCTGTACTTATTATGTATCTTACTGCCATTATCTGTAGAATGTTTGCCATTATTTTTTGTTGTTTCTACACATTGTATTTTTGTAGCACTGCTGTATTGTTCCTCTATTTGTATTATTGTACCCATGTTGCTGTTGTTCAACTGTTCTCCTTTTGTTGTACTCTCCCGGGTCGTGCCTGAAAATAGCCATTTTATGGCTAGTGCACCTACCCGGTTAACAAAAACTAAATAAATAAATAAATTAGCATTTTAAAAGTGTTTGTATGAGAGTGCTTTAATGCCTCTCTGCGCTGTCTCTCTAAAAGCTAACTATAACGTGGTGCTTATTTAATTTGGGAGGGGGCTGGGTGTTTCTGTGCTTGAGTCCTGCCAGGGCTGCCAGATAATTGCTCCGTTCTGCCATCGCTAGTTGTGCAGAGGGAGCTCTGTTAGAAGCTGCACTTAGTTGCTGATTATCTATTGTAATAGTAATGATATTGTAGTTTGTCTAACCTGCCGCCTTTGCAGCATGGACAGTTCTGTTTATCACCACCATCTTGGTCCTGGACTGCCAGAATGGGACAGTCAGTACCTTTGGGGACCCTAAAATGGAGTCTGTCCCCAGGGGTCTCGTGGGAGTGAATTTCTGTAGGAATTGTAGTTTTGAGACTTTGGTGCCTAAATGCACCTGGAGGGGGAGCCCTTTCTTTGACAGACAGATGAATCAGTGAATTGAACCTTTTGGACCAAAGGGATATTCCCAGGCTGCCTGCTGCAGTGAGTCAGTTGGTGCGAGGAGTTGAGAGAGTAAACAGCTAGAGAGATTCGTGCAGCTGCTTCTGCGTAGTTCGCGCGGGAGATTGGTGGAGAGGCTGAGGTTGGCCTGTCTGCCTGCTGTCCCTTGAGGGAATCCTTTGAAAGGCTTAGTAATCAGACTGTAGCCGAACTGGAATGTGACAAAGCCACTGAACTGTGACCAGACTCGAACCTGAAGAAGACCGAAGATTTGCTGTACGCCATCAGCCTATCAGGACATCCATTCACCATAGAACTCCCAGTTTTGCTCAGAGACACTGATATTGCGACCAGACTGCTATCCGCTTGGTGGTATGGTGATTGCCTTACTATAAATGTGCTGTAACTTGCTAGTGGGTCGCGATTTGGTTCCCCACTGTTTAATTGTGCCTTGCTTGCTGGAAGCTGCATCCAGCACCTACCGGACTGAATCTGCATTCATCTCCAATTGGTCTGGGCCTCCACACTTTGGCCCAGTCACCTACTCACACCACAGAGAAGACCATCGATGAGAGACCTGCCTGGGGATCTGCCCCCTGCTCAACATCATGAATGAGAACACCACCACGGTTGGGCTGGGGGGGCAACCAGGGCCATGGTGGACATTGGGGAGTTACAGGGGAACATAAAGCATTTTTTCACTGAGAAAGGTGTTGGAACCGTGGAATGCACTTCCCGGGAGGCTGGTGGAGGAGGGCACAGTGGAGAGCTTCAAGAAGGGGTGGGACAGGTACAAGGGGAAACTGAATCTAGAGAAGACCCTCTTGGGAGCTGGGGTGGTGGTGAGGCGAGTAGCCACTTGGTTGCTGGCTTTTGATTAGACAAGACTAACCGTTTGGCCTATTCTGTTGGCTTTTAGTATGTTAATAGCATGCTGTTTCAAATACTTTTTAAGTGCTGGTTTTGAGAAAAGACCACCGCTTATTTAACAAGATCCTTGTTAGTTGAGTGGTGGCCTTCTTTTTTCAGAACCAGCACCTAAAAGTATTAGTATTCCAAACAGCCATGTCAAAACTGGCCCCATTATAGTCTATGGAGCGTGCCCCACACTATTCCAGTACTGACATCACAAAAGGTGCCATCGTGTAGCGTGCCTCCAGCATAGGAAGTAGGACTGCTTTTGCTGGGGGTCCGGAGATCGTATTTTATGAGTGTTGTTTTAAAGAAATGGACTGAGCAAAAGATTACACCTCACACAAGGATAGGTATACTGAAGGGTGAGCTACCGAATTGGGTAATATTTGGGGGGGGAGGTGCTATCTTAATGAACACCTACTCTTTAACAAGATTTAGAAGGAGCCGCTGTGATCTTGTGTTTTTTGTTGCGTTTTCAGAAATGAAGTAATTGATCTGGTTAATCCTGTCATCAGTATGTGGTTCTTTGTTTCGGGAGTGGCGTGGGGAAGCGTGTAAGTGGGAGGCACCGCAAGGTGTCTCATTGCTTTGTGGACAGCTGAGTGGGAGTGTGTGACAGTTTGATCACGGCTTGGCATTACTTTAAGAAAAATAAGAAACAACTATGATGGCAACAAAATTTATTGCATTTCATATACTGTCTGATGGGAATGTGAGAGCTTTGTTTTGTGGTGAGAAGAGAATGTGCAGTGGGCAGGGGTGTTCAAATCAAAACTTTTAGGACTTGCCCAGCTAGGACTGTAGCTGAATTTTCACTTGCCCCTATTCATTACAATGAAATCAACTCTTAGTTTTTGCCCTTCAAGGAAATGTACTTGCCCTGGACAGGGAGGGGCAATGGGATTTGCACACCCCTGGCTATGGGGGACGTAAGCTGGGGAGTAATGGTGGGCTTGGGGAGATAATGGAAAGTAAGGGATGTTGTTAGTGCTGGTTGGAGGAAGGATGATTGACGTTGGGGTGTTCAATAAATTGTGGTTCCACGGTTTATTTAACATCTGTGAAAATAAACACATTTGTTGAATGGTTTCTGTGCCCACACTCATTGCATAAATAAGGGATATGCAGGGGGTGCCTGTGGGATAGCGAAGTTATTTGTACAGTTGCCTGTGACCTCTAGTATCCTCACGAGTGGCCACTGGCAACTGAACAAATAACTTTGTTATCCCACAGGCACCCCCTGTACATTTGATTTATGCAACATGATTTTTTGGGGTTCTGGTTTGTCATTATTTTATTTTTATTTTTTTTTTAGTTAAGTTCCTTTTCATGTTTTTTCTCTGTGCCTGGTTGCTGTGCTTGGTCTGCAGGATTGCTGTGCTGAGAAGAGGAAAAAATGGCTATTTTTCTGTTGAGTGTTTTTCATTTAAAATGGGGTTCCAGTTTCGGGGGGGGGGGTTGGTTAGGGTGTGCATTTTGTGAGTGTTTGGGACTGTGATAGCTTGGCTTTTAAGAGCACTGTGAGGAGGTGAAAGTGAAACTGGGAGACAGTGCTGGTAAGAAGGCAGCACAGGTGGTGGTAGTGATGTAGTTACTATGTGGATAAATGGGTGAAGATGTAGTTACTGTGTGGATACATTTATCCACATAGTAACACAGATAAATGGATTTATCGGTGCAGATTTATTCAGACACCTGTTGCATAAATTTATGTTGGTGTCGGGCACCTATGGTATTTGTGATATACTTGGCACAGGCACTCAACTGGAACTTGCTAAAGAAATGAAACGTTGGTACCTTTAGGTGGCTAGAGAGGTGTAACTAGGGGGAGGGGCAGTATGGCATTGTTGCAAGCTGCAGAAGTCTGTTCAGAACAATAAATAGCATTCCAGTAGGGAATAATGACCCTAGCCAATAGTGTTGGGTGTTATTTATTTGCTAACTGGGTAACTGCACTGATCCCAGGGTCCATTTTCAGGCACGACCCAGGCCGTTTAGATGGTACCTAGCACATGAGGTTACAGGTACAGTAGTGAATGTAACATGGATCACTTGTACATTTATAGAAGATAACATCCAACATTGTGACAGTAAGAAACAACATAACATAATGAGGAATAACAACACTGAGTACATTCCATTCCCTAGCTGGCTGGGTCAATGAATAGTGTGCTTGGTGGAGTTTGTGGTAAAGGAGCAGGAGAAAGCCTAGAGCAAAAATAAATTGGTATTGTGTGTGTGTGTGTTGGGGGAGGAGATATGGACTCTTAGTCAACTTTGTCTTCCTTCTCTTTGGATTCTCGGAAACATTTGCATCAGCTTGTGTGGGAGTTGCAAGGGAAGATTTCCCAGAACCAGCTTCCCCACTGCTCTGTGAGTTCACAGTTCAGAGAGCCAAGCATTTTCTTCCTTTTGGCTTGGCTGGGAGTGAGATTGGAGTCTTGTCATAACATGTAATTTCTAGTCCTATGATGGTGTATTGCCACTGACTATGTTTGGGGGGGGGAGACCTCGATGGATCAGTGGTGGTCTTTCATTTCTGAATTCATATGATTGTATGCATATCAACTCGGTGTGATCTGCATAAGCAGGGCTTGAATTTCACTTTCCTTTGTTATTCTATATGAGGCAGAGTTTGGCCTGGTGGTTACAGCAGAGACCTCTGAAGCAGGAGACCCAGGCTTGAATTCCTAACTGCCTGCTTAATTCAGTCAGGGCTGGTTAAATCCCCATATGTGCCCAATGGCAGCACTATTCTCCCTCTTCCTTCTCCTATTTCCCTTGGATAAAGGATATAGTTTCTATAAAAGGTGCTGTTTAAAACCCAATTCTTTTCTGGCTTTCAAGCAGAGCTCAGATTGAGGGAGGAGCTGTGTATGTTCGGTTTTGAATACCAGATAAACAAAAGCCGTATATATGTAAAACTCAGTAAAACTTCATCTTGAGACTGTATGGTATAATTTAAATGGACTACCACAAAATTAGTTTCATTTTTCTGCCAGACATCCATCTTAACCAAAAAAAAAAAAAGGCAGATTCTTAGAACTGTATGCGGACACTGTGCTGCCTGTATTCTCCAATATTTTTCAGTAGCCTGCTGAGATAAATGATGTATCAGAGCCTGATAGTCGTGATCAGTTCTGTGGCGCTGAGCAGTGACATATTCACTTGACATGCTGGTGAATCAGGTTGGTGTCTGGGACAGTCAGAGTGGAGACTGACAGGCGGGGCAAAAGAGCATCTGCGAGTATGCCTTCCTCCCAGAGGGAAGGTTAGATGAAGTGTCGCTTTAGTGTCAGCTTCTGGCAGCAGTGTGGCAGAATTGTCTGTGGTGGCGTGGGTGACCACAACTAGGCACCTCCACAGAACACAGGCTGTGTGTGTTTGCTCCAGTGCTGACTGGCCTGCCAAATGTTGGCCCTGCATTCCTTCACAGGCATTGAGATGCCCCCTCCTACCCAGTGGGGTACTCTGGACCATGTTGGTGGAGAACCTAGTAAGATAATGGACAAAAAGAATTGGGCATCGACTCCGAGGAGTCATCCGCCAGCACCTCTTGGGTGAGGATGGGAGCTGAAATGTACCGTTTGAAAGCTGGCGGACAAAGGACAGGAAACAGTCATGTATTCAGACATTAGCAAATCCTTCCTCTGTTTCCTACATGGGGAAAATGGTTGAGAGATTGGAGGGACTGGAGGTGGGAGACAAGATTACAGGATGAGCCAGGAACTGGCTGGATGGGAGAACACAGAAAGCGGTCTTAAATGGGAAAATAGAGAAACGTAGACAGTTGTGGCAGAAAAACACTAATGGTCCATTCCATCTGCCTGTAACACTGTATCATACCCTGAGACCTTTTTTCAGTATGGGGTTTACTTCTACACTCTCCACCGCATTGCTCCCTGCTTTACTACCTCCCCACTGAGTAACTACTAAGCCCCGAACTCTGTCCCAGCAGTGCTTGAAACCATTAATGGTGTTGGCCTCCTCCACTTCTGCTGGCAGACTGTTCCATGGCTTAACCACTCACTCTGTGAAATAAAGCTTTCTCAAGCTCTTCCGATCCCACCCCCAACAGCTCCCAGTCATGTCCTCATGTTCTAGATTCGCTGCTCATGTTGAACAGTTCTTCGCAGTTCACCTTGTTAATTTCTTTCAGGAACTTGGTGGTCTCTATCATGTCACCCCTTTCTCGTCTGGCCTTGAGTGGATTACTTGTTCATCGGTGCCCAAGCTGAGCCTCCTAGGATCTGTCCTGCTGGCCCTTCATCATTTTGGTTATCCTGTGCTGCACTGTATGCATGGAAATTCTCATAGGCAAGGGAAGTCGCCAGTGGATTCTTTAGGGATCAGTCTTGGGCACAGTACTTTTAACATTGTTGCGGCATCGGGGAAGGGATCCAGCAGAAGATGTGCCTATTTGAAGATGACACACAGATCTGACATAGAGTGGACAGTGATGAGGGGGTCAGGATATTGATGTTGAGGGAAGAACTGAAGAGACTGGAACAATTTTCAAGGGTGTGGCAACCAAAATGCAGTGCAGAAAGTTGCAGAGTTATACACATCGGGATCAGGGGCCATAGAATACAGAATAGGAGGTGCAGTGTTAGAAAATCAACCGAGGAGAGGGATCTCGGAGGTGGGGGTGTTAATATTGGACAACTTAAACCAGGCAGCACAGTGCAGCAGAGCAGTGGGGAAAAGCAAATTGGATGCTGGGGTGCTTAGACGTTGGAACCAGCAGCAGCAGAAGGAGGGAGATGATAACCTGCTGGTGCAGCTGAAATTTGAGTACTTCATGCAGTTCTAGAGTCTGCACTTGAAAAAGGACAGTGATAGAGTTAAGGCTCTGCAGAAGAGGGCAACAAGATGGATTTAGTGGCACCAAGAGAAGTCCTACATAGAGAGGCTTGAGGACCTCGGCATGTGTACACTGGAGACTGGGGGAGGGAGAACATGATTAAAACTTTTAAGTTGTTTTCATAGTATAGACAAAGTAGACATCGGGGAACTGTTAACAGTGAGCAGAAATACAGGCACAAGGGGGGGCCTCAAAGAAGCTGGCGGGGGTGTATTCAGGAAGGATCTCAGAAAGTATTTTTTTACATAGAGAGGACAATGGATAAATGGGACAGGCTACCGTAGTGATGGGTCTGCTCCAAATCAGTGGAAAGAGTAAATTTGAGGATGGGACAGACATGTGAGGCTGGTGAGGATAGCAGTGGAGGATGACATGGGGGGGGAGTGAGTGACCACTGTGGCATTTGCATCATACTTGTAGGTAGGACTGGCCAGACTAGATGGGCCAGTGGGCCTTTGTCTACCTGAATTTTTATGTTTCTGTGTTTGTGTGCTAAGGCCAAGAGGTATAAATGGGTCATCATATGCTGGGGAGGGGGTGCAAGAGCTGTCATCTCCCAGTTCCATCCAACCTTTTAACTGGAGTAGCCATCCGATCTTAGTGGGAATCAATACAGACCAACTTGTTGTCCGTAAATCCCATGTATAGTACCTCAGGTTTGAAGCAGAAGCCACTGCTCCTGATAAAAATCTTTCCCTGCTCACTGCGACACATTGGGTTACAAATACATGCCCATAAACCTGTTTACATGCTGCATGTTTTGTTACTTTATTCCCCAGCTCTTAAAAGAACTTTTAAAATAACATTTCAACCCCCAGGAATCCCTCACTGTGCTTCTTAATGCATCTAGTCTGGAAGGTTGAGCTGCCCCTGAGAGAGTGTAATGTATGTAAATTATGGATCTTGTAATGTAAAAGTAAGGCGTGTCTTATACAAGCAAAGGAAAAACGAGCATACCTTGATTTTTGTCACCATAGTGTGTGTTCTCAATCTGTACGACCTGAACAAGTTCCTAAGGCCACGCACCTTCAGGATGGTCACTCTGGCTCAGATCATACCATCCTTGGAACTAGGCGTGTGGTTTTGTTCTCTAGATCTCCAGGACACGTTCTTTCACGTCCCAATCAGTCCATCTCATCGGTGATTCCGCCGCTTCAGAGCAGAGGGATACCTCTTCGAGTTCCGGGCCATGCCCTTTCGGCCTTTCTCCAGCTTCCAGGGTCTTCACCAAATGCATGGCAGTGGTAACAGCATTTCTGCGGTGCCAAGGGGTCCAAGTGTACCCTTACCTGGAAGACTGGCTGATAGCAGCCCCCTTCAAGCTGCAGTCTAGAGATCTGGCCCTCCAGGTCTGCTCTCAAATTGGTCTCCTGATCAACGAGGCCAAATCGGAACTCATGCTATTGCAGATTATTCAGTTCGTCGGGGCAGAGTTCGACACTCTTCGAGCCAGAGCCCGGTTCCCGGTGGACAGGGCTGAGGTCCTTTCCTCCTTTGCCCAGTCATTTCAGGTTGTGCAGTTGCGCCCTGCCTGGGACTTCCTGTGCCTTCTGGGTCTCATGGCAGCTTGCACCAGCATGGTCTGTTGGGGGCTGGCCTGCCAGTGGTCTCAGTGCTCTGATCCTTTGGACCAGCCAGTAACCATGACCCAGAGGATGTCGGACGGCCTGCAGTGGTGGCTCGTCCCAGCTCATCTGCAGGAGGGTATCCCGTTTGTCCACCCCGAGCCGACGGTCATCCTTACGATCGACGCCTCCTTGATGGGTTGGGGTGCCCATCTGGGGGAGCTCCGGGCCCACGGCCTCTGGTCCCCTCAGGAGTCCCGATGCCACATCAACCTGCTGGAGCTTCGAGCGGTGCAGCTAGCCCTCACCGGCTTTGCTCAGTTTGTACGGGGTCAAGTGGTTCAGGTCCAGACGGACAACACCACAACCATGTACTATCCCAACCGTCGGGGCGGGACACCTCTGTGCAAGGAAGCTCTCTGCATTTGGCCTCTCGTGATAAGCCTGGAGGCAGATCTCCTAGCCATCCATGTGGCAGGAGCCTCGAACAGTCTGGCCGATGCCCTCAGCCAGATGGGCACTGCATCTCACGAGTGGTCTCTCCTGCCGGAGGTAGTTCAAGGTCTGTGTTCTCATTGGGGCACCCCTCAGGTGGACCTGTTCGCCTCCAAGGAGAATGTGAAGCTGAGGCTGTTTCATGCCCACCCCCCTCAACAGGGCTCACTGCGGGGGATACCTTCTCGAGGCCGTGGACCCCGGGCCTCTTCTATGCCTTCCCTCCATTTCCCTTGATCCACAAGGTACTTCTCAAGGCGCAGGTGATTCTGGTAGCCCTAGACTGGCCTCGCCAGTTCCGGTATCCAGATCTCCTCAGCCTCAACTCCAGGCTCTCGAGGTGGCTTCCAGCCCGCCCAGACCTGATCTCAGTCAACAAGGGGAAGGTGCTCCATCGGAACCTTCAATCCCTACACCTGACGGCCTGGTTCCTGAGCGGCTAGAGTTCCAGGCTTTGGGTCTTTCCAGTGAGGTCCTCAACGTTGTTGAGGCATCCCGTAAGGAGTCGACCAAAAAATGTTATGCCTTTAAATGGAAGAGATTCTCCATTTGGTGTCAGGGCAAGGGGTTGGACCCTTCTTCCTGTCCATTGGCTAGCATTTTGGACTACCTGTGGGCCTTTTCTCAGCTAGGGCTTTGGTCGATGACCCTTAAGGTGCACCTGGCAGCCATCTCTGCTTTCCAGGCGCGGGCCAGCAAGCAGTCGGTGGCACAGGAGAAGGTGGTCTGGCACTTTTTCCAAGGCCTCGATCACATATCCCCTCCAGTGCGAGAACCTCCACCTCCGTGGGATCTACTGCTGGTATTGGCCAAGCTCATGGGCAAGCTATTCGAACCAATGCACAGGTGCGTTATTCCCACCTGTCGCGGAAGACTGCCTTCTTGGTGGCTATAACGTCAGCCAGAAGGATGGGAGAGCTTCAGGCGCTTTACATTGAGTCTCCTTATCTGGTTTTCCACAGGGACATGGTTGTCTTTTGGCCCCACCCAAAATTCCTTCCGAAGGTGGTGTCAGAGTTTCACCTGAATCAGGTGTTGACTCTGCTGGTGTTCTACCTCAGTCACACCTCGGAGACCGAATATAGGCTCCATACTCTGTACCCTAGAAGAACACTCGCTTATTACAGGGAGTGGACGGCTGAAGTTCGGGGAGAGGTTCGCCAGATGTTTGTCACCTACGCTGAAGCTGCACCTGGCAGACCTGCAGCCAAGCAGATAAGCAGTTGGGTCACTTCCTGCATAGATCTCTGCTATAGGTTGATGGGCATGGAGCCACCCAAAGGGAAAAGAGGTCATTCTACCCGCCATACCGCTACTTCGGTGACTGCTTCTAGGGACGTCCCTATCCAGGAAATCTGCAGGGCTGCTACCTGGAAGTTGGCACACACCTTTATTTCCCATTACCACATTGACCTAGAGTCACGCCGGGATGCTGATTTTGGGACCTCTGTTCTCCAGTCCTTATTCCCCAAGTAAGAGTTGAGGGTGTGCGTCTTGCCTCCCTCCTCCCCAGAGAACTGCTAGGAGTCTGCTAGACGGTGTGGATTGAACAACATATCCATGTCCCTAGAAATACAGGTTACTCGCCTGTAACAGAAGGTCTAGGAGTGGTATATGTTGTTCATCCACATGACCCACCCGACCTCCCCAGCTTCACGCAACCTGGCTTCCAGCGGACTAGATCTGGTGTCATGGGGCGGAGCTGAAGGTTTTACCACCCAAGTGGATGGGAGGAGCCAGCTTGAAGACTTTCCGGCACATCTTAAAGCGGCAAGGTACCTGCCAGACAGTGTGGATGAACAACATATACCACTCCTATAACTTCTGTTGCAGGTAAGTAACCTGTATTTCATGGGCGTTTAGAACTCTGAGTGAGACTGCAACACTTCCTACCCTTTTAAAGAAAGACCACCACTATAACCATGCAACAGTAATGCACTCGAAGTGCAACTACATGCAGTTGGTCATGATGCTGTGTTTATTTGTTTAAAAATTGGTAACTGGGAAAGGTACACTGAGCTGAGGCTCATTTCCCGGTGCGACCTGGGTGAGAAGGAAGAGGTAGTACAGAATGAATAACTTTATAACACAAGCCACAGAATGTGATTACAGAGACAACATACAAGTGCAGAAACAGAATGAGGAACAAGCAGGTAATGTCCCGACAAGTTTAGGGACCATAACATTGATTGGGTCTAACTTTAGCCTAACCCCTGCTGCATATCTCATTTATCTTAGTACCTTAAAGAGCATCTTTTCCCTAGAATCACCTCAGCTTCCTTACCTGCCCCAAAGTCCAGTGCTGCTAAAGGATTCATTTTATTGAACCTCTGTTTGGGGAGGTAAGGGATCAAATATTGGCTCCATGGAGCTGAGAGCTCAATCCCTTCCACTTTCCAGTTTCGAGACGCCCCCTCACCCACACTGTCATATTTTGTGGTGTAAATATAGGGAGAGCGCCGGGGCGAGCCCCATAGACTTGTATAGGATCACATTTTAAACCGATTAGACTGTTTTTGAAGGCCGATTTGAACAAATCAGGGCCACCATTCAGCTAACAAGAGCCTTGTTAGTTGAGCGGTGGCCTCAGTTTGTTTGAATCGACCCTCAAAAACCATCAAATCTATAGTTTATTGCAATCCTATACAAGTCTATGCTGTGCACCCCGTGCTTTCCTTATACATATGTCACAAAATGTGAGAACATTTAGAGGGGTGGCATGTCTCAGAATGCTGAAGTGGAAGGGATCGGGCATTCAGGCTCTACGTAGCCAAAATACAACCCCTTCCTTCCCAAAATATAAGCACAATAAAATTAATCCTTTAGCAGCATTGGACTTTGGGGCTGGTAAGGAAGCTGCAGTGATTTTTAAGGGGGTATTTTAAAATATCGAGAGAGGTTCTCTTTAAAAAGCAGCTTTTTTTGTGTTCGCCCCATGAACTTTGAAGGACCCTTACCTGCCCCTAATTCAAATGCAGCATGTAGTTTAATTTGCACATGTCCGTATCTTTGAAGGGAAAAGATCGTATTTAGGCTTCATAGAGTCGACAGCCATTCCTTCCACTTCTGAGCTCCCCCCCAATGCAGAGCACGGGAGGGGGCATAGACGGTAATGAGGCCATTTTATAACTTTGTTTTTAATATTTTAGATGGTCAGTCTGAACAAAGCAAGGCCACCACTCAACTAACAAGGCTCTTATGCTCATGGCCAGCTCTGTTCTTACCCCATCAGGAGTGTCTTGCTCATGGCTGACTGTTCAGATCCCACCAAGAATACATTGCTGGCTGTGTGATCCTGAGCAAGTCACCTAAATTGCATTGTTACTTCATAAGTTATGGATAACAAAGTGTTAAAGAGCTAGTGTGCTGCCTAAAATTAATATTAGTTTTTGAAAGCAGTCAACTGTTACCTTTTATATCCGAGGTGAATTTTCTTTTTCAGTAATTAGAAGATATTTTACCTGATGTTAGTAGATATGATCTGTAGAACAGCGCTTTGCCTGGCAGCTGATGCATCTAGTTCTGTTCCCCCTTACTACATCCTCAACGTTCTGACTTCACTGACTGTCATCACAGCTATTCAGGAAGAGCCACTCGGTAGCCGCCACGTCAGTCACCTATGATGTCACAGTCTGGTCACAGTGTTGATGATATAGTTTGGGGGCGGATGGAATAGCACTAGATATGTCTGCTGCCAGGCAGAGTGCTCTTCCACACATACTGCATAATACTGTCACATAGAAAACTTTCTAATGGGCAAACGGAAAAAGAAAATACTGCAGAAACAATTACAACTGACTACTAACATCTTCTGTCTGCTGTTTTTAGTTCTGCTAGCTCTTTAATTTGGGAAAGGTGCCATAAACAAAGTGGCAGTTACAGATGCAGTAAATTATAGGGTTGAGGTTAAAATTCTAATTGAAGCCACAGCTGGTTTGGTATGGATGGCTGGTAGCACAGAGAAAATAAACCTGTTCTGGGATTCTTACTGTAGAGGTAACAGAAACCTGGTCTCTGATTTTCTCCTGGGAATGGGCGGGCAAAGCTTTACAATCCCTTGTCATAGGGTGGCATTTCTTCTCTTATTCGTATTGATGAGTAGTACAGGACTATCATCTAGCAGATATCACTAGCCCTAGATATACTTTCACTGATCTGTCTTGGGGATTAAAAGTGTATAACACTCCAGGCATAATTAGAGAGGTAGTTGGAGCGACCTATAAAATTTGAATCCTACAACCACCACTTACTGTGTGACCTTGAGCAAATCAGCTAGCCTCTCTAGACTCTGTTCTCTATCTCTGTGCTGTTTAAATCCCTCTGTGCCTAAAATGGAAGCAACCTTCTCTCGTCTGCTGGAGTATAAAATACTTTGGGAGACAGTTTGTATAAAAAGATACTGTAAAAACCCAAATTCCTTTTCCTCCTTCCAGAAATTGGGCAAAAATATTAAAGCTCAAAATGTTTACTGTATGCATATATGAATTGCTCATCCTTGTTTTAAGTGTGTCAGACTAAAGGTCTTCACTGGCCAGCGTACCAGTAATAGTGGCTTCTTAGTGGTCTAGGACAAATCAGCTAGAACTCCTGAACACAGGACTAGCAGAATATTTGAGCCCTACGATCGGTTTATTCAGTAGCTGTATTAAATTCCTTTGTGAGAACTGCTTCTGGACTTGTTTGAGTTTCAAGTGATCAAACATAAAGAGCCTTACTTCTGAAAGCGTCTGTTTTGTGTTTCAGAATCTTTGTGATCATGGCGGAAGAGTTGAGGGACCTGGTTCTGGGTCTGAGGGTAGTATCTTTCCGCTGAACTTTCAGCACTTGAAATGCACTTAGTGGCAAGTGCTACGTAACATAGAAGTTGACGGCAGATAAGGACCGCAAGGCCCATCCAGTCTGCCCATTTCTTTTTCTACCTTATAAATGTGCCATCGGCCTTTGCTCTGTCAGTGACCTATCTATTCGTAGTCATTTGTATTGCTCCCTTATGCCTATCCCATGCCTGTTTGAAGCCCTGCACTGTATTCATAGCCACCACTTCTTGTGGTAAGCTATTCCATGCATCTACCACCCTTTCTATGAAAAAGAATTTCCTCATATTCTCCCTTAATCGGCCTCCCTCTAATCTCATGCTGTGTCCTCTTGTCCTGCTATTTTTCTTATATTAAGACCTGAAAACAAAAGCAAAGCTCTTACACAGCGTGCCCCGTCTACCAAAACACATTTTTGGTGAGCGAGTCAGGTATCCCATGGATAAACAGATTCGCAGTCTAAAGCTGCTAGAAGTTAATGACTTGCCCTGTCTGCCCTCAGCAATGTGTTCCCTTGGTGTTTGTGAGACCATAGAAGATGTAAAGGAGCATGCCTGTATAACCACTCTACCTGTAAAGGATTCAGTAAACTTGAACTATACTGTGCAGTGCCACTTATTGGTTGTGTATTGATACTGTCTGTAGCACAAATATGGGCCATACATATATAGAATGGGAGCTCGGGCATTTAGTTGAAAGCAAAAACAGAGAGAGCAGATTTTTGGTTGCTTTGTGTTTACCAGTTCTCACGGTGTTGTTAAATGCTGATCTAGGAATAAAACGGTGTCGGCTCAGTAGGATATTGTCAGGATGTTTCCCACTGACAATACTATATAGAGAATAATGTCTGTGCAGGTGTGTGTTATGAGTATTTTTCACACACTTGAGATGTGTGGTACTCCATAAACCCTGAGAACGAAGCTTGAGGGGTTAATGACAGGGGTGGTGTTAAGGATTTAGTGTGGTGTGCTCCTGCGAAAGAGAGAAGCACACTTTGATTGAACTTGTACCATGAAATATGTGCTCCTTCACACCGTGGGCGTACTCCTACCTACTTTATTTGCAAATTATAAATTTTCTGATAGTAAATTAACAGTTTGTGATGGTACTAGAGGTTTAAAAGGGAAAAAATCATGCACATAGGGTGGGCACAGAAACTCGGGGGCAACATACAAATTAGGCAGGGAGGTATAGGCAACCGTGAAACAGGAATGGGACCTGGGAGTAATAATTTCTGATGACCTGAAGGTAGCAAAGTAGTGTGATAAGGCAGTAGGGAAAGCTTGCAGGATGCTTGGGTGTATAGAGAGGGGTATCATCAGCAAAAAGAGGGAGGTAGTGTCATCCCTGTGTAGATCATTGGTGTGAGGCCCCACCTCAAGTACTGTATCCAATACTGGAAGCCCCATCTCTGGAAGGACATAGATCAGGTACAGGCAGTACAGAACAGGGCAACCAAAATGGTGCAGGGCCTGCATCAAAAGCCCTATGAGGAAAGACTCAAGGAATTTAATAAGCACACTCTAATGGAAAGGAGGGAAAGGGAAAGGGGGGGACATGACAAAAATGTTTAAATACCTCACAGGTATTAATAAGGTACAGGAGGGTAGCATTTTACATAGAAAAAGATGCTCGAAGACAAGGGGTCACACCATGACCCTGGAGGGGACAAACCCAAGAATTTGTTTTGTACAGTGTGTCACCTTAAGAGTGTGTGTGTGTGTGTGTGTGTGAGTCAGTCAGTCACTGTCATACACATACACACACACACACTCTCTCTCAACATGAAAAGTACTTTGCCACACAGATTGCCTAGCTCAGGCAAACCCCAGAATGTCCCAGTTCTTGATTTTTGTTATTATAATATATATATATATAAAAAAAAAATTTATATTCTATCCCACGAGCCAGACACTTGTCTTGACCACCACTGACAACCCTAACTTTCTCTGGCATCAGGAGTGCAATGCCTGCCTCAGAGAATCGGCTCTTGTCCTCACCACATCACAAACCAGCGACTCCAGCAGAATCTACACCTCCATTTTCCAACACAACAGAATCTTATTCTTTCCGGGGAGTTGGCTGAAAAGAAAAAAAAATTATGCCCATGGCAGCAGTGCACATGCACATCACTAACTTGAGGAGAAACCTTGAAGAAAGATATGTTGATGGTCAGTATAGATGAGGCAGACAAGTCATTCGGTGACATGTAAATGTAGTACAGTTGCAGCGCAATGATTATTGATGCAAAATGGACCATACTCCTAGTGCACTGCAGGAGCACAATGGAACTAAATTTAGATTTAAAAAAATTTGCTCCTAATGTAAGCAGATGTGCTCGGAGCATGGAGCACACCCTTATATCTACCATGGTTTATGAGATTATCACTCAACAAAAAATCCTCATAAGACAAACCTTGCACAGTCGTTATTTTTTATAACTGGTGCAAGGTTTGGGGAGACTGTTCAGCCGAAGGTAGAACTGTTAGTGTGGTAGAATACTGCTTTGTTGTGGGGACAGAGTGAAAAAGCAGTCTAGAGCCACTGTGCTTTCTTGCGTTTCAGTGAAGTGAGTGTGTAAGGAGGAAAATGCCATAATCACCCGCTATCGAGTTATACAGAATGCAGCAGGTCATTACAGTGTTTTATCAGGACTGTATGTCCAGTCATTATAGGGGTCACCAGTTATTATAGTAAATGGCTGTAATACAAGATTAGAGTGCAAAACAATGTACTGTGCTATAGTGGGATTAACTGTCTTTACTTCTTCTGGCAGTATATCCCTTTGTGAGTGGAATAGAGCTTTCTGATCTCCAAATCTACCATTTCTCCAGTCATGTTTCCTACAATTAGAAGTACTACAAATCACCATGATATTATTTTGTGATAAAAAGTTTACACAGATATGGTACTAAAAACTTGATTCTAATAACATGGATTCAGTTCACTATCCACACTATAGTAGTAATGCTGGAGACAGCTGAGTGATCAGAAGTCTTCAAGCTACACTCCTTCCACCACCTGGATAGTATAGCCTCTGGCTTCACCGAATGACATTGGAGCTTTCTTTGTGCTGGAAGGGACAGGTCTCCTTCGCAGCTCTGCAGTGTTGAAGGAGTTCAAGTTTTCAGAGCACTTTTCTGGTGAATCTTCACTTGTTTAAGTCCGTATTCCAGTTAGAAGTTGCTCTGCTGTCTTCCCGTTCCACTTTGCAGTTGATGAAGAGCAAGAAACTGGGTTTTAAGTTCTGCACTCAGTGCAGGCAGAAAATGTCAGCTACGGATCTGTACTAGGTGCTTATACTGCTAGGGCGATCAGCACGACATTGTGGGATGCAGTTTGTGCCAGGCCATGTCTCCAGCGTCCATCAAAGACTGGAAACTCAAGGCCGGCCTGTCTGCGCAGTGGAAGCGCTACCACTCGTGACGCGGACAACCCGAGTTCAGGAACGAGCTTGGACCAGCCTGGTGGAACAGGATTGAGCAAGTCTTCTGTACTTTTTTTTTTTTTTTTTTTTTTTTTACCCACGCAAGGTATTTAAAGGTCTCTATCATATCCCCCCCTCTCTCTGTCCGCTCTTCAAGGGTGTACATATTTAGATTCCTTGATCTCTCATCGTAGGGCCTCTAGTGCTGATCCGGCACCATTTTAGTTGCCCTCCCCTTGACTGCTTCCACTCTGTGTCCTTTCTGAGATGTGGTCTCCACAACTGGACACAGTACTCTAGGTGGGGTCTCGCCAGCGATCTATATAGAAGCTACACCACCTCCCTCTTTCTAGTGCTGGCTAGTGGCTGCAAAACTTAATTTTGACCCCTGCTATGCACCCCAGAATCCCACTTGCCCTCCCAACTGCCTTGTCACATTGTCTGGCCACCTTTTGGTTGTCCTGTATGATTCCCCCAAGTTTCTTTCCTGCTTGGTGGTCATCAGTACTACCCCCATCCCCAGTTTTGTACTCCGCCCAGGGTTTTGTGGCCCAAGTGCATTATTTTGCACACATGTGCATTGAAACCCAGCTGCCATACCCTTGACCACCTCTTGAGTTTTCTCAGATCGCTGCTCAGCTCCCCGAAGTGTCCACCCCTTGTAGAGTTTGGTGTCCTCCGAGAGAGGCAGACTTTCCTTCCAGCTCCTCTGCAGGACCGGTCCCAGCACTGATCCCTGAGGTACCCCACTAGTAACCCTCCCTTCCTGTGAGTAAACTCTATTCCACCACCCTCTGCCGCCTTCCCTTAACCAATTTTTTACCCAGTTTACCACCTTTGGATCCATTCTAAGCTACTCAGCTTGCTTATTAGTCTCCTTTGTGGAATGATGTTGAATGCCTTACTGAACTCTAGGTAGGCTACGTCCACTGTTCCACCCTGCTCTTGTTCCTTGGTTACTCAGTCAAAGAACTCTTACCAGATTTGTTTGACATGACACCCCCCTTACCCCCACCCGTGAATGAATGCTGCTTCATGTCTTGTAACCCATTGGATTCAAGATATTCATAATCCTTTCCTTCAGAGGTGATTCTGTTAACTTTCCCAACACTGAAGTCGTGCTGACTGGCCTATAATTGCTAGCCTCTTCCCTGCTACCACTTGTGTAGTGGGACTACATCTCCCCTCCTCCGGTCCTTCAGGACCACTCCTGTTTTCAATAAATTAAGTAGGACTGCCAGAGGTGCAGCGAATAGCACACTGAGCTCCCTCAATACCTCTAGTTGGACCCTGCCTGGCCCTATTGCTTTGTCCACTTTCAGATTTACGAGTCCCTTCAGGACTCTCTCCTCCAAAAACGAACTAGTATCCGCCTCCCTGCAGTGCCTCTTTACATTTTTATGGCCCCTCCCTGTCTCTTTCCTTTTGTGAGCACCAAACAAAAGTATTTGTTCAGGAAGTCTGCCTTTTCCTGTTCCCCCTCAGCACAGTCCTGCTTTCCCTTCTTAACCTTATATCCTCACCCCAGGAGTCCTTAGCATCAGTAACATTAGCAGTTAGCTGACCAGGTAGCACTGCCCCGGAGGTGGAGATTATGGTAATGAGTTTTTGAATTAGCCAGTCAGAGCAAGCTTGTGGGTGTGCTGAACAGAGGCTGTCTAGAAGGCACCAGAATTTTTTTCTCTGCCTGACTGAGCAACACTGCCTCTGGGGTGCTCTCTCTCTGCCAAAGAAAGTTTTATATCTTTGGTAGCTATACATTTTGGTTTATATACATTTTATAGTGTGCTGAGTAGCTTTTCTTGTGTTTTAGTGGTTCCTCTCCATTCCCGGGAACTGCATTTTCGGGCCGGTTCCGAGTTTCCCCTGCGGTTCCTTTTCTTTAATTTCTAACTAAAAAAGTAACCGTGTTTACTTCTTTCGACGGTTCCTTTCTTTATTTTTATCATGGTTCCTTTTTTTAAGTGGGAACTGGCGGTTTTCCTTTTTATTAGAGTTTTTACCTCAAAGTCGCAGTTCTTTACCACGAGGGAACCGGCCGCATTTCTTAACTTAACCCTATTTGGGCTTTATTTTTCTGGGGTTGTCCGAGAAAGAGGACTGGACCCACAGGGTTTAAACATTGTCTGAAGTGCCACAGAATAGTGGCTAAAGCTGATAACCACGGCCTGTGTTTAAGGTGTTTAGGTCCAGACCACTATTGTTCACTTTGCTCAAAGACTTTAAGGAATAGAGCAAAAAGGCTGCGAATGATGGCTGAAGGAGGGTCTTCCTCTGTCCCCAAACAAAGACCCAAGGCTAACGATGTGGGGCCTTCAAGGAATGCAAATTCTAATCAAGGTGCTGATGAGGCATCTTCTAAATCTAAGCCTACTAAAGGTGCTGATGAAGTGCCTTCAAAGGGAAAAGTAATTAATAAATTCAGGTGCTGATGAAGTGCCTGCTAAACCTAAGGCTTCTGAAGGGACTGATAAAGTTCCTTCTAAACCTAAACATTCTAAAGGTGCTGATGAGGTGCCTGGTTCAAAAAGAAAGCCTGGCCAAGTCACCGATGAGGTGGCTGCAAAGAAGCCTTGTGAAGAAAACATACCACTACCCCTCCCAGCTCTGCTAAAAGAGAGACTGCAGTGTGTAAAAAAACATAAAGAAAAATCTACAAATACAGAACCCCAGGGTGGTAATCTCCCAGACATCCAAAAGGAGTTATCACCTGTGAAGGATATGGCTAAAGCCTGGCATGTTTTTTCAGATCCTACAGGGCATGCGGTCCTTTTTCACCACCCCTGCCTTTCCTAGGCAGACCCCATCTGCAGCCCTTTCTGCTGCAGGAGCCTATGTGAGGGACAATGATGAGGATCATTATGATGCTCCAGATGATATATCCGAGGACAACGTTCCAGAGCCTGATGTGTCCCCTGACCCCAATTTTGGTGCATCCCCAAAAGGTCAGGAGGATACTTCCTCCATGCTGACTTTTCTGCAACACATCGTGGACACCCTTGACCTCTCTTCTCAGGAGTCCACCCAGGAAGAAGAGGAAGACCAGAACTATAGGGAAATGAAAGGTCTCCCTCCTCTTAAAAAAAGTGGTACTTCCTATTTATAAGGCATTTAGGAAGAACACTATGAAGCTTCTCCAGACCCCTACATCTTTGTCCGGAGTTGACAAACGAATAGACAAGAAATATCAATTATCCAAAATGGATACAGCTTTCCTGTCTGTACATCCCAGCCATGAGTGGTGGTACAACAGGCTGCATGAGATAAAGCAGGAGTTCCTCTCTGTTCTCAGCCTCCTGAGAAAGATGCCAGAAGATTGGACTTTATGTCTAAGAAAACCTATACCTCAGTCTTTCTTCTCCTCCTCCGCTTGTCTTACATGGCATACACAGCCAAGTATCAGAAGGCCCTCTGAATTCGGTCCTGGCGATAGCTCAGCAGGGGTCTGACTCTATGGTACAGGACTTGGTAGAGACAGCTGAAACTGCCCTAGAAGTCTCACTAAGTACCAGTTCCACATGGCAGATGACAACAGTGATGCAGAAACCAGGATGATGGCCCAGGCTATCTCCCTTAGGCAGTTTGCATGGCTGAGGACAACTAATCTGACACAGGACACTCAGTCCTGGGCCATGGACTTTCCTTGTGACTAGAATGTCTTGTTCAATTCCAGAACAGAAGACTACATGAAGAAGAGTGTTGAATGCAAAACAACCTACCAAAGCAACACAGCGAAAGTGAACTCTTGCTGCTCTAAAGCCTCAACTCAAGGGAAACCGGGGCAGAGGATACATCCCTAGGCCCTATTTTTTCCCTTTCCTCCTCAGTTTGACTTGTCTCAGAGGAAGAGGCAGGAGAGGTCAGAGGAAACCTGCCTCTACCCCTGCTCCTGCAACTCGGCATAAGCCCTGACTTAACTGTTCAGGTCGCCTCCCCTCTGCCTGTAGGGGGCAGGCAGTCCCACTACCTCCAGTCCTGAACCCTCATCACATCAGACAAATGGGTCCTTGAGGTAGTGGAAAAGGGCCTGCCACTTCAGTTCAAAAAGATGCCAGCCCTCAGGAACACCCAGCTGTCAAAATCACTAACCCCAACAGAAGGGCTTCTATTGGAGCTAGAGGTGAAACATCTTCTGGCAGCAAGGGTGGTAGAGAGAGTACCTGCCCATCAACGGGGCAGAGTTCTCTACTCCAGATACTTCCTAACACGAAAGAAAAATGGGAAGTGGCGAGGGCAACCTATCCTAGACATCAGATACTTAAACAAGCATCTTCTGAAACCCAAATTCACAATGGTCACCCTAAAAATGGTAATACAGTCCCTTCAGCAGGGAGACTGACTAGCTTCCGTAGACCTCAAGGATGCCTACTTTCACATTCCAGTAAGGCAGTCCCACCGAATGTTTCTGAGGTTCAGACTTCCATCAGGGCACTACCAGTTTGCAGCCATGCACTTCGGCCTGACATCTGCACCAAGGGTATTCACCAAATGTCTGGCTGTCATGGCAGCACATCTAAGAAAACAGGGAATCTCTGTCTGTCCTTACCTGGACGACTGGCTCATAGTGGGAAAAACCCTTCTACAAGTAGAAGAGGCTCTTTCCCTAACAAAGAACACTCTGCACTCCTTAGGGTTTCTTATAAACCAGAAGAAATCCCACTTAGAACCAACCCAACTCCTTACTTTCATAGGAGCTCAGTTGGATACTCGGCAGAGCAGGACTTTTCTTCCACCAGAAAGAATCCAGAACTTCTTGACAGTGGCAAATTCTTTCATCCTAGGCCAGTCCAGGCTGACCAGACATTTTTTGAGGCTCTTGGGACACATGACATCTATGACAGCCGTGGTCCCAGTTCTCTGTCCAAACTGATTCCAGTCTCAGACATTCCTTAGGGCTCTACACTGGTAGAAAGAAACGGCCAACCTTTCGATAGGGATTCCTTTCCAAGCTCTTTCTCCCACAGAAATCACCACTACAGATGCTTCTCTGCTAGGGTGGGGTGCTCATCTGGACAGTAGTTCTGTCAGTGGCACCTGGACTCCAAAAGCGTCACAGGCTTACGTAAATCTGTTGGAGCTCAGAGCCATTTATTTGGCTCTGAAGGCCTTTGTTCCACAAGTAAAGGGCCACATAGTGCAGATCAGGACAGACAACACTGCATTGTTTTACATAAACAAGCAGGGTAGCACAAGGTCCAGTGTCCTGTGTTTTGGAAGCCATGAGAATCTGGTGTTTGGCCTATTCCCTGGATGTCAGTCTTTCAGCCATACCCCTTCTGGGCAGGGACAACACCTTTGCAGATGCCCTCGGTTGCACCAAGCAAGTGCTGGCCACAGTGTTCAGAAGGTGGGGCACGCCGGATATGGATCTTTTCGCCTCTCACCTCAACCGTCAACTTCTGTTTTGTTGCAGGCCTTCAGCCCAGGGAACCTTCCCAGCGGATGCCCTTGCTCTGGACTGATCAGGGAAATTCCTTTATGCGTTCCCTCCTTTTCCCAATTTTCGGATTATTACTGAAGCTCAGAGCTCAGCCAGCAACAATGATTCTGGTGGTGCCGGATTGGCCAAGCAAGGCAAGCCTGGTAGCCTCTCCTGCTAACCCTCTCTTGCAGCAAATCCATCTGCCTTCCACTCAGTCACTCTCTCCTGACACTCCCTCAGATAGGAGTCACTTATCCAGACCTTCACTATCTTACTTTCAAAGCGTGGCTCTTGAGGAGCTAGAGTTCCCTGCCACTTAGTACTCTGAACAAGTCCTGAAGATCCTGAGGATGGCCAAAAAGCTAGCACAAAAAAGACCTATGCAGCCAAATGGAAAAGATTTTCCCTCTGGTGCAAGAGGAAACTGATTAGCCCTCTCAGAGCCTCAGATTCTAATCTGTTGTATTATCTGGTACATCTCCAGGCTTTAGGCCTAAGGCCTTCTTCCTGAAGCTTCATTTGGCTGCAATCTCGGCCTGTCCTTCCATTGTAAAGAACAAATCTGTCTTTTCCCAACCATTGTTTTAAACAGTTTTTTTTTTTTTTAAGGCCTTCTTCATCTTCAGCCCCCAATCAATGACCCTGTCCCTCTTTGGGATCTTAACCTGTATATTGCCAAGCTCATGGAGCCACCCTTTGAACCCATGGCTATGGCCCATCTCAAGTATATCACTTAGAAAACTGTATTTCTAGTAGTCATTACCTCTGCAAGGAGAATTTCAGAGCTACATGCACTCTGTACTGAGCCCAACTACATCATCCCTCATAGGGATAAGATTGAGCTCAGAACGAACAGGAAATTCCTGCCTAAGGTGGTTTCAGAGTTGCACCTTAACCAGTCCATTACCTTACCATTATTTTTATATATATATATTTTTTTTTTTTTTTACTGAGAATCCACTCCTGGTAGCAGAAGCTCCACAGTCTGGATGTTGAGGGCCCTGCTTCATTACTTGGAACACACCAAGCAGTTCAGGGGCTCATCCACACAGCTCTTCCTCATCTGTGGGGAGGTAGATAGAGGAAGACCAGCCACTAAAAGAACTATTTATTGCTGGATAGTCTCCTGCATTTGGTTCTGCTATGACAAGGCTGGTAAACCGCCCCCTGAGGGTCTCAGGGCCCACTTTACTAGGGGCACTGCAGCCTCTGTGGCAGCTGCAAGGGACATTCCCTTACTGGGTGTCTGTAAAGCAGCTACTTGGAAGACTGTACACACATTCAGAAAGCACTACTGTCTGGATGTACAGTCTAGATCTGATGCCAAATTTGGCAGGGCGGTTCCGCACAGCCTCTTTCCTAAGTAGGTTCTCTGCCCACCTCCCACTTGGTACTGCTCGGTAGTCTGCTATAGTTACTGTTGCTAAAGGACTCCTGGGATGAGAAGAAAAAATTACTCACCGTAGTAATCTTCCTTCCAAGTGTCCTTTAGCATCAGTAAGGTCTCACCCATCCTCCCCTGATAACCTTTCAGAAGAGGAGTCTGCTGCTTTCCTTCTACCAAATTTGTTCTAAACTTTGAATTACATTTAAAGAAAAGTTTTCATGTTCTATTCTGGTTCATGCTGTTGCATGTTTTTTTAAATCCTGTTTGTTCATACCTGTGTGAGCATGTGCGCAGTCTAGCTTCAAAAATTGTGGGTGCCTTCTAGACAGCCTGTGCTCAGTACACTCACAAGCTTTCTCTGATTGGCTAATTCATAAACTCATTAACATAATTTCCACCTCCAGGGTAGTAGTACCTGGTCATCTAACTGCTAATGTTACTGATGCTAAAGGACCTCTTGGAAGAAGGAAGATGACTACGGTGGGTAATTTTTTCATCCCACCCCTGGTCTTTCTTTTTTCACTTCCATACTTAAAAATTGTCCTGTCCCCTTTTGTTACTGCCTTAGCTATTCTCTCTTCAGTTTGCACTTCTGCACTCCTTCCGGCTTCCCTCTCTTTCCTTTGTTACACCTCCGTATCCTTCTGCTTCTGAATGCTAGTCTGTTTCTACCTTTTCCTCTACCTCTTTTGAGAAACATAGCGGGCTCTTTTTTCCTCTTTCTTTTCCTACCTCGGTTGATGCAGAGGTCTATTGCCTTCACTGTGGCCCTTTTTAGTTTCCCCATTGTTTTTCCACCCCACCGAGCTCATCTCCCCCTCCCTCCCACCAGGTAATCCTTGAGGCAGTCCCCATCTTTTTCATATCTGTCCTCTTGAAGTCCAGGACCTTTGCCTTTGTCTGGTTCGATTCGACACCTACCAACATGTTCTCATACACCCAAACCACCGCAAGTATCTCTGATTTGTGGTGTTGGGTCAGCACTACCAATTCAGGATCCTGCCCTTTGGGCTATCTTCGGTGCCGTGAGTCTTTACAAAGTGCTTTGCAGTTCTCACAGCGCATCTCAGGAAACTCGGAATTCAAGTGTTCCCATAACTGGACAACTGGCTACTAGCAAGCCCCTCCAGACAAGAGACTCAGGAAGCCATGGCTACGACTTCCAAGTTCCTCACATCCAAGGGAGTTCTGTTGAATTTAGGAAAATCACAACTACAACCCTCCCGACTCCTCTTCATAGGAACCTTTCTGGATACCTCCAACGCGAAAGCTTTTCTTCCAGAGGACAGGAGGAACGACATCCTTCAGATGGCCCACTTCATCAGAGAGAACGACGCAGTTTGAGCCCTCTCAATGCAGCGGATGCTGGGTCTCGTGGCATCCTCTGAGTTCACTGTGCCTCTGGCTCGTCTTCACATGAGAACTACTCAGCACTCAGTGGTTCCCGACCACACATCCCCAGTCCTTTCATATCAAGGTGACGGAACCTCTAAAATGGTCACTCACCTGGTGGACTCAAGAGGACAACCTTCTGAAAGGGTTTCCCTTTGTCTCGCTGGAATCTCAGAACTCCATCACCACGAATGCATCCCTACTCGGATGGGGAGCTCACTGTCAAGATCTCCACACCCGAGGTCGATGGAATCAGAACGAGTCTCAACTCTACATAAATATTATAGAAATGAGAACTGTCCTGTACGCAGTCCGAGCTCTAAAGGACATTCTCTGTCACAAGATCATTCTCCTTCAAATGGACAATAAAGCAGTGATGTACTACATCAGCAAACAGGGAGCACACTCTTACCCGTTCTGCAGGGAAGCGATGAGAGTATGGGAGTGGTGCCTGGAGCACAAAGCCCTGATCCAAGTGGTTTACCTTCCGGGAGTGCAGAACGATCTAGCGGATTGTCTCAGCAGAACGGAAATGGATCCTCACGAGTGGTCTCTCAAAACAAGCGTTGTGCAATCACTCTTCAAAGAGTGGGGAACACCGGACCTGGACCTTTTTTGCGTCCCCACTCAACGCAAAACTGCCTCTATTCTGCTCCAGAAATCTAGAACCTGGCACTTTCTGTCAGGATGCATTCAGACTGTGGTGGACAAAGACGCTTTATGTACGCATTTCCTCCTCTTCCCTTAGTTCAGAGGGTACTGCTTAAGCTGGAGGCACAAGGGAACAGAATGATCCTCATCGCCCCATTCTGGCCTCGTCAGATTTGGTTTCCATTAATCAACAGATTATCGGAAACTTCAGCAAGACAGCTTTTCTACGTCAAACGGACCTGCTGTCCCAGGGCCCAGTGGTCCACCCCAACCTGAGATCCCTGCACCTCCACACATGGCTCCTGAAGAGAGAGAAGTGAGTAGGTTTGACATTTCACGTAGGGTCTCTGACATTCTCCCAGTGGCACACAAGCCGGCTGCTAGGAAAACTTACACGGCAAAGTGGAAGCGATTCTCCATCTGGTGTGCAAAGACCTCCTGGTACCCCTTCTCCTGCCAACCTAACAAAATCCTGGAGTATCTTCTGGACCTGTCAAATACAGGACTGCAATACCCAACCATGAAGATTCACCTCTGCGCGATCTCCGAGTGCCACGAGCCCATACACTGCATGTCTCTGGCTCAGTTACTTTTGGTCAAGAGATTCCTTAAAGGTATACTTCGCACTAGGCCATCAGTCAGAAGACCGGTAGCCGCCTGGGACATTAACCTTGTGCTAGACATGCTCACCCGTAAACCTTTTGAGACCCTAGCAAATTGTGAGCTGAAGTTCCTGACCTGGAAGACCGCCTTTCTTGTAGCCATTACCTCCGCCGCAGAGTGTCTGAAATACATGCATTGGTCACAGACCCCCCCCCCCCCGTATACTGTATTTCACAAAGACAAGGTGGTTCTTAGAACTCACCCTAAGTTTCTCCCTGAAATAGTCTCGGAATTCCATCTGAACCAGCCCTTGGTTCTTCTAACCTACTTTGCAAACTTCCAGAATGAGGGAGAGCATACTCTACATTCTCTGGATGTTAAAAGGGTTTTGCGGTTCTACATAGACAGAACTAAAGAGGTACACAAATCTAAATAACTATTTGTCTCTTTCAGCATGGCCCGGCTGGGTCAACCTGTTGCTGTCAGATGTAGTTCGGCTGGCTAGTGGCATGTCTTTGCCAGTGCTACTCCATGGCACAGGTTAAACTGGAAGGTAGAGTATATGCTCATTCTGCCGGACAGTCGTGGCATCTCTGGCAGAAATTCGAAACGTGCCCATTGCAGACATGTGCAGTGCAGCTACTTGGAGCTATGTGCACACTTTTGTGACGCACTGTGCATTGGATGTCCATGCCAGACAGCATCAATCCTTTGGCAGGACAATTCTTAATGGACTCCTGTCCTAAGTGAGCTCCTCTCTCCTGCTGCCCTTCTCAGGGGATTATTTTAGCTTGGTACTCTCCCATTAGTGTGAATAAGTGGTGGAGACTTTATTTTATGTCCAGGAAGATATGAAAATTACGTACCTACCGTAATTCTTGATGATCTTGGATGAAATCTCCACCACTCATTCACACACCCGCCCTCCATCCCCCGAGCTCACTTGTCTGTTTTTGGTCTTCACTCCCTCGATGGCTGGACTGTGAAGACTCTGTTATTTTGACCCTTCTTATATGGGTCATTCGAACTCTCTTATGTCTGACATAGGTTAGTTTCAGTAGGTTAGTTTACGCTGCACCTCCTCTGTTTATAAAAAAAAAAAAAAAAAGTACAGAGGCGGTTGGAGGGTCGACGCCAAGGTAGCCTGTATGGCGTGAGCCAGGCTTGCGGTGCCGCTTCCTCTTGGCCCTACTTCGGTGCCAGCCCCCCTAAAGATTTTTGGCTCCTGCTGGGCCCTAGCGCCTCTGGCGTAGTTCCCATTAGTGTGAATTAGTGGTGGAGACTTCGTCCAAGAAGATCAAGAATTTCGGTAGGTACGTCATTTCCATTTAAATGATTACATCTAACCAATCACTGGTCATGGTTGCTCTTACCCATTTGATAACATCAGTGAGCTCACATCTGTGCACAGATAATGGGGAAACTGCTGTGCACTGTGCTGGTGAAGAATGCCAGGTACTGCTACACTGACTCCAGTGATTGTTTGTCACTAAACTGTGTGTTGATTTATGAAGTTCTTTGAGATGCCCACATGAAAGACAGTATATTGATATAAATGGTAAAATGGGACAGTAGCCCTGTGAAGCATCAAAAGCTTGTGTATATATATATATATCTGTGTTAGAAGCATTGAATTTGTTGGCAGAAAAGGACCGCTTGGCCCACCCAGTCTGTCTAGGTGCAACCTGCCTTATCTGTCTCTGCAGACACTAACTGGTCTGGGGCGACCCTCCCTGCCTATTGTCTAATACAACCCTATGTCTGTCCCACACATGCTTGAAGGCACCCCACTGTTTTCACCTCCACCACTTCTGCTGCCAGTCTGTTCCAGGTGTCTACCACCCTTTCAGTGAAGAAGTATTTCTTCACATCTCTGTTCCTCTCTCTCTCTCTCTCTCTCCCCCCTCCAGCTTCATCGTATGCCCCCGGCCCTGGTGCTCCTTTTCATTAAAAGTCTTCCTTCTTGCACCCTTTTTACACCTGTGAGATGCTGTAAGTCTCTGTCATGTCACCCCCCCCAAATAAAATATTGTTGCCTCAGTAAAAGGTGTCACACAAAGTCTAGTTTGCCGCAGATAAATACACATCTGAACAGTTGTTCTGTAATATCAGTCGGTTTGCTATTTTTCGCCTTCAGTGTTTTTTTTTTTCTGTTTGAGGATTTTGTGCCCCTTCCCTTTTTTATGTCTTTGCTGCATTAAAGAGTAGCTGCTAGGCCAGAGATCACCTCAAGCTCCTAATACACAGAGGCTGTACCTTCTTCTGTACCTGAAACCCCAGGATAAGTTGGCATCCCTGGACGTGCTGGGTGCATACCAATACATTCCCGCCAGGGCCAGAAATCACAGATATCTTAGATTCTGTGTGGGACTTGAACATGATCAATTCACAGTCCTGCTGTTTGGGCTTGCATCTGCTCCAAGTACTTTGCAGTATTTGCAGTGCACCTCAGCAAGATGGGAATGCAGGTGTTCCCCTACTTCGGTGATTGACTCCTAAAAAGTCTGTCAAAGCATCAGACTGAGATGGAAGTGCCCTTGGCATGCCAGTTTCTGATGTCCATGCTTAATCTCCAGAATTCACAGTTGATTCCCTCCCAGTAACTGGAATTCATAATGGCAGTCCTGGATTCCACTCAAGCAAGGTCCTTTCTACTGGTGGACACAGCAGAATCAAATATGCGCTTGGCCTGCTGTGTCAGAGAATTCACTCTGGTTTTGGCGTATCATGCAGAGGATGTTTGGGCTGATGAATGCAACAGTGTTTTCTTTGCTTCTTGCAAGGCTACATATAGTGGATACTCAGCACACAATGGTTACGGCTGTCTCAACCTCTAGATCACCTAGTTCAGGTGATAGCACATCTGGCTCACTCTCTCCTATGGTGTTCCTTGAAGGAGAACCTTCTTCAAGGGTTCCCATTCTTCCTTCTGGAGCCGCAGGTGACAGTGACCATAGATGCCTCCTCAGTGGGATGGAGCGCACACTGCCAAGGTGTCCAGACCCAAGGGACTTGGAACAGAATTTTCACATAAATATGGTAGAGATGAGAGCTGTTCTGTACAGCCTGCAGGTCTTGTTGGACCTGGTTTGTGACAGGGTAGTTAATTTGCAGGTGTACAGGAGCGTCATGTTCTACCTCAACAAACAAGGAGGGACACACTGCTGTCCTCTGTGTAGAGAAGCGATAAGAGTTTAGACACAGAATCCTTCTTCATTCCCACCCATCTACCTGGGATAGACAATCTCCTGGTAGGCCGTCTCAGTTGAACAGTGGCAGACTCTCATGAATGATACCTTGCAGAGGATGTGGTTTGGTCTCTTTTCGACAATGGGGGTAGGCTGAAAATTGATTTGAACCCTGCCACAAAGCAAAACTGCCACACTTCTGCTTCGCACGTTGAGAGCATGACACTTTCCAACAGAATGTGTTCAGGCTGCAATGGATAGGTCACTTTCTTTTCACTTTCCCACCACTTCCTCTCTTCCAGAGGGTGCTTCTCAAACTGGAGGCCCTTGGTGAGCAAAATGATCCTGATAGGCCTGTAATGACTGAGACAGATCAGATTATTGTTGTTGTACCAGATGGCGATCCAACAGTTGTAGACCTTACCCGTGAAGACGTGTTTTCTGACCCAATTCAAGAGTTGTCTAGTTAAGTACATAATCTATGATCTCTGCATCTCCAGGCGCGCATGGCTGCTGAAGAGATAGAAGTAGGCAGGTTTCACCTGTCCCTACGTGTTTCCCAAATAACATTGGCAGCTTGAAAGGTTTATACCAGAAAAGCCTGTGGTGATAGTTGGAAGCACGTTTTCATTTAGTGTTCCAAAAATTCCTAAGTTCCATTTTGTTGCCCTCTGGAGAAAGTTACGGACTACCTTCTGGACCTGTTGGGGTCAGGTCTCCAGTACTCTTTCATTAAAGTTCACTTTTTGGCAATTTTGGCATACCACAAGTTAGTTGCGGCTCTACCCTTGGCCTAACTCCCTCTTTTTAGTACATTCCTTATAGGTATCCTGTGTTTTACACCCCCTGTAAAGAAGCCAATCACCACCTGGGATCTTAGTCTAGCATTGGACTTGCTGTCCTACAAGCCGTATCAACTAGCGGCTGCTTACATACTAACATACTAAAATGCCAGCAGAATAGGCCTAACGGTCTTTCGTGTCTGCTCGTTTCGTCAGCCCCCACCCTGGGTGCTGACCTTGCTGTCCCCCTCGCCTTCTCTGGCTTCTCCCTTCCCAGTTCCGGATATTCTTGCTGCATTGGATTTTGCTTCCAGAACCCTTCCCCTGTACCTGTCCCACCCCCTCTTGAACCCCTCCACTGTCTCTGCCTCCACCAGCCCCCTAGGCTTGTGACATATGAAGTATCTGACCTGGTAACCCGTGTTTCTAGTGACTTTCTGAGCTACAAGCCCTAGTAGTGGATCTTGTGTACACCGTTTTCCATAAGGATAGTGTAGTACTCCGAACACAGCCCTAAATTTCTGCTGAAGGTGGTGTTGGGGTACCACCTTAGTCAGTCATTGGTGCTTCCGACCTTTTCTCCCAGCCAGAAAACCAGATGAAAGTGGTGATTCAATCCCCTTGATGTTAAGATTCTCAGCTTTTACCTCGAAAGAACTATGGAATACAGGCAAGCCTCTCAGCAGTTTGCCTCTTTTGAGTCTCGACTCCCAGTCAGGAGGGTCTCTTGATTTCATATAGTCCTTGTCTAATTGGATTGCTGACGTATTCAGCATTGCTACACATTAACAGGATAGCAGTTGGAGAGCTCTTGTCATTCCACTCAAGCAATGGCTACCTCGGTGTCTTGGCTTCGTTTGGTCCCTCTTGCAGATATATGTAGGGCTGCTCCCTGAAGTAGAGTACACACCTTCAGAAAGCCGTACACTTAGGACATTCATTCGCTCCAGGCAACATGCAGTTTTTGGACTGGCTGTGTTATAAAGTCTGCTCTCCCCACCAGTCCTAGGTCTCTAGCCTCCTTAGTGCAGTTTTTTTTTTTTTTCCAGTACGATAAACGAGTGGGACTCTGTGGAGAAGATTTATCCTTTGAAGACAGGAAAGTTACTTAACGGAAAACTGTCTAAATCTGCAGTGCCCCACCCCCAAAGCCCCTCCCCCCGTTAGGCTTTTGAGATATTAAAGCAATTTTTTATCGCATGGTAACTTTATTTTAGCTTGCAAAAGTCCGTGATCCGCAAACACATGGACACTGCACAGGTCCATTTGGTATGAAAGTGTGGGCTGTACTGCTTGGCTCAGTATGTTGAGCGTGCGGGCACGACTTTCACTCAGATGGACTCACAGAGCATCTGCCATGTTTGTAGAATACAAACTTTTGCGAGCAAAAAAAAAAAAAGTCACAGTACGATAAAAAAATTACTTTAGTATCTCGAAAGCCTAACCGGGGGTAAAACCTTGGGTGGTGGGGTATTATAGATTTAGACAGTTCTCCTTTAAGGTAACTCTAGATCTTCAAGAATGTCTTCTCCATAGAGTACCACTCACCTGCCCTCCATTCTCTGGACTCTCTTCAGTCTAATTTATCTAGTTGCCCCTGCCTCCGAATAGGTATGGCCTATGTTAACATTTGTTGTTGTCCCTTCGTGCAGGGACTGGTGGGCTATCTTATGCCTGGTTTGTTTTTCATTGAGAGCATTTTTTTTTCCAGATAGGTGATTTTTCACTCTCTTTCTTGGCTAATAAACCTCTGTTAATAAAACTAATAATTTAAAAAAAAAAAAAAACTGAGGCAGTTGGGGCCATTGATGCTTTATGCCTTGTGGACAACGTCTTCCTTCGGTGCTAGACACTAGCACTGCAAGCACCACAGGTTCTGGTTCCTACAGTGTCCTTTCGCTTCCAGCTCTCAGTCCAGAGTGTGGTACTGTATGGAGAAGATATTCTTGAAGATCTGCAATTGATGCCAACTAACTTTTCTGTATTAACTAGCGTTTTAAAATCTATATACTCTTATCCTGTAAGGATAGTCTCAAAGATGTTATGGTTAACGGTGCATGGGGGGAGGAGAGAAAAGGTTAATGTTTTTTGTTTGTCTGGATCCTCTCTTGAAAGTTTTTTTTTTTTTTTTTCCCTCCTAAGGTGTAACAAGACCTCATGTAGCCCAGCTGGTGTAGAGGGATCTGGAGTGGCAGGTGAGTTTCAGTAACACCTATGTTCACCACAAACTAACAGACTCAACACACACACACACACACACATTTACCAATCCTACACACTTCACTGTGTGTGTATCTATATATATATAGATAGATAGGTAGATATATATATATATATATATATATATATATATATATATGTATATATATATATATATATATATTGTGTGTGTGTGTGTATGTGTATGTGTGTGTGTGTGTGTATGTGTGTGTGTGTGTGTGTGTGTGTGTGTATATATGTGTGTGTGTGTGTGTGTGTGTGTGTATATGTATGTGTGTGTGTGTGTGTGTGTGTATGTATGTGTGTGTGTGTGTATGTGTGTGTGTGTGTGTGTATATGTGTGTGTGTGTGTGTGTGTGTGTATATATGTGTGTGTGTGTATATATATATATATATATATATATAAATAATTGTAGCACGGTAGTGCTACCATAATTAGGGTTGAGTAGCACTTTTAAGGTTAAAGGGTCAAATTATGCACCTTAAGAGAAGTCCACCCAGAATGTGCAAAAACATATGTTATGTAGAGTGTTTTGATATGTATGTTAAGTCCTAGTGTGTCCTTCCCTCTATCTGCTATTAGGAGTTTTTCCTAAATTAGCCTGCTAGCTGTATGGTAGTTTTATGACCCCTGGGAATCTCCATCACAAATAGGTTTATTGGCTTTCTTTCTCCTACGATGCACCTTGGCTCATGTGACAGTGATGTAGCTATGCCCTTAGATTTAGCAGGGTCTGTCACAGCTCAGCCACAAAGATAATACTTCTTTCAGAGAAGTCACACTGCTAAATTTTGAGTGAGTGTAATCATTATTATTTTTTGATATTAGTACCTTGTCCTGCTATGTTACAACCTGTAAGGTGATGTTCAATTTTTGCTACTTAGTACCGGTGCAAAAACTGAAAGTGACCGAGAGAAATAGAGTAAACAGTGACATGATTCAAACAACACACACACACACACACACACACACACACACACACACACACACACACCAGAGCATAGCAGGACAGGGTACTGATATCAAATAATAATGATTACACTCACCCAAACTCTAGCAGTATGTCTTTTCTGGAAGGCTTCCTGCAGGGGCAGTTAGACATCACACCAAAGGGCACTCTGGGAAGACTATTTGGAACAAGAGGCCATAAAAGAAATCAGAATAGCAACCTCCAAGGGCAATAAAACAGGGAAAATTAGAAAAAACATCTCTCACAGCCAGAGGAAAAGAAAACACTGGGAACTGGTTAGAACACAGAAAAAAAGACTATAACATATCTTTTTCTGATTTTTAACATGGAGTTTTCCTTCAATAACTTTGCCATCATTCAACGGATTTGCCTGAGATTTGGTATGGACGATTGGGCATGGTATATCTTGGGATCTGCCAAGTATCGTACTGGTCAGATATACAGCTGCGGAGTTATTAAGCGACAACAAATTGCGCAGTTATGCTTTTTTGCGATTTCTTTGCTCTCGCCTACAGGTCGCACGGTTTGCGCGACCGGTTTGAAAACTTCAGGGAACATGCAGCCGGGGTCCCCGATGTGCCTTTCGAAGATTTCGTGAAAAAATATAAAACAGTTCAAAAGTTACTCAAAAAATAAGTTCCCATTATAAGTCAATGGGAAAAGTTAACAAAAAGTTTGACACTTTCGCAAATGCACTTTTTACTTTCGCAGGTGGCCCTAGTACTTTCGCAAATCCAGCATTTTGTTTTCAGTTGGTGATCAGAAAAATGCTTGGCATTTAAATTTGGGACCATCTAGGGACGCAATTATTTTTGTGTTCACCTAGTCGGAGCCTGAGGATGCTAGCCATGTCTTTATTTTGGGGTTAAACACCCCAGAAATATGTTTTTCAAAGTTCTGGAAAAAGTACTTTCACAAAGTACTTTCGTGCTCATGACACTTTCGCAAATCACGAAAGTGCTTTACAACACTATGGCCAAAATGACAGGAGTTCTTCAAACAACATGAAGTCTTGCTATATTATAGACATTAGCAGTTTGTTCCAGCTCTAGAACTGCCCCGGAGTGAAATGGTTAAAACCATTCCAAAATAGAATTTTGGCACGAGAGCAGCTCTATCTGTGTCATTTCAAACTTGAACTGTCAGATTCTTTACTCCGCCTCAGTGAACAGTCGCTCCGGAGATTTCTCCTTCTGTTCGGTTCATTTCTGTTTAAAATGTTTTCTCGGTTGGATTTAACCGAGAATAGTTTTATTTTAACCGCAAAACCGCTCAGTTCAAGCTCATCTGTGGTAAATCAGTAAGTAAATGAAGGTTTTGTCTGTGTGGAACTTGTAGTTATCGGTTCGGTTTTGAACCGATCAGTGGGTTTAAAACTCATTTAAAACTAAAAGTTACTATTTTAGAGTGCGCTTCGGTTCTTATCGGTTCTAAAAAAAAACGGATTTATTACGTTTTTTTCCAATACCGTGACATGGTTAGAACCGATAAGGGTGTCTTGCCTGGCACTGTCACGACAGGGCAAGTTTTGGTTAGGCTGGCATTATGTCTGAGAAACCCAAAAGAAAAACCGGCCCACTGGGTTTCAACACTGTGATGTTTGTGGGGAAGTCTTTGCCAAGGCTGACCCACACACCACATGTGTTTATTGTCTGGGGTTTGACCACCTCCAGTCAGACTGCCAGGTATGTAAGAGTTTCCCTGCAGCCACCCTGGAAAAAAGATTGGGCAGGCTCAGGGAACGAGAGGCCAAAAAGTCCGCTGACCCGGATGGCCAGCCCGGTTCGGTGCCAACCGAACCAGAGGGAGTGCCCTCTGACCAGGGCCAGACTTCCTCGGCAAAGAAAAGCTGGTTCTGAGGAACCAATTCCAGTAAAGAAAACAAGAAAATCAGCAGGTCTGGAGTCCAAAATTCTTCTCCAACTGCTGCAGAGATAGCAAAAGCCATACAAATTGTCCAGTCACTGTCTCAGGGTCCGTCCGAACCACCACTATCTGGTAAAAGGTCGGTTCGTCCGTCCCAGTGGTTCAGGATTTTGATATTGAGGAATTGTATGAACCAGAGGAGGGGGAGGAGGATTATGAACAGTATGAATGTGGCTGGGAAGGTCTGGTTGTGCCCATTGAACCGGACATCTCCCCAGACAGACCTTTAGAATCTCCCCCTATGCTGTCTGAGTCCCCATCTCATTTTATGTTTTATAAAAAAGTTGCTGAAACCCTCCAGCTTCCTTTAGAAGAGGCTGTGGATGAGCAAGAGGAGCCTGATTTTGTAGAAATGATGGATATTCCAGAGTCTTGGAGATTGTCTCTTCCTTTACATAAGTCTTTTAGGAAACAAACAATTAAAATTTTAAAAGCTCCTAATTCTGTGCCTCCTGTAGATAAAAAGATGGACAGAAGGTATACATTGTCAGGCCCTGATACAGAATTCCTTTCTCAGCAATGCAGTCATGTAGGGGTAGTTCAGGCTGCTGCCTGTGATAAAGCTAATATTCCTTGGCTTCACATCCTCCTGACAAGGATTCCAGGAAGATTGATGCCATGGCAAAAACAGTATATGGCAGCCTCTCTGGGACTCAGGCAAGCAAATTATATGGCTTATGTAGCTAGGTATCAGAAATCTAGATGGGATACTGTTATGCAATTGGCCAAGCAGGCCCATGGCCAGCTGGCTAGTGAACTAGAACAGGTGGCTGCTGATGGCATTGAAGCCTCTAAGGTTCAGTTTCATGCTGCTGTGGATGTTAATGATGTTTCCTCTGGTCATGGCCACATCTGTAGCTTCAGAGCTGGCCTGGCTCAGGTGTACTTAGTTTGTCACAGGATACCCAGACTAAGGCTATGGATTTTCCTGTAGGTGAAATTCTCTGTTTGGACAGAGAATTACATGAAGAGATGGATGAATATAGGACTACTTACAAGAGTGCCCAGGCTAAGAGCGCAAGCCACTCCTCAAAGGCATGCCCCAGGGGTAGGGGTAGGCCTTTTCACAGGCCTTTCTACCAGACTCAGGCCTCCTCTGCCTATGCTCAGAGGGGCTTCTTCAGAGGCAGACGAGGGGTGGGCAGACCTGCTCCCACCTCCCAGCCTAAAGCTCCTGCGAAACAGGCACCCTGATGGGGTGCCCAGGGCCGATTCTCCTGTACCAGTGGGGGCAGGCTGGCTTACCTCAGACAAGTGGGTTCTGGAAGTAGTAAGTCAGGGTCTGGTTCTCAGCTTCAAAAAGTTTCCCAAGTTGAGAAGCAGACTTTTTCTACCTGCAAGTGCTTCAGAGACCCTTGCTCTGGAAACAGAGGTCTCATCCCTGTTAGCTCTCAGAGCAGTAGAAAGGGTTCCTCCCCTGCATCAGGGCAGGGGTCTGTATTCCAGATACTTCCTTACCCCAAAAAGACAGGAGAATGGCGCCCATTTTAGATCTCAGATATCTGAACAAGCATCTTTGAAACCAAAGTTCAAATGGTAACTCTGGCAATGATTTTACCTTTCCCTAAGGCCAGGGACTGGCTAGCCTCCTGGACCTCAAGGATGCCTATTTCCATGTCCTAATCAGAAGATCCCATCGAAAGTACCCTCAGATCTCGAACTGCCCTCAGGTCATTACCAGTTCAGAGCAATGCCCTTCGGCCTACCTCTGCTCCAAGGGTATTCACAAAGTGTCTAGCAGTGGCCCACTTAAGGAGGCAGAGGATTGCTGTTTTTCCTATCTAGACGACTGGCTCATTGTAGGCCAGTCCCCAGAACAGGTAAAATCTCACCTGCAGGTCACCCAGCAGCTTCTCACCTCCCTGGGTTTTCTGCTAAACCTACCAAAGTCGGTTCTGGAACCAGTCCAGGTACTCACCTTTATAGGGGCAGAATTGGACACAAAGCTAGCCAGAGCCTTTCTTCCCCCAGAAAGGGTAAGGAATTTAGTGGCTGTGGCCTCTTCCTTCACTCTGCAGGTCTCTCGACCAGCAAGACACTTTCTGTAGCTCCTGGGGCACATGGCTGCATCCACAGCTGTTGTGCAGGGAGCCAGATTTCAGATGAGAGACATTGTTTCACTTGAGAACCTTTTGGTCTCAGAGAAGAGACCCCCTTTCCAAGTTGGTCCCAGTGACTCGAACCTTGATCCTAGCTCTCCAGTGGTGGCAGGATCAGAGCAATTTAAGAGCGGGGGTCCCCTTCATTTCCCCTTCTCACGACTTGACTCTCACTACAGATGCTTCCCTTCTGGGTTGGGGAGCCCACATGGGCGACCTTTCCACTCAGGGAGTTTGGTCCCCCCAGGAATCTCTGCTCCACATCAATTTGCTGGAACTCAGAGCTGTCTTTTTAGCTCTTCAAGCTTTTTGATACAAGTCAGAACAGACAACACCACAACAATGTGGTACATCGACAAACGGGGGCACTCGGTCTTCGGCCTTGTGCACCGAGGCAATGAAGTTGTGGTCTCTGGCCTATTCCCTGACACTTCCCTCATAGCAGTTCATCTTCCAGGGAAGGTCAATGTCCTAGCGGATGCCCTCAGCAGGATTTCCCAGGGCCATCACGAATGGTCCCTGGATCCTCAAGTGCTGGGAATAGTTTTTGCCAGGTGGGGCATCCCTCAGATAGATCTTTTTGCAGCCCCAGACAATCACAAACTTCCTCTGTTCTGTTGCAGGCCTCCAGTACTGGGCTCAGTTCCCCTGGATACCCTTCTTCTGGATTGGGAGGAAGTTCCTCTATGCTTTCCCTTTCTCTCCTATTCAAAGTACTAGTCAAAATCAGATCTCAGCCTTGCAGGGTGATTCTGATTGCCCCGGATTGGGCCAGGCAGCCCTGGTACCCACTCCTTCTGTCTCTGACAGTCCATCTTCCCCTGTGTCTCCCCAGGAATCACAATCTGTTGACTTGTGCCCAGGGAAGGGTTTGGTATCCGGACCTCAAATCCCTCAACCTCAAGGCCTGGCTCTTGAGGAGTTAGAGTTTGCTGATTTACACCTCTCTCAGGGTGTTCTTGAGATCCTAAAGGCTTCCAGAAAGCCTTCCATTAGGGCTACTTATAGTTCTAAATGGAAAAGGTTTTCCATTTGGTGCTGGGAAAATATTTCCCAGAATCTGCTGAATTGCCCATTTTGTTAGATTACATGGTACATCTTAATTCTTGGTCTCAGACCAGCTACCCTGAGAGTTCATTTGGCAGCTGTGTCTGCTTTTGTGTCAGCAGGAAAGTCATCCTCTTTCCTCTCATCCTGTGTTTTCCAAGTTTTTAAGGATTACTCCATACTAATCCTCCTTTCGGAACCGCCCTGCTTGGGACCTTAATGTTTGCATTGCCCAGTTAATGCAACCCCTTTGAACCTCTGTCTCTGCAGAGCTTAGTACCTAACTTGGAAAACTGTTTTTCTAGTGGCTATCACTTCGCCAGACGGATAAGTGAATTGTAAGCCTTGTCAGTGGAGACTGACTTTATTTCTTTCCACAGGGATAAGGTAGTCCTTAGGACTAATAGGAAGTTTTTGCCTAAGGTGGTTTCAGATTTCCATCTTAATCAATCTATCTCCTTCCAGTATTTTTTCACTGATCACCCTCTGGTGAGAGGAGGTTGCACAGCCTGGATGTTAAGAGAGCTCTTAGTTATTATATAGAGCGACTAAAGGTCACAGGTTCAATCCTCCAACTTTTCCTTGCCTGTGGTGAAGTTGGGAAAGGCAAACCTGCCACTAAGAGATCAATAGCCAGGTGGATTGTCTCTTGTATCCAATTTTGTTATCAGAAAGTGGCAGAGCCTCCGGTTTGAGGGCTCATTCTACCAGGGATACAGCTGCTGCCTCTAGCTGCTGCCAGAGATATCCCTTTATTAGAGATTTGCCAGGCTGCTACTTGGAAAACGGTACATACTTTTACCAAGCATTACTCCCTGGATGTCCAGGCCAGGAGAGATGCTCTGTTTGGCACAGCTGTTCTTCAGAGCCTGTTCCCTAAGTAGGTTCTGCCCTCCTCCATGGAGGTACTGCTGCTGTGTATCTGTTAATGTCTATAATATAGCAAGACTTATGTTGTTTGAAGAAAAATTACTCGCTTTAGTAATGTTGTTTCTTCTAATGGAGTCTTGCTATATTATAGACCTCCCCAACCTGCCCTCTCAGAACCTCTACTTGGTGGGGTGCGGGCAACTTAGTGTGGCACTACTTATGTCCTGTTAGCATTTTGTCCCTTTGGGACTTTGGGGTGTGTATGTGACGGTGTGTGTGTTTTATTATACTTATGTTCCATTTTCATATTATTAGAATGGTGTTAGTATTTCTGGTCCCCTGACTTGAGTCTTGGGTGTTGAGCTATCAGTGGTTGTTATTATTTAGGTAGCCATTTGGCTAGTGTAGGTTACAGCTTCCACACAGACCTTAGTGAGTTTGGCTCGTAAAGATCTGATAATTCAAGTTTGAAATGACACAGATAGAGCTGCTCTTGTGCCAAAATTCTATTTTGGAATGGTTTTAACCATTTCACTCCGGGGCAGTTCTAGAGCTGGAACAAACTGCTAATGTCTATAATATAGCAAGACTCCATTAGAAGAAACAACATTACTAAGGTGAGTAATTTTTTCTTTACTACCTTGCTGCAAAAGAACGGTTAGGTCTTTTGGCCTGAAATTTGGAGGGAAGGCAGCTAACATGTCACAGATGTGCCTTTTGGTGGTTTGGTGAAAAAATATTGTATGGCTCCAAAGTTGCGGTACTCCGAAGTTGATGCTTTTTCCCCATACACTAACATGGTGGCGTACGCCACGCCTTTTGGGGCTCATATCTCAAACTGTGCGAGATAGTTTTTGGTCTCAAGTTGCATAGCCCTATGGGCTATGTAATACAAAACGGTAGCCAGGAAAATGATTTCTGTGAAATTTAAATTTTTTTTCCACGTCGTATGGTTGCTGAAATATTTGCAATTAAGTACTGCCAAAGCTCGTTTTAAGCTTCCATTGCCATTACAATGCATACATTCTTTGTACACACTGTGTTTCTGTATGCAGTTCTCCAGCAAAAAGAGGGTATGCGCTTCTGTTACTGTTTCCCCTTGCGTTTATGTACCTGTTACTGTTCCTGTGTGCGCCACCGTGTGTTACCCTTTGCGCTGTCATTTGCTCCCTTAAGGCTGCTACTGTTACGATTTGTATTTCCATCTTGTATTTGCATTGCTGTTCCTGTTACTAAGTCACAAGACATCATGTGGCGGAGCTGGGCCCGTATTTCGTCGTCATTCTAAAAGAAGGAAATTAGAGGAAAAACTCGTGAATCAGTTAAGGATGTTCCACAGTGACAAAAGTAAGGACATCTGCAGCAGTGAATCCAGTTTCATTTTCAGAGTCAGATCGCTGTTGCCGGTCCCAACTCTCGCCCATTCTGCTGTACCTGGCTTCTTTACACATGTGATGGGTGAGTTAGGACTGATTTACCCCAACGCCGCACTCGGTGCCGGCTGGGGGTGGGCTGGAGGTGTCTGGGGGGGGGGTTCAACCCTAACGCAGAATTTCCTTACTTTTGTCGCTGTGGAACAACCCTAACTGATGCATTAAACTGAGATTTTTGCCTCTAATATATATCACACACACACACACACCTTACCAATCTTTGCAGTTCAATTATACGTTATACTTGCATAACATAGGTCAGTAAATAGCTGGTAACGTGCAGCAAAATGCTACTCAAAACAGGATAATGTTAACCATTACCAGAAAGGCATAGCAGTAGACTGCTAACCATTTTTTAAGTGACTCCATAGCATAGGAGACTGTGTGAACACATTTTCTTTTTATTTATTTTGCTACTCAGTCTGTGCTGAGTGATATTTATTTTCACAGTTGATTAGCACTTTAATGTGTAAAACTGCTAATCAGTTTTTTCAGCTTATTTAGTATCCTAATAACGTTCATATTTGAAATGTAATTGCTGGTTTGATTCACTAGGATTCTTATTCTGTATGTGCTGTCTAGAACTTGTCACCAGGCCGTCTGCTTACCCGAGTGCATCATCCTGTCATTCTTCAGTGGCGCACACACTGCTGATAAAAAGAAAAAAAAAGCTAGTTACTGTTTTATTGGGTGTCATCAAGGTACACAGTGCACAGCGATTGCCGTGTGGACATGTGGAACAGTTGTGATTCATTCTAACCCAAGGAATCACTTAATGTTTACACTTTATGCAGTCATCTCGGCCAGGGGTGACACCCTGAAGATACTGTAGAACTTATGCAAATTGAAGAATTTGGAATGTGGAGTCAGACTCTGCATCCGTGCTCCACTCTGGCCATTGCTCAGCTCTGTTCCTCTACCAGAAGAGAGCAGTCTCCCCATAGTGAACACCTGGTAACTGCAGGTTGTTCAGATGGGTTTATATTGTATAGTTTATATCAAAAAAGTTAATTTGTTAGTTTTATTGATTTATTCTGTGTTTAGTTAGTATTTTCTGTAAATTATGATCTTATGTGTGTCAGTCTTCACCATTCATCACAAGTGGGTATGTTGCAAGAGGCTAGGACTCTGGGGAGACTCCCCCATGGCTAGTCATGGGGGCCACAGTGCCCGAGGCAGGCGTGCTATGCGGCGGCTTTTCATGGGTTGGACGTTAACTGCCGTTGAATCTGCCCTGGTTCCAGTTCTTCTTCTCATGCTGTAGAATGAGGACCTCGTGGAGATTTCTCATGCAACTGCGTTTTATGGCCTACTTGTGGCCTAGTCCGTGTGGTAGTCTGTTTCTGTTTCATCTGCTCGGCGCCACTTCTTTGATCCCGGTAAGATCATTCTTTTTTCTAAGTGACGTCGAGTACTTGTTTTGATTTATTTTCCGTCTGGTCACGCCTCATCCTGGGAACAAGAAGAAGTCGAAGGCAGGGCGGCCGCCTATGCGTCTGTGTCACTGCGGCCGCCTTTACTCTGTTTTGGACCAGCATAACTGGTGCCTCTCCTGCCTCGGCCTGGCCCACGATATGGATAACTGCAGTGCCTGCTTTTCCATGGGTCACTGGGTTCTAGAAATGCGCGCGTTTAAAGTCGGACGTGCACTACCGACTTTCGGAGGGTGAGTTCTCAGCGGGCGAAGGCAAGGACTCTCGACCCTTCCAGGTCCCTCCTGTCCTATGTGGCCTGTGGAGGAGGGGCTCTGCCAGTTTTAGCCTTGCCACAGCGAGGGCTCCTTCCACAGTGCAGGGGGCCCAGTCTGGCCCTCTGGGGGGAGGCCAGGTGGGAGGCACTGTTCTGGCAATCGCTTCCTTGGAAGCAAAGGCTTCTCAGTGTTAAGCTGTGGAGCCCACAGGCCCGCCCCCCATCCTCGACACAGTCTGTTGGTGCTGCTCTTGGCTCTTGTATGGCTTATGGCACGGGGCCTGGGCGGTGCTGCGGTGGTGTGGGAGCCGTCCCTCAGCGCTATCGCTTTCTCTGGCACTGCTCACTGTGCTGGGAGGGGAGCGCGCCATGGGCAGTGTAGGACCTGTTCTTGGGGCCGCCTTTGGTTTTGGCGCCGCGTCTGGCACTGGGACAGGGATTAGCGATGCGCCAGTCTCCAGTTCCTTTCATGGTGCCGGGGAAGGGGCGGTGCCATGGTTGATGCCACCTTCGACTTCGGTGCCATTTGCGGAGCCGCTCTGGGCTCTGGTGCAACTCACGGCGCTGGGGCTGGAGGTGGCGCGGCCCTGGGACTGGGAGGGATCGGGGAGTGGTCTGGCTTTGGGCCTCTCAGTCCTCATCCTCCTCTGAGGATTCGGGGTCTGATCCAGACTGGCTTCCGGATTCATCTTAATCTTCCAGTCTCTCTGTGTTCCAGCACCTCGGCCCCCACTCAGCCTCCTTCTGTTGACCGGATGGGTTCTTTTGGTTCTGGGGTCAGTTGGACTGACCAGCCTGTGGCGGTCCAGGTGGCTGCTGCTGCACAGCTCAAGACCATGGACATGTCTGTCCCTTCAGCTGGGGTACCTCCCCCCTTGGTGTGCCGGACAGTCAGAGTTTGGGACAGTCTGGGGCGCCCCAGGAGGGGAAGGGTACCGTACCATTGGCTGACTCCCAAGGGTCAGCTAAGGGTTGCCAGCTACTGAGGCTGTTGGTTACGAGGAAGAGGGCCCTTTCAGAGTCAGAGGGGTCGAGGGGACAGGGTTTAGCACAGTGGTCTCTCCCTGGGACCCGCCCGGGTTCTGGGAGGAGCCGTAGTGCGGATCCTTGCCCCTCCCCTGGACACTCCTCGAGAGGGGATTCTACTTTGGAGGTCAGGGGCCGTCCTTCTGGGCTTACACGGCCCTGGTCACCTCACGGGGGGATCTCTTTCTATGGGCACAGCTCTAGCCGTTCCAACCCAGTTGAACGGCTTCTGTCTGCTGGGACCACTGGGTCTCCCTCCTTGTTGGGGTCTTCCGCTCGGTCCCCCTGCCCAGGCAGAAGCCATGCTACTTCTCTGAGGTGCTTGGCTCCCATGCCTCTGCCTACTCCTACTTCTGTCCCAGGTGTTCTCGGTCCTATGGGGCTCCTTACCTGGGAGCAGTTCAGGACTACAGCTGCACTTTTCCCTTCATATCTTAGAGCCATGGACAAGCAGGTGTTTCACCACTCTCCTGTGCAGCCTGACCATGAATCTCCAGACTCGTCTGCTTCCTCGTCTATCTTCTCCGAGGGAGAGGAACCCTCCGTCCACCTTTCCCCAGCAGCTGATCTCACTGCTTATCAGCACTTCCTTTCAGGAATGCTAGGTGAGCTCCACATCACCACTCTTTCTGAAAGCAATGCAGACCGAGCAGCGTGCGCCTTTTTAGGTGAGTTCAGTGCGGCCAACCTTGCAGTTCCCATCTGGCCTGCTCCCTTCCAGAAAGTTTCGCACCAGCTCTGGCAGCGTCCCTTCTCCGTTCCAGCCCCAAGGGACCTTCGTCAGAGGTATTGCGCCCCCTCCAGGTCTCCAGGAACTCTGCCTCACCCCACTTCTGGTGTGACATGCCTGGATACCCCCTCTGGGCATAGAACCCCAGGCCATGACCGACTCCCAGACCCAGACTCTTCAGATTTTGACTTCTGGGGGAGAAGAACTTTCTCCTCGGCACAGATTCTGCTCTGCATAGCTGCTCATCAGGCCCACCATGCTACCTACAACAGGTACTTGTCGTCCAGGCTAGGACAACTTCTAGCCTCCATGCCTGATTTGGAGGAAATCAGGCAAGCCATCGCCCTCCCTGCTCAGGGCCTGGAGCTTGCAAGGCACCAGGCAAGGGCGTCATACGACGCCAATGAGGTGGTTTCCAGGGTAATGGGGACAGCGATCTGCACTAGCTGGACGGCATGGCTTCGCCTTTCCTGGTTGTCACCCTTGGCCCAGTGTAGGATGATTTCCTCCGCTTTCTGGAGAACCGATCTCTTCTCCCGTAGGGTGAGACGGCGGCTTCTGGGGCACCTTCCTTCTCCCACAGGGAGTTCCAGCTCAACCAGACCAGTCCCAGGCTTCACCAGTCCTGTAGGGGTTCTCCCCTCTGGTGTCTCCCCCACTGGAGGCTAAAGGACTTCGTCCCTTAGGGATGTATTGGGCCCCCTTAGTGATGAGTGGTGAAGATTGACACAGATAAGATATGAAAATTACGTACCTACCGTAATTCTACTGTGTAACTTCACCATTCATCACTAAATCCCGCCCACCTTCCCCTCTTGGGCCTCAGTCTCTGGGCAGTCTCCCTCCCCCTGTGTGTGTCTGTGTTACACTCCAGCTCCTCTCCTCTTCCTCCTCTCCCTTGTGGTTTGGAGAAAAGGGATGCTTTTGAGACACACGGGAGGAGTTTTTCCTTGGGGTTTGGGTGTCTCTCTTCCTCCCCCCTGCCCTTGGCTCCGGCGCCCTCCCTCTTGGGGCCTGGGGTGGAGGGGAGGGATCGGGGAACTCCTGAGTACCCCCACTCAATCCCTGTTATTTTAATGTCCCCTTGGGACTACTACTCCCCATCCTTTTGAGTTAGTAGGGGCAGACCCCCTTTTGGAGTTATTTTATTTAATTTGGTGGGAGGGGAGGACTCCGCCTCCCTGTCTGGCCTGTTAGACCTCGATGTTCTTTTAAAAGTTTTGGTCCCTGTGGGACTGTCTGATTGTTTAGAGTCAATATCGTGCCTTCTTCGTCTTTGCTGCAGCCTGGAGGTTTTTAAAATCAGTTTTCCCTCTTGAGGTCTAGGTCCACCTTAGCCAGGAGCAGTGTCCTTCCCCCTCCCTCCCTCCTCTTCTTTTTCCTCTTCTACCTTCCCTTCATCCCTTCTTTCTTTCATCCAGAGATTGGGACCCCTCCTCCCAGTCCTTTAGGCTGTTCCTCTCTCTCTTTTCCTGTCCTCTTCGTTGTTTATTTCTCTTTTTAGTTATTATATCCTTTACTTTTATTTTATTTATTACAAGTCGGATTTACAACCTTTAGAGACTCATTTACAAAGGCACCTCGTCGCAGGGAGGACAGACAATAATACATAGTGCAGGTGACATTACAGGTGCAGTAAAAAAAAAAAAAAAAAAAAAAATTGACGTAGCTACTTAGGCTACATAATCTTGCAAATTGTATATAACAAACATTGATATAGTAGGTCCACAGAAGGGACAGCAGGTTATATCCCTATAAAGACCTAGTAGAGGTGGGAAGGTGGGTCTGGGGAGGGGAATGGCTGTGCAGTGGACTGTGCGCCACCCCTCCATCACTTCCTATCTCTCTCGGCGTTTCAGAACTGGGACCAGGGCGGAGTCGAAGCAGCAGTTAACGACTCCAACTCATGAAAAGCACGTGCAGTGCGTTGGTTTCCGGGAGGGTGGGTGCCGCCCCCGCGCTAACTCCACCTCTGAAAAGGAAAACAGAAAGTCTCCCATGGGGTCCTAGCCTCCGGCAACATACCCACTAGTGATGAATGGTGAAGATGCACAGAAAGATCAAGAATTACGATAGGTATGTAATTGTCGTGTTTCTCCATTTCCTGTTTGAGTCCCAGGAACTGGAGGATATCCTACTTGGCTGCTGTTGCTATTTTTTACTATTTGGCTAGTAAACCACATTCGTTTTTTGCTGTTTTTAGTGGTTTAATATTTTGAGCTATCCAGTTTACAGAGAGAGCATTTTCATTTTCTGTTTCTGTCTGTGCTGTTTCACCTTATTTCATTGGTTCCCGTTGCGGGAGCTGCAATTTGACCTTTGGTACAGTTTCTTCTGTACAAGAGCCATTTTTTTTTTACTGTTCGGCTCTTGTACTGCATCATTTTCTCGAAATCGTTTTATTTCAAGGTTTTATTGGTATGTCAGAAATACCTTGTGGACCATCAAACATTGTACAGATTGTTTTCTGCTCCTGGCAAGGGCAAACTTTCACGAGCTTTATTTAAAGTGCCACAACACGTCCTTACAAACTTTAGTACTGTCATATGTTTTGCCCAAAAACCTAATTTAAACAGGCACATTTTAAAAAGAAACATGCCTTTTCAGTCTGCCTAACAGTAATAAAAAGGCGCAGAGGGTGGTGCCAACGATAGTGGAAACCATGCATCACAGCCATCAGAAAGGCTTGGGAAAGATGGTTTAGATATCGGGGTGTTTGAAGGGGAAAACCCTGAATCTAGTGATGGCAAAACAAAAAATTAGAGCCTTCGAGCAGTCACTGGAAATGGTATCTGCCTCAAAGAAATTAAAGGAAAATAATGGCACTGCAACTCCTGCTGCATGGAGACAGGAGCAGCAAATGGCACAGAAAAGATGCCTTTGAGGACGTATCAAAAATGTGTTCATTTTTCCCAGGCGGTCTGGACCATGGGAGGTTCTATGTGATAACAGCAAAATAATTTGGGCAAAGTCATTTGGACAATGGCAAAAGGCGAGGATGTAAACGACGACCGACCAATAAGCGATGATCACCAAGGGTGACAACACTGTTTTTGCACAACCCCACACCCCTCTTCTATAGATAATCAACTCGGGCGCAGAGGTCGCCATTTCGCCATCACTGTTGTTCCAGGTCGTCGTTTTTGTCACCCAAATCACAGGATACCCCATGGGAAGTTTGAATAACATACCTGGCCACCCCCCACCGGCTTCAGCCTGGGAGGAAGAAGAATATTATGTGCATGTGGTGGAGATCACCCCATGGAATTAGAGGGCACATCTGAGCAAGATTTCAAACCTCCGCCAAGATATATTGAGGACTGCTCATCCTTTTCCTCATTTGTCTGACAAATGGTTGATACCCTCAACATCCTCCCACTAGAGACAGAGGAGGAGGAAGAAGAGGATTCTCATTTTATGAATGTGTTTGGAGTAGCTCCACCAAGAAGGCTATTACTTTTCATATATTAAACCACTTAAAAAGGCCATAGCAAAAATCATGGCTGCACCCACTTCAGCTGCAACCTTTAACAAAAAATGGAGAGAAAATATCCGGTGGACAAGCAGGGAGTGGGATATCTGTATGCCATCCTAATCACCATGGCATAGTCCAGGCTGGTGCATGTGAGAGAGCAAAACTCACTATATCTGTGCAGCCCCCCCCCCCCCCAATAAAGACTCTTAAAGAGCACCTTCAAACAACATGAAGACTTGCTGTATTCTGACAATTGCAGTGATTCCCAACCTTTGAACTGCCCTGGAGAACAAATAGTTAACTTTCTATGCAGGGCATAGCATGCTGAGCTCGAGCTCGGTTGAAGTCTCTGTCTGGAGTGATTCAAACCTAAATTGTCAGATTCTTTACTCCGCCTCACTGAATGGTCGCTCCGGAGATTTCTCCTTCAGCTCGGTTCGAAAGTCGGTTAAAGTTTCAGTTTTCGACGGTTTTTAAACCGCAAAAAGTATCCGCATAGTCGGGTTCAGTCTTTGTCTGTGGTGCCGTGAGTACTAGATAGGAGGAGTTCTGTTTTCTGTGTGTGGAACTTGTAAAGTGCGCTCGGTTCGGGCTGAACCGCCATTTCAGTGGGAAATTTGTTTCTTAGTGTGGGGAATATTGTTCTAAAAAAAAAAAAAAAAAATGTGTTTTGAACTGTTTTTTTTTTTTTCTTCACCCGTGACATGGTTAGGAACCGATAAGGGAGTCTTGCCTGGTGGTTGCCGAAAAAAGGGTAAGTTTGGTTAGGTTGGCCATGTCTGAGAAACCCAAGAAAAAAAACTGGCCCACTGGGTTTCAACACTGCAGTGAGTGTGGGGAGATCTCTGCTAAGGCCAATCCCCACACCACCTGTGTTTATTGTCTGGGGTTTGACCACCTCGATTCAGACTGCCAAATATGTAAAAACTTTCCCAAATCTACCCTTGAGAAGAGGTTAGGTAGACTGAGGAAAAAGGAGGCCGAGAAGTCCGCTGACCCGGATGGCCAGCCTGGTTCGGTTTCGACTGAACCAGGAGGAGTGCCCTCTGACCAGGGCGATACTTCTTTGGGCAAAAGGAGAGCCGATTCCGAGGGGATCAGTTCTGACAAAAAGAAAACGCAAAGATAAATCGACCAGTTCGGATCCAGAGGTTCATGGTCCGACTGCCGAAGAGATAGCCAGGGCGATTCAGATTGTGGAATCGCTCCGTCCGGTTCCGACTGATCCGGCTCCTTCTGGCAGGGGTTCAGTTTGGTTGGTTCCTCCGGTTCAAGAGTATACCCTTGAAGATTTTTATGAACCGGAATTTGAAGAGGAAGGGGAATTTGAGGATGATGTTGTAAGTGAAGATCTGGATGTGCCTGTGGAACCGGACATCTCCCCAGACAGACCTTCAGGTGTTTCCCCCCTCCTAGGCTTTCTGAGTCCCCTTCTCACTTTATGTTTTACAGAAAAGTGGCTGAAACCCTCCAGCTTCCTATGGAGGAGGCTGTGGAAGATCAAGAGGAGCCTGATTATGTAGAGATGATGGACATCCCATAGTCCAGGAAACTGTCTATTCCCCTCCATAAATCTTTTGGGAAACGGACTCAAAAAATCTTAGTCTCCTAACACTATACCTCCTGTGGATAGAAGAATGGACAAGAGGTATACACTTGCAGGCTCAGACACGGAGTTCTTATATCAACAGTGCGGCCATGTTGGAGTAGTGCAGGCTGCTGCCTGTGACGTGGCAAATATTCCCTTGGCTTCACACACCCCTGACAAGGACTCCAGGAAGATTGATGCCATGGCAAAGAAGCAGTACATGGCATCTTCTGTGGGACTCAGGCAGGCGAATTACATGGCCTGTACAGCCAGGTACCAGAAGTCCAGGTGGGACACTGTACTGGCACTGGCTAAACAGGCCTCCCCCCAGCTAGCCAAGGAGCAGGAGGCGGTGGCTGCAGATGGGATTGAGGCATCTACGGTTCAGTTTCATGCTGCTGTGTTCTGTAAATTTTTTAAAGGATTGCTTCACACCAATCCTCCTTTAAGAGACCCTGCCCCTGCCTGGGATTTGAATGTTTGCATTGCTCAACTTATGCAACCCCCCGTTTGAGCCTATGTCTTCAGCAGAGCTTAAGTACTTGACTTGGAAAACTGTGTTCCTGGTAGCCATTACCTCTGCCAGGCGTATCAGTGAATTGCAAGCCCTGTCAGTAGAACCTGATTTTTCTCATTTCACAGGGATAAAGTGGTCCTTAGAACCAATAGAAGGTTCTTGCCCAAAGTGGTTTCAGACTTCCATTTAAACCAGTCTGTGTCTCTCCCTGTTTTCTTCACTGATCATACTTCCTCAGGAGAGAGGACGCTACACAGTTTAGATGTGAAAAGAGCCCTTAATTACTACATAGAGCATACCAAGGGTCACAGGTTTGACTCCCTTCAGTTGTTCCTCACTTATGGAGAAGTGGGAAAGGGCAAACCTGCCACCAAAAGATCTATTGCCAGGTGGATTGTGTCTTGTATACAATTCTGCTATGGAAAACTAGGAAAAACTCCACCCTCAGGCCTGAGGGCTCATTCCACAAGAGGTACAGCTGCTTCCCTAGCTGCTGCCAGGGATATCCCTCTGTTAGAAATTTGTCAAGCAGCCACCTGGAAAACAGTCCATACCTTTACCAAGTATTACTCTCTGGATATCCAGGCTAGGAGTGATGCTCGGTTTGGCACAGCAGTACTTCAGAGCCTATTCCCAAAGTAGGTTCTGTCCCTCCTCCATGGAGGTACTGCTTGGTAGTCTGCAAATTGTCAGAATACAGCAAGACTTCATGTTGTTTGAAGAAAAATTACTCACCTTAGTAATTATATTTCTTCTAATGGAGTCTTATATTCTGACCTTCCTCCCTGCTTCCCCTCTCAGAACCTGTTTTTGGGAAGTGGGTGGGCAGGTGCAGTGTTGCACCCCAGGGGTGTGTTTTGCTTACACCCTCCTCCTTTTTGTTTGGGTGCTTATTTATTAGTGTTATTTTTAGTACTTTGGGTTTTGTTTTTGGGTTTCCTGACTTGAGTCTTCCTGGGGAATCCAAATTTTTTTTCAGCCAGTTGGCTAGTAAGAATTTTTACAATTTCCACGTGGAATTTTTAGTTTAGTTGGGCTCGTAAGAATCTGACGGTTTAAGCTCAAAACACTCCAGACAGAGACTTCAACTGAGCTCGAGCTCAGCATTTTATGCCCTGCATAGAAGTTAACTCTTTGTTCGGGGCAGTTCGAAGGTTGGGAATCACTGCAATAGTCAGAATACAGCAAGACTCCATTAGAAGAAATATAATTACTAAGGTGAGTAATTTTTTTCATACAATAGATTCATGTAAATGTTTCGGACAAACCTTCTTCAGTACATCACTATCTATTTCCATAAAAATATATTACATTTAAATCAATTCAGATACTGGTCTTATATAATAACGAACATAATGTAACCATAATATTCAAATTTTGCTCACTGTTTCATAGACTATATTCACATCTCTTACATTTCACAAAAGATGGTCTGTTTTTATATTTATTTTACTTCTCCCAATATGTTCGGTAAAAAATTTAGACTTTGCTTAATGCATTTCAGCTTTTCAGAAGCACAGTATTTTTCAAAAGTAAAAGAACCGAAATGCTACTGAAAAATACTTTATTAATTTTATTTCATACCTTATTCTTGATTTTATTTCGCTCATCAGTCGCTTTCCTTGTTGAAAGGTCCTTATATTTGGCTATAAAGAAAAAAAAAAAAATATATATATATATATATAGGGTTGAGGAGCCATTTACATGTTAAACCTAACAATTTGCAGCTTAATAACTTTGTAACAGTTCAGTGGATTTGCCTGAAATTTGGAATACACGATCAAGAACCACACGTCTTGGGATCTGCCAACTTTCGTACTGTTCAGATATACGGCTGCGGAGTTATTAAGCGTGATCGCGTGCATTTACGCTTTTTTGAATTATTTCCTGGTCCCTACAGGTCGCACAGTTTGCACGACCGGTCCGAAAACTTCAGGGAGCATGCGACCAGGGTCCCAGAAGTGCCTTTTGAAGATTTTGTGAAAAAATATTAAATGGTTCAGAAGTTATTCAAAAAACAATTTCCCATTATAAGTCAATGGGAAAAGTTAACAAAAAGTTTAACACTTTCGCAAATGCAGTTTTTACTTTCGCAAATGGCTCTTTTACTGTCGTAAATCCACCATTTTGTTTTCAGTTGGTGATCAGAAAAATGCTTGCCATTTAAGTTTGGGACCCTTTAGCAACACAGTTCTTTTTGTGATTACCTAGTCGGACCCTGAGGATGCTAGTCATGTCTTTATTTTGAGGTTAAACACCCTAGAAATATGTTTTTCAAGTTTCTGGGGAAAGTACTTTCGCAAAGTAGTGTCGCACATTTTTGCGAAAGCTTTCACAAATTGCGACACTGCTTTTCCAGGCTATAGCAAAATGACAGCAATTCTTTGCCACCCTGCTGCAAAAGAACGGTTTGGTCTTTTGGGCTGAAATTTGGAGGTAGGAAAGCCAACATCTCACAGATGTGTCTTTCAGTGTTTTGTTGAAAAAAATATTACAGGGCGGCAAAGTTACGGCATTCCAAAGTTGACACTTTTTCCCATAGGATAACATTACTGCGCCTTTCGGGCCCCGTATCTCGGAAACGGTGTGAGATACGGACTTTTCGTCACTAAAATGCTTAGCCCCCTGATGGGGACTAAGTACAAAACTAGCCAGGAAAGTCATAAGTCATATGAAATTTACATTCTTTTTCTCCATTGTACGGTTCCTGAGATATAAGCAATTTAATATTCCAAGTCCTCATTTTCTGTTCCGAGGCCCATTGTTATGTATACATTCTTTGTTTTCACTGTGTTTCCTAATGCATTTTTTGGGGGAAAGAAGGGTTTGCCCTTTCGTTACTGTGCCAGTTAGTGTTTCCAGTTGCGTTTCCGTTACTGTTTGTGGCACCATCACCGTCTATTGCACCGTGTGCGTTACGGTATGCGTTTTCGCTTGCGTTTGCGTTACCATGTGGTTTGGCGTTATTGTTGCTGTTACCATTACCAGTTCCATTTGCAATTGCGGTACCATCCACGTGCGTTACGGTTTGCATTTTCATACGCACTTGCATTTCTGTTTTGTTTCTGTTTCCTTTGGCGTTATTTTTGCTGTTACTGTTACCGTTTGTGTTTACAATTGCGGTACCATGACCGTGCGCGTAATGGGTTGCATTTCTGTACTCGCTTGCATTTGCATTTTCCTTTCCTTTGGCGTTATTGTCGCTGTTACCGTTACCATTTGCGTTAACGATTGCGGTTCCGTGACCATGCACGTTGCAGGTTGCACTTCCGTATGCGCCTCCATTCCCGTTTCTGTTTCCTTTGCCATTATTCTTCATGTTAACTTTACCATTTGCATTTACTGTTGCGGTACTGTGGCTGTGCGAGTTACGGTTTGCGTTTACGTGTGCGTTCGCATTTTCGTTTCTGTTCCTTTTCACGTTCTTTTTGCTGTGACACTTAACATTACCATTTAAAATACCACTGCCATCACTGTTCGCGTTACCAGTTGTGCTTTCGTATGCGCTTCAGTGTCCGTTTGTGTCACTGTTCGCTTTGGCATTACTTTGCACTTGCATTTCTATTAACGTTTCCTTTACCATGTGCGCCACTGTTGGCACTTCTGTTTGTGTTGCTCTTCCTGTTACTATGTCACAAGACATCACGTGGCGGGGGGGCCCACGCTTCCGCCGCTTCATTACTTTCACTATTTGTCGTCATGATTCTCAAAAAGAAGGGAAATTAGAGGCAAAAAACTCCATTTGATGCATCAGTTAGGGTTGTTCCACAGCGACAAAAGGGAGGAAATTCGGTGTTAGGGTTGAAAACCCCCCTTGGACCCCAGCCCACCCCACCCCGTCGGCATCGGGGTGCACATTGCGGTCGTCGGTCCTAACTCTCACACCATTCTCCTATACCTCTGCCTCTTTACACATGTGTGATGGGGTGAGAGTTAGTATCGACACCCCAGCGCCCCCTGATGCCATTTGGGGGTGGGCTGGGGTTTTAACCCTAACAATCTAATTTCCCACTTTGTCGCGTGGATCAACCCTAACTGATGCATTGAACAGAGTTTTTTGCCTATAAAAATATATACACACACACACACACACACACACACACACGCACACACATGTGTGTGTGTTGGTTTGACACTTAAATAATTTTTTTCTAGTGTCTAACACCTTTTTATTTTATTATTTGTAGTTCTCTTACCTTATTTAATGAGAACTACAAATAAACAGAATAAAAAGGTGTATTAAGCAATGTCTGCATTTTTTACAGAACATGTTGGGAGAAGTAAAATAATGTACTGTATGTGAAAAAATTAATAAAATAAAAAATAGAATAAACAAAATATATATTTATAAACATTGGGTGAGTGAACCTACTTATAACCAAGTTGTTTTTTTTTAATCTGAGCACCAAATTGGTTCAGGCTTCTCCCTGAGTAAAGTCTGTTTTTGGTTTTTACCAAGGTTTGCTGTGCTGGAGTTTCGTTGTTCAACTTTTATAACAAAATAAAACAGGATTGAGTGTTCTGTTTTCTATCGGAATAGTATTAAAGGGATCAATGGTATGCATGGTACAATCTTCAGCCATGTACTGTTATACAGTCACAAATCACAGACTTGTTCATGAACATGTTCACCCGCGGCTCTGCATCATTCCTGCTCGTGGATGCGTGCCACGGGCATGTCCAGTGGACCAGCTATAATACATTTTCCAGGAAAAGTAAAGCATATCTTGGGGATATTTGAAAAATGCTTGGCATGACTCTGTTCTACAACCACACTGCTCCTTATAGGCACGATCTATATAGAGGCAATAAAATCGCCTTGAAACCTGACTGTGGCCCTTTAAATTTAATTTGGTAAATCAGGATTTTCATAGATACAGTAGAAGCCTTTTAAAGGGGACACCTCCGTGGATGCCCTATTGTCTCTTTAAAGTGGCTGTCCCGTTTATCAGAAGCAGCCTTTTTTCCCATCACAACCAAAAGAGACTTTGCTCATGAGACACACACGTGTTACAATAACCAACAAAACAGAGAAAATAAACAAAACATCAAGAAGTACTGGGTACCAGTACTTTTTATGATTACAGCTCCTTTTTGTAAAAGTGTGTTTGGTTCTTGAGTTAATCTTTATTTAATTGGTGAAAGCAACACACTGAACTTTAATTAAAATCACTTAGGTGCACTTAGCAACTTTTGAGAGAGAGGAGTTGGGCAGCTGTAAAGCCTCTAACTTTTATTTTCTCACCCAGTGGGAGGTCGATTCTTTTCTTGTTGCTAGTAGATGCTATCCTGCAAACCAAACACACTCCAGAGAGAAGCTAAGCAGGTGGGAATGTGAAACAGCTTATATGCAGGGCACTTAACGAGGCATGATTCAATTTTCAGCACCATTTCCTGCACCTGTGACAAGATAATCATCCCAATTAAGTGACAGGACTGTCCCAATTAAACAGAAACTGGTCCCATTGAATAACTTTAGCCAAAAATTGGTGGCCAGGGGATAGTCCCAATTAAGCCGGCATCACCTTTAACCGGGTCCACTTTAAGTGGCTTCTACTGTACCTTCAAGTTAAACACTTTATCTTTAGTGGTGATCATAAGTACCAAAGCTCCAGAGATTGAACTTCCTGAGCAAGTCACTTAGCTTCCTTGTGCTCCCAGGTCGCACCTGGAAACAAGCTTTGGCTTAGTGTACCTTTCCTGGTTAAGCAGTTTCCCCTTTACCCCCTCCCTTCCTGGGAAGAGTATATGCATTGGGTAGTGATGTTAAAAGGAAGCAAAAATACATTTCTAGGATATATTGGTTACAACATAAAGCTAGTAGAGACTTCCTAGATAAAATAAGCACGGCATGGGGCAGGCAGCTCAGTGTACTATTAGAAAATGACTTTGAAATCAACGGTGCGCTGAACCCCTTTGCCGCAACTGTGTGCGATTTTCCAATCTTGGGTGCAGTTGCCACAGTTTCTCTGATTTACGGCAGCTTGCGACAAAGGTGCGATGCAAGCTCCATGTCTTTGGTCCTGGGGTGTGGCGCAGGCTAGACCAGAAAACCGTGTTCTAAAGTGCTGCATTTGCTGCAAGGATTGCAAAATCCCAATCGACCGGAGAATGCCGCAGGCCCTCTGTGCCGTATGTTCAGTGCACCGGGGGCATGCAGCATTCTCGAAGCTCTGAAAATCCGGACCTTGATCTCTCTGGCTTCAAAAAAGGGTGGACAGTGACTTCATATCCTACTATGAGAGATTTTTTGGAAAATCCTGATCAGATATTTCAGAACCCCGACCATCACCAAGCATGATCAAACAACTAACACAGCCAACTGCTGGAGGAAGTGTTGGGGAGGGCTGCTATTGGCACATTCTTGGGGGCTACCCTGTCCTGTCCTCATTTTGGGCTGACATACAAACACAGGTCCAACAGGTTTTATAAATACAGATACCTAACAGATTCACTGACTAGTATTAGTATTCCACACAATAGTCCGCTTTACTACCCTCCCCCTACAGCCCCCCGCTCCCTCCTCTGTACACTAGTGTACCCTCACTACCCACTCTCTGTTGCTTGGCCTAGGCCCCTGGCAGGGTTCTCCGGATCCTGGAGGTGTCCAGAACCTAGGCAAACACCTTCCTCGCCTCCTGCTCCCATCCCATTCTTTTCTGAAAGGGCTGGATCTCTGCCCTTCTTCTCTCCCACCTCCCTCTCTTGGTCCTTCTGAAGCCTACTCCCCATTGCTGCCTACTTCACTCCTGTCGTGCTCTACCTCTGCTGCCTACAACCTGCTTCCCTCCTGTCATGCTTTACCTCTGCCTTGTGCAGGCAGGGTCCACAACATACTGGGGGGACAGGCCCCGGCAGACCCTTCTCTTCCCCCTCTCTTCCTTCCTGACGTGCTCTGACTCCCACTGTCTACAACCTGCTTCCCTCCTGTTCATGCTTGACCTCTGCCTGGTGCAGGCAGGGTTCCCAGCAATCTGGAGGGGTCAGGCCCTGGCAGACCCTTCTCCTCCACCCCTTGCCTTCCCCTCCTCCAAATCCCCCCCCTTCACCTCCCTGCTTTCTGCCTATATGCCCACTCACCCACCTTCCCTCTCCTTCCTAGCCGTGGTTATTGGCTAACCCGTAATCAGTAATGCACTTATAGTCAACCTTGCACTTTTGTTACACCTTGCAAAGTTTCTTCTATCTGTGTATCTCCTCACAATCTTGCCCTAGTTCAATCTCCTTGTATTATATCCAGCCATTTTCTAACTACAAAGCTATGTCCCACCAAGTGTTTGCCAAAGATATTTGTGCTATCGTATCTATCTAGTGCAAGAATGTTAGCACTGTATCCATCTAGTTCATACCTGTTAGCATTCCTCCTTTTCAGTACTTCTGTGTAGTCTGCTCACTTTATTGAATGTAATCGAAGTCTATATTTATATTGTGTACCAAATCTCTCTCTACTATCCTCATGTTCCCCTACCCCTCGGGTTGCACCAGGAGATGAGCAACTTGTTGCTCAGCGTTCCTTCCTGGTGAAACATTTCAATAAATAAAAAAAAAAAAAAAACTACAGACCATCGTAAAGTGGCTCTCATTTTCCGCTTTAGCTGCGATACTGTGTTGCAGCTTTATTTAACTTTCCAGTGGAGGCTAGAGTCTCCTGTTATTTGTACCTGTCTGCGCAGCATATATCGTTACTAGTATGGCAAGGATAAGTCAAGGTAGGCATACACAACAGGGGTATGTTTCTCTTGCTCCTAGCTCTGAAAGGTACCCCTTGAGTTCTCCGAGCAGTTTAGTATCCTTAGGGAGTAAGATTGTAACACAGTAATGCTTCAGAAGGACCAGTGACATCTGCGGGGGAATGACATGTAGAGAAACTGTGTAGTTAGTCGCCTTTATTGTCTTAGTTAAATGTATCATCCTATCGCTGTGTTACTGTAGAACTGATTACATGAATACTCATGTTTGATATTCATTTGTCTGTGCCTTGCAGTATCCAGGCAAAGGCCAACAAAATGCTGGGTTGTATTGCAAGGGGTATATCCTCGAGGAGGGAGGAGGTGATTCTGCCACTGTATAGGTCATTAGTTAGATCGCATCTGGAGTACTGCATGCAGTACTGGCGCCCGTATCTGAAGAGGGACATTAAGTTACTGGAGGGGGTGCAGCGCAGGGCGACAAAGATGATCAAGGGGCTGGGGGACTTCCATATGAGAGGAGGCTGAGGGAGTTGGAACATGTACTCACTGGAGGAGAGGAGGGACGGGGTGACATGATTGAAACCTTTAAGTACATGAAAGGAATAAACAAGACCGGTACAGAGGGGCTGTTCAAAGTAAGGGAAGGGAGGGCCACCAGGGGCCATGATATGAGACTGAGGGAGGAAGGTTCAGGAGGGAGATGAGGAGACACTTTTTATGGAGAGGGTGGTGGCTGGGTGGAATGCGTTACCTGCAGAAGTGGTATCCAGTAGAACAGTGGACTGCTTCAAAAGGGGATGGGACAGGACAAGGGGGAAGGTTAATGAAGGGGAAGGGTGGAAGGGAGGGGCAGCTGCGGAATAAGGGGTGCTAGCTGTACATTCAAGCAGACTTGATGGACCTCTAGGCCTTTATCTGCTGATAAATTTCGTATGTTCGTAGGAATTGCCTGATTGTTTGAATAAAGCAGAGTTAAAAAAAAAAAAAAAGCAAATATATTTATTTATTTATTTTTTTATCATTTATCCTGCTGTGCAGCATAACCTGCTAATATCCAGCCACTGCCTTCCAATGCCCCGGGCAGCCCGCGAGGCTCACTCACATACCGGACTGGCGCTACCCCACGCCAGGCCGGGACCAAACCCGCAGTGCAATTCCATGACAGGCCCCTCATATGGAGTTAAGTGTGGCTATCGAGGTGCTCGGGTCGCCCACTTCATTTTCCCTCCTTATTTTGTGCGCCTCAAGTGCAATGACGGAGGCACAACATGCCGATGTCTGCCGCACTCCGCCTGCACACACCACACCTTGCAGTGCCCCCAATCTCCATCGGGGCCACTGCAGAGCCGATGGAAGCCCCAATCCCTCCCCAGGAATAGGAGAGAAGTCCTCCGGACGCTCAGTCCTATCCCTTCCCCGCCAACCCCCGATGACCCGGGCGCGTTCACGAACCTGGGTCGCTGGCATAGCTCAAGGTGTGGCGTTCAGCGCCTCAACCCTCAGAGCCACTGGTCTGGCTGAAATATCTTCTTTTTTAGTAGAAGGCATATATTTGGTGGTGGTGGAAAATGGTGTTAAATTAAGGATAATTCTGTAGGAAAGACAAAAAGAGGTTGGGGGCTTTTGTCTGAGCGGAGATTACTGAGTCGCATTCAGTTTATGGCGTTAAATGCTCTTGTAATGGGCCCTTTCACCAAAAAAAAAAAATAAAAATAAAATGGGGGAAATAAACAGCATTAGAAGGCTGGCCAACTACCCGAACCTCCAGATTTGAATGATCCTGAAATGGATCGCAGTTGTGATGCTGGCCCAATTAATAGCAGCATATCGGATACCCGTGATATTTAAAAAAAAACTGTTGGACTTTGTGTAGTTCTGAGTGTACCACTACCTGGAGAAGCAAGGAAGTACCGTACTGTTGCACTTTAATTGCATGTGTTCTTGCTTTGCAGCTCAAAGTGTGAGCCAGCGCGTAGCATTTTTAAGTCTTGCTGTAGTTGATCCCAATCCTTGTCATGTTGCGTTAGAAGAAGAGGATAAACACTTTTAAAAATTGGGACAATTCCACAGGAGGAGGAGAATTGCTTTACATTCCTACTGTAATGTGCATTCCCTCTCCCCTTGCTGACTCTGATTTGGATTGATGCCTCCCATCCCCCCTTGCTTCTTGGATTACTCATGTGACCTTTCCAACTTGGCTAGGAGAGGCAGCCCAGTTCTTCATGTGAAACCTGGTAGTTTGCTTTTCCTTTGCAAAGTGTTGGGGGGCCAGATTGGGACTACATTAGGGAACATGCAGCTCTGTGATGAACCCTCCCCCTAAACAGCCCGGAGCACACCCACAGCAAGGGTGTCCTGAAAAGAAAATAGGACAGAAAAGGCAAAAAGAAAAGTCCTGGGGCAACCCGAGAGAGAAAAGTGAGACCTGAGAAAAACGGAACAAGGAGCAATCAAGAGTGAAGGGGCTAGTAAGTAATGGTACGGAAGGAGCTTGCATTACTGTTTGTTGTACAGGAGACAAAGAAACCAGATGAGCTTTGTTTACTGTTTGTTGTAGAGGAGAGCAAGAAACCAGATGATCACCGGGGGGGGGATTCTCTGCTAGGACTCTTTAGGCTTCATAAAATGACGACCCTATTTTGGCTCAGTAGTCTTCATTGTCAAGTACTGAAGTCACTTGGTCTGTGAGCACATGGAAATGTAACCATGGGGTCAAAATCTAGAAGAGAAAGCTAGAGAGAGAGAGTGTGTGTTTCAGACAACATGAAGTCTTGCTGTGTTCTGACAATCTGCAGTTAGCTCCAGCCTTTGAACTGCCCCGGAGAGTAGAGGGTTAATTTTCTATGCAGTGCATAGAACGTTGAGGTCTTTGTCGGCAGCACTTTGAAACCCAACCTTCAGATTCTTTACTCCGCCCGCTTCCCTTAACAGTCGCTCCAGAGATTTCTCCTTCTGCTAGGTTTAAAGCCGGTTAAAGTTGTCGGTTTCATTCTGAATTTATTTCTGCATTGTTGGTTCAGGCTCTGTGTGCGGTACCGTGAGTACTTTAGATAGTTTCTCCGTTTATTTGTGGAAATTGTAATACTTGTATTTTCGATCGGTTCAGCTGAACCGATCCAATATATTGAACTCTTGTGTTTTTCTTTAGTGTGTGGTTACCAGTCCTTACTGGTTTAAAAACAAAAACATGTTTTTTCCAATACCTGTAACAGGGTTAGAAACTGATAAGGGAGTCTTGCCTGGCAGTTGCCGGAAAAAGGATAAGTTTGGTTAGGTTGGCCATGTCTGAGAAACCCAATAAAAAAACTGGGCCCACTGGGTTTCAACACTGCAGTGAGTGGGGAGGTCTTTGCTAAGGCGTATCCCCACATCATCTGTGTTTATTGTCTGGGGTTTGACCACCTTAATACAGACTGCCAAATTTGTAAAAACTTTCCTAAGTCTACCCTGGAGAAAAGATTAGGTAGACTTGGGGGAAAAGGAGGCGAGAAGTCCGCTGACCGGATGGCCAGCCGATTCGGTTCGGCCGAACAGAAGAGTGCCCTCTGACCAGGGGCGATACTTCGGGCAGAAGGAGAGCGATCCTGAGGGATCAGTTCCTATGAAAAGGAAACGTAAAGAAAAATCAACCGGTTCGGATCCGGAGGTTCATGTTCCGACCGCTGATGAGATTGCCCGAGCGATTCGGATTTTTTTATTTTATTTATTTATTTATTTTATTTAAACAGCAGTTTGGAAAACCTTTGAGCCATAGGCTCATTTACAAAGGTATCTTGTCACAGTAAGACAAACCAAAATACACAGTATAGCAGTACAACACATAAGTATAACAGTAAATTAAGACATAGATACAAACAAGCTGGTACAGGTAGGATGGATGCAAACAATACCAGAGTTATGTGATCCTAGCAGCTTAGTAATAAGCTTTGTCATAAGTATGTCGGCTTTGACTAGCGGCAGTTAGAGCATCGGTGTTAATAAGGTGGTTACGTAGGAAGTTTTGAAGCACGATATAGTTGGAGCTGGAGATGGAGGGGGCAGTGTGTTGAACCAGGAGGGTCCCTAAAGCTGAAGGCTCTTTGGCGTGAGAGGTCCTAGCTCTAGGGATAACAAGAGAGGTTTTCCCAGAGGTCCGAGTATGAACTAGTGGGACAGAGCGGCGTATGGTGGTGGTCAATCCTGATGGGGAAAGCCCAAGGAGGGTCTTTTTTGTAAGGGTACAGGTAAGATATTTGAGGCGCTCGTCAAGATCAAGTACCAGCGCTTTAGATTGTTGAACCGCTTCACCCGATTCCGTCCGATCCGGCTCCATTAGCTAGGGGTTCGGTTCAGAAGGTTCCTCCGGTTCAGGATTATGCCCCTGAAGATTTTTATGAACCAGAATTTGAGGAGGAGGGGGATTATGAGCAAGATGAGTATGATGGAGCAGAAAGTCTGGATGTGCCCAGTGAACCGGACATCTCCCCAGACAGACCTTCTGGTGTTTCCCCTCCTAGGCTCTCTAAGTCCCCTCCCCACTATCTGTTCTACAGGAAAGTGGCTAAAACTCTCCAGCTCCCTATGGAGAAGGCTACAGAGGATCGGGAGGAGCCTGATTTTGTTGAAATGGTGGACATCCCAGAGTCCAGGAGACTGTCTATTCCCCTACACAAATCTTTTGGGAAACGGATACAAAAAATGTTAGTCTTCTAGTTCTGTACCTCCTGTTGATAGAAGAATGGACAAGAGGTATACCTTATCAGGCTCAGACACAGAGTTTTTCTGTCAGCCATGCAGCCATGTTGGGGTTGTGCAGGCTGCAGCCTGCGACAGGCTAATGTTCCATGGCTACCCCCCAGAAAAAGACTCCAGGAGGATGGATGCCATGGCAAAGAAGCAATACATGGCATCCACTTTGGGACTCAGGCAGGCTAATTATAAGGCCTATGCAGCCAGGTGCCAGAAGTCCAGGTGGGACACTGTGCTGTCATTGGCTAAACAGGCCTCCACCCAGCTGGCCAAGGAGCTGGAGAAGGTGGCTGCTGATGAGATTGGGGTATGTAAGGTACAATTTCATGCTGCTGTGGACTCCAGTGATGTGTCATCAGGAGTCATGGCTACATCTGTGGCTCTTCGGAGAATAGCTTGGCTTGGATGTACTAGCCTCTCACAGGACACCCAGGCTAAGGCCATGGATTTCCCTGTGGAAGGTAATTCTCTGTTTGGGGAGCAAACCGAGAATTACATGAAAAAGATGGAGGAATATAGGACCACTTATAGGAGTGCACAGGCCAAGGAGAGGAAGGCAACTCCTCAAAGGCAGCAATCTAGAGGCAGGCCTTTTCATAGGCCTTTCTACCAAGCACAGGCCTCTTCTCCCTTTTCACAGAGGGGTTCTTCAGAGGGAGAGGCAGAAGGGGGGTGAGCAGGGCTTCATCCACTCCTCAGCCTAAGGCCTCTGCCAAGCAGACACCCTGATGGGCTTGACTGGTCGACTCTCCTATCCCTGTAGGGGGCAGGCTGGCTTACTTTGTCCAGGACTGGGTGTCTGTTACTTCAGACAAGTGGGTCCTGGAAGTAGTAAACCAGGGACTGGTTCTCCGCTTCAAAAAATTTCCGAAGATCAGAGCCAGATCTTTTCCACCTGCAAGTCTCTCCGAAACCCTCGCCCTAGAGGCAGAGGTTTCATCTCTTCTGGCCTTAAGAGCCATATAGAGAGTTCCTACCCTACACCGGGGCAGAGGTCTGTACTTCAGGTACTTCCATACCCCAAAAAAGACAGGGGAGTGGCAACCCATCCTAGATTTAAGATATCTGAACAAACATCTTTTAAAACCAAGGTTCAAGATGGTGACTCTGTGAATAATTCTTCCCTCTCTAAGGCCAGGGGACTGGCTAGCCTCCCTGGACCTCAGAGATGCCTACTTTCACATCTCCTTCAGGTGCTCCCACAGAAAGTACCTCTGGTTCAAGTTGCCCTCAGGCTATTATCAGTTCAAAGCAATGCCCTTTGGTCTAACATCAGCTCCAAGGGTTTTCACAAAGTGCCTGGCAGTAGTAGTTGCCTTTTTAAGAAGGCAAAAGATTTCCATTTTTCCATATCTGGATGACTGGCTCATAGTGGGTCAGTCTCCAGATCAAGTCAAGTCAGACCTGCAAGTGACCCAGCAAGTGCTCACTTCCCTGGGATTTCTTCTTAACCTACCCTAGTCAGTTCTCGAACTGGTGCAACTTCTTACCTTTATAGGGGCAGAGCTAGATACTGTCAAACCAAGAGCCTTTCTTCCCCTGGAAAGAGCAAGAGTTCTTATAGAACTGACTTCTTCCTTCAGCCTTCAGGTGTCCCAACCAGAAAGGCACTTCCTTCAGCTCTTGGGCCACGTGGCAGCTTCTACAGCAGTGGTCCAAGGGGCAAGATTCCAGATGAGGGACATTCAGTTCCATCTGAGAGCCTTTTGGTCCCAAAAGAAGGATCCTCTTACCAAACTGATTCCAGTGACTCGGACACTGATCCAAGCTCTTCGGTGGTGGCAGGATCAGGACAATTTAAGGCAAGGGATCCCATTTGTCGCTCAGTCTCATTTGGTGGTCCTTACCACGGATGCTTCCCTTTAGGGGTGGGGAGCCCATCCTCGGGCTCTCACTGCCCAGGGACTGTGGTCCCCTCAGGAATCCCTTCTTCATATCAATCTCCTGGAACCCAGGGCAGTTTTTCTGGCCCTGCAAGCTTTCTTTGTCTGTGCAGAACAAGGTGGTTCAGGTCAGAACAGACCACACCATCACCATGTGGTACATCAACAAGCAGGGAGGCACTCAGTCCACGGCCTTGTGCACGGAAGCCATGAAATTGTGGTCCCTGGCTTATTCCCTGCAGACCTCTCTGATAGCAGTTCACCTTCCAGGGAAGGACAATGTGCTAGCAGATGCACTGAGCAGGATCTCCCAGAGCCATCACGAATGGTCCCTGGACCCTCAGGTGTTGTGACTTTTGCAAGCTGGGGCACTCCAGAGAGAGATCTCTTTGCAGCTGCAGACAATCACCAACTTCCTGTGTTTTGTTGCAGACCCCCAGTCTTGGGCTCAGTCCCTCTGGATGCTCTGATGTTGAACTGGGAAGGGAAATTTCTCTGTGCCTTCCCTCCCTTTCCTCTACTGTTCAAGGTAAGGTCACAACCCTGCAAAGTGATTCTGATTGCCCCAGATTGGGCCAGGCAGCCCTGGTAACCCCCTCTTACTGTCCCTAGCAGTCCATCTTCCCCTGTCTCTTCCCAGGAATTACAACCTGTTAACCTCCTCTCGGGGGAGGATTTGGTACCCCAATCTTCGGTCTCTCAATCTCAAGGCATGGCTCTTGAAGAGTTAAGAGTATGCAGATTTGCATCTGTCCCAAGGGGTTCTGGATATTCTCAAAGCCTCTCGAAAGCCTGCCACCAGAGAGACTTATGACTCCAAATGGAAAAGATTTAGCATTTGGTGTTCCAAGAAGCATCTCTCTCCAGAAACTGCTGAATTGCCTGCAGTTCTGGAATTATATGGTCCATCTTAATGGCCTAGGCCTCAGACCAGCTACTTTCAAGGTACACTTGGCAGCTGTTTCTGCTTTTCTGTCAGTGGGAAAGCCTTCCTCTTTATCATCTCATCCTGTATTTTGTAAATTTTTCAAGGGATTGCTTCATACTAATTCTCCCTTTAGGGATCCTGCCCCTGCCTGGGACTTAAATGTTTGCATTGCTCAACTTATGCAACCTCCTTTTGAGCCTATGTCCTCAGCAGTGCTTAAGTACTTGACTTGGAAAACTGTGTTTTTGGTAGCCATTACCTCTGCCAGACGTATCAGTGAATTGCAAGCCCTGTCAGTGGAACCTGATTTTTATCTCCTTTCATAGAGATAAAGTGGTCCTTAGAACCAGTAGGAGGTTCTTGCCCAAAGTGATTTCAGACTTCCATTTGAATCACTGTCTTTCCCTGTCTTCTTCCCTGATCATTCTTCCTCAGGAGAGAGGAGGTTACACAGTTTAGATGTTAAAAGAGCCCTTAGCTACTGCATAGAGCATACCAAGGGTCACATGTTTGATTCCCTCCAGTTGTTCCTCACTTATGGAGAAGTGGGAAAGGGCAAACCTACCACCAAGAGAACTATTGCCAGGTGGATTGTTTCTTGTATACAATTCTGCTATGAGAAACTGGGGAAAAATTCCACCCTCAGGCCTGAGGGCTCATTCCACAAGAGGTACATCTGCTTCCCTGGCTGCTGCCAGGGATATTCCTCTGTTAGAAATTTGTCAAGCAGCCACCTGGAAAACAGTCCATACCTTTACCAAGCATTACTCTCTGGATATCCGGCTAGGAGTGATGCTCAGTTTGACACAGCAGTACTTCAGAGCCTATTCCCAAAGTAGGTTCTGTCCCTCCTCCATGGAGGTACTGCTTGGTAGTCTGCAGATTGTCAGAATACAGCAAGACTTCATGTTGTTTGAAGGAAAAATTACTCCCCTTAGTAATTGTGTTTCTTCTACTGGAGTCTTGCTGTATTCTGACCTCCCTCCCTGCCTCCCCTCTCAGAACCTGGATTTTGGGAAGTGGGTGGGCAGGTGCAGTGTTGCACCCCAAGGGTGCTTCTTGCACACCCTCCATTTTATCTGGGTGCTTTTGTATTATGATCTTTTATTTTTGGATGGGTTTTGGTTTTGGGTTTCCTGACTTGAATCTTCCTTTGGGAATCCAAAACTTTCTGTTGCCAGTTGGCTAGTTAAAATTTTTTTACAATTCCACATAGATAGTGAGTGTTTGCTCGTAAGAATCTGATGGTTGGGTTTCTAAGTACTGCAGACAGAGACCTCAACCAAGCTCGAGCTCAACGTTCTATGCACTGCATAGAAAATTAACCCTCTACTCTCTGGGGCAGTTCAAAGGCTGGAGCCAACTGCAGATTGTCAAAATACAGCAAGACTCCATTAGAAGAAACACAATTACTAAGGTGAGTAATTTTTTCATCTCTGCTATAAGTTGTCGGGCATGGAGCCTCCCAAATGGATAAGAGCTCATTCTACCTGCCATACTGCTGCTTCGGTGGCTGCTTCTAGGGACGTCCCTATCCAGGAAATCTGCAGGGCTGCTACCTGGAAGTCAGCACACACCTTCATTTCCCATTACCACATTGACTTAGAGTCACGCCGGGATGCTGGTTTTGGGACCTCGGTTCTCCAGTCCTTATTCTCTAAGTAGGGGGTTCGCGCCTTGCCTCCCTCTTCCCGGAGAACTGCTAGGAGTCTGCCAGACACTGTGGATTGAACAACATATCCACGTCCGTAGAAACAGGGTTTTAAATAATTGATTAACAGTTTTTTTTTTCCTTGGGACAATACTAACTGTACAGAAAGTATTTATATAGGTTTTCTAGAAGTGTTATGCTTGTTAAACACAGTGAGGCAAGTGCTATGCATTTTCACAATGTTTTAGCACTTTTATGAGCAAAACGCTAATCAGTTTTTAGAGTTAAATAAAACCCTGTAGAAATACAGGTTACTCACCTGTAACAGGAGTTCTAGGGGTGATATATGTTGTTCATCCACCCGACCCACACGACCTCCCCGGCTTCGACGTGCTACCTGGCTTCCAGCGGCTAGATCTGGCGTCATGGGGCTGAGCCAAGGGTTTTGCCACCCGGGTGGGTGAGAGGAGCGAGTTTGAAGACCTTCCAGCAAGATTTAAAGAGGCAAGGAACCTGCCAGACAGTGTGGATAAACAACATATACCACTCCTAGAACTCCTGTTACAGGTGAGTAATCTGCATTTGTCTTTGTTTCTAGCGGTTCGGGATAACCAGTGGGGAACCGAGGATTTTTTAGTCTTTAGCGGAGTTTCCTGGCTGAAACTCCTTTATTTTAAAGTAAATTGCTTTGTTAAACTGTCTCTTTTGTAACACTAATATCGGTTGTAACCCCAGAAATACTGTGGTATTCATACCTTCTGCAGTGTCACCTTAAGACTGAGCTCCGCGGAGAGATGGAATGCTATGCAAATGATTGAATCTTTGCACCAGCTGATTTTCAAACACTGCCTCTAACCAACTGCCTTGGTTCTAAACCCTCAGATTTCGCTCTACGCCTGTCAAGATAAGAAGCCTGGAGTTTCCCTCCTCCTCATCATCTAGTCCTGACACTTACGTTTTCTAAAAATACAGAAGTATTTTTGTTCCTTTTCTTATACTGCCTCTAGCTTATTTGTTATTAAACCATTGTTTTTAGTGTAAATTCTTTGTTTTCTCGGTTTCCTCCGGTTCAGTAAAACCGGTGGGGAACTGGGGTTTTCTTTTGTGTTTTCAGAGTTCCCTGACTAAGAAACCCTGTTAGTTTTATTTAAATTGAAAAGGTTTTATACTTTATTTGAACCACTAGTCCCGCTTCGCGAACCGCTAACTCCGGTTTGGTTCCTTGGTTCGGTTCCAGTTCCAGTAAGCTTTTCTCAGTTCAGTAACCGACCACTAATGCTAAATAAGGTTTTAAAACCTTTCTTATGTAGCGGTTGTTGCCAAATCTGTTTTTTTTTGTTTTTGTTTTTGTTTTCTCTGTCTCAGAATGTCTGAAAACCAAAGAAAAGAACCGGTGAACCCAGTTTTAAACCATGTACTGGTTGTGGTGAGATGTTTGCTAAAGCAGACAAGCACAGCCTTTGTGTGGCCTGTCTGGGTTTTGAGCATTGACAAACAGACTGTGATATTTGTAAAACTTTTCCAGAAAAGAAAATGTGGAAAAGCACCTAGAAAGGCTAAAGAAAAAGATGTCTGTTCCAAAGGGTCCCTCTGGCTCTGACCAGCTATGCCTGTGCATGAAACCACAACAATTTCAACTTCTGTAACTGCCACTCCTAAGATGGGTACTTAAGCAGTTTCAAAGAAGCTTGCTGAACCGGCTGACTCTTCGGTTCCCTCAACAACATCTAAAAAAACTAAGCACAGAGAATCCCTACCTCTGGACAGGGTAAAAAGTATCCTGCAGATGGCAGGCTCCTTCAGCTTGAACAAACCAAAAACTGCAAGGCACTTTCTACAGTTACTGGGCCACATGGCAGCAGCCACTGGCACCGTCCTGGGTTTCAGATGAGACATCCAGTTCCACCTAAGGGCTCATTGGTGTCAGAGAAAGGACTCCCTGTCTCTCTCTCTCTCCCCTCCCCCCCCTTTCCCTCTCCCTGTCTCTGCTAGTCCCAGTAACAAAAACGTTACTCCTGGCCCTTCAGTGGTGGAAAGAGGAAGACAACCTCAGAGAAGGGGTTCCCTTTTAAAAACCGCCTCCGTCAGTGATCCTCATGACAAATGCATCACTACTAGGGTGGGGTGCCCACATAGGGGATCACACTACTCATGGCGCTTGGTCCAGTGCAGAGTCTCTCCAGCACATAAGCCTGCTGGAGCTCAGGGTGGTGTTCTTGGCACTCCAAGAACAGACAGTACCACCACAGTGTATTACGTAAACAAGCAGGGAATTCCAAGTTGTCTTAATTCGGGATGAGTTCTGTCGCTTCTTCTTTTATCCTTTTCTTTGGGGGGGGGGGCATTTGCTGTCTTATCTTCCCCGATGACTCTTCAGAGTCAGTGCACTGCTTCCTCTTCTGGTCTTTAGACCAGCCATCATCTGGATTCTTCTAGAGATTTCTTCCTTCTGGAATAAAAGAACATTATTTAAGCAATATTGCCCTTCTGTAGTATTTGGGTAGTCCTTCGGACTTCGGCGGGTGGAGTGCAGTTTCTTCTCTCCCTCCCCCCTTCTTCTCCTTTCTTTTCTATCCTACCTTTCTCTCTCCCTTATTCTACCCCTCCCTTCCTTGCCCAGAGGTTGGGGCCCCCCTGTCCCAGACCCCCTAGGCTCTTATCCTTCTGTCTTCTTTTCCGGCATTATTCCTACCTTGGTTTTTATATCCTTTCCTTTTTCTGTCCCTTGGGCTGCCTTGCCCCACCCTCTTTTTTCTTAACTACTCTCTGGAGTGCAGAACTGGGTCTGAGGAAGAGTCGACATCAGCTACTGGCCAACCCACGAGCACCATGCAATGCGTCTGCCTCGAGGGCGACGCTGCCTCAACGTCGGTTCTGCCCCACAGAAAGATCGAGAATTACGGTAGGTACGTAATTTTCATTTCCTGACTTGTGGGGATGTGGGAAAAGGAAATCCAGCATCTAAGAGGTTCATTTTTTGCTGGATAGTCCAGTGTATCCAGTTTTGCTATTCAAAAGCTGGGAAGGAGGCTCCAGCAGGGCTTAGAGCCCGTTCCACAAGGACTACAGCTGCTACTATAGCAGCTTCCAGGGATGTTCCCTTGTGGGACATCTGTAAAGCAGCTACCTGGAGAACAGCATTACAGCCTGGACACACAGGCTAGGGGTGATGCCAGGTTTGGCACAGCTGTCCTGCAGAGTCTATTTCCAAAGTAGGTTCTGTGCCTGCCTCCATAGGTACTGCTGCTTAATAGTTAGGAATATTGGAGTATTCCTGGGGTGAGAAGAAATAAATTACTTACCAGAGTAATCTTGTTTCTTCCAGGGGATTCTCCAGTAGTCTTAACTCGCCCTCCCTGCCTCCCCTACTAGAACCAGTGGCCTCTGCACTTCATGCTGTATTACCAGGGGTATGTATGCCACACTCTAGCTCTATATTTGGAACTGTGTTTCAAACAACATGAAGTCTTGCTATATTATAGACATTAGCAGTTTGATCCAGCTCTAGAACTGCCCCGGAGTGAAATGGTTAAAACCATTCCAAAATAGAATTTTGGCACGAGAGCAGCTCTATCTGTGTCATTTCAAACTTGAACTGTCCGATTCTTTACTCCGCCTCAGTGAACAGTCGCTCCGGAGATTTCTCCTTCTGCTCGGTTCATTTCTCGGTTTAAAAAGTGTTTTCTCGGTTGGTTTCTATCCAGAATAGTTTTATTTTAACCGCAGGAACCGCTCGTTCAAGCTCTATCTGTGGTAACCGTAGTAAATGAAGGTTTTGTCTGTGTGGAACTTGTAAGTTATCGGTTCGGTTTTGAACCGATCAGTGGGTTTAAAACTCATTTAAAACTAAAAGTTACTATTTTAGAGTGCGGTTCCCGGTTCTTATCGGTTCTAAAAAAAACGGATTTATTACGTTTTTTTCCAATACCCGTGACACGGTTAGGAACCGATAAGGGTGTCTTGCCTGGCACTGCCGTTAAAAGGGCAAGTTTTTGGTTAGGCTGGCATTATGTCTGAGAAACCCAAAAGAAAAACCCGGCCCACTGGGTTTCAACACTTTGATGTTTGTGGGGAAGTCTTTGCCAAGGCTGACCCACACACCACATGTGTTTATTTTCTGGGGTTTGACCACCTCCAGTCAGACTGCCAGGTATTTAAGAATTTCCCTGCAGCCACCCTGGAAAAGATTGGGCAGGCTCCCAGAGCGAGAGCCAAGATCCGCCCAGCCCGAAGCCAGCCAGTTCGGTGCCAACCGAACCAGAGGGAGTGCCCTCTGACCAGGGCCAGACTTCCTCGGCAAAGAAAAGCTGGTTCTGAGGAACCAATTCCAGTAAAGAAAACAAGAAAATCAGCAGGTCTGGAGTCCAAAATTCCTTCTCCAACTGCTGCAGAGATAACAAAAGCCATACAAATTGTCCAGTCACTGTCTCAGGGTCTCGAACCACCACTATCTGGTAAAAGGTCGGTTCGTCCAGTCCCAGTGGTTCAGGATTATGATATTGAGGAATTTTATGAACCAGAGGAGAGGGAGGAGGATTATGAACAGTATGAATGTGGTTGGGAAGGTCTGGGTGTGCCCATTGAACCGGACATCTCCCCAGACAGACCTTTAGAATCTCCCCCTATGCTGTCTGAGTCCCATCTCATTTTATGTTTTATAAAAGTTGCTGAAACCCTCCAGCTTCCTTTAGAAGAGGCTGTGGATGAGCAAGAGGAGCCTGATTTTGTAGAAATGATGGATATTCCAGAGTCTAGGAGATTGTCTATTCCTTTACATAAGTCTTTTAGAAACAAACAATTAAAATTTTAAAAGCTCCTAATTCTGTGCCTCCTGTAGATAAAAAGATGGACAGAAGGTATACATTGTCAGCCCTGATACAGAATTCCTTTCTCAGCAATGCAGTCATGTAGGGGTAGTTCAGGCTGCTGCCTGTGATAAACTAATATTCCCTTGTCTTCACATCCCCTGACAAGGATTCCAGGAAGATTGATGCCATGGCAAAAAAACAGTATATGGCAGCCTCTCTGGGACTCAGGCAAGCAAATTATATGGCTTATGTAGCTAGGTATCAGAAATCTAGATGGGATACTTTTATGCAATTGGCCAAGCAGGCCCATGGCCAGCTGGCTAGTGAACTAGAACAGGTGGCTGCTGATGGCATTGAAGCCTCTGAGGTTCAGTTTCATGCTGCTGTGGATGTTAATGATGTTTCCTCTAGGGTCATGGCCACATCTGTAGCATTTCGTGAGGTTGGCCTGGCTCAGGTGTACTAGTTTGTCACAGGATACCCAGACTAAGGCTATGGATTTTCCTGTGGTGGAAATTCTCTGTTTGGAGAGCAGGCAGGAGAATTACATGAAGAAGATGGATGAATATAGGACTACTTACAAGAGTGCCCAGGCTAGGAGGCGGCAAGCCACTCCTCAAAGGCATGCCCCAGGGGTAGGGTAGGCCTTTTCACGAGCCTTCTACTCAGACTCAGGCCTCCTCTGCCTTTGCTCAGAGGGGCTTCTTCAGAGGGGGGCAGACGAGGGGTGGGCAGACCTGCTCCCACCCCAGCCTAAAGCTCCTCAGAAACAGACACCCTGATGGGGTGCCCAGGGCGATTCTCCTGTACCAGTGGGGCAGGCTGGCTTACTTCAGTCAGAATTGGGCTTCTTTAACCTCAGACAAGTGGGTTCTGGAAGTAGTAAGCCAGGGTCTGGTTCTCAGCTTCAAAAAGTTTCCCAAGTTGAGAAGCAGACTTTTCTACCTGCAAGTGCTTCAGAGACCTCGCTCTGGAAACAGAGGTCTCATCCTGTTAGCTCTCAGAGCAGTAGAAAGGGTTCCTCCCTGCATCAGGGCAGGGGTCTGTATTCAGATACTTCCTTACCCCAAAAAAGACAGGAGAATGGCGGCCCATTTTAGATCTCAGATATCTGAACAAGCATCTTCTGAAACCAGAGTTCAAAATGGTAACTCTGGCAATGATTTTACCTTCCCTAAGGCCAGGGGACTGGCTAGCCTCCCTGGACCTCAAGGATGCCTATTTCCATGTCCTAATCAGAAGATCCCATGAAAGTACCTCAGATTGAACTGCCCTCAGGTCATTACCAGTTCAGAGCAATGCCCTTGACCTTACCTCTGCTCCAAGGGTATTCACAAAGTGTCTAGCAGTGGCAGTGGCCCACTTAAGGAGGCAGAGGATTGCTGTTTTTCCCTATCTAGACGACTGGCTCATTGTAGGCCAGTCCCCAGAACAGGTAAAATCTCACCTGCAGGTCACTCAGCAGCTTCTCACCTCTCTGGGTTTTCTGCTAAACCTACCAAAGTTGGTTCTGGAACCAGTCCAGGTACTCACCTTTATAGGGGCAGAAATGGACACAAAGTTAGTCAGAGCCTTTCTTCCCCCAGAAAGGGTAAGGAATTTAGTGGCTCTGGCCTCTTCCTTCACTCTGCAGGTCTCTCGACCAGCAAGACACTTTCTGCAGCTCCTGGGGCACATGGCTGCATCCACAGCTGTTGTGCAGGGAGCCAGATTTCAGATGAGACATTCAGTTTCACTTGAGAACCTTTTGGTCTCAGAGAAGAGACCCCTTTCCAAGTTGGTCCCAGTGACTCGAACCTTGATCCTAGCTCTCCAGTGGTGGCAGGATCAGAGCAATTAAGCGCGGGGTCCCCTTCATTTCCCCTTCTCACGACTTGACTCTCACTACAGATGCTTCCCTTCTGGGTTGGGAGCCCACATGGGCGACCTTTCCACTCAGGAGTTTGGTCCCCAGGAATCTCTGCTCCACATCAGTTTGCTGGAACTCAGAGCTGTCTTTTAGCTCTTCAAGCTTTTCTGCATCTGTCCACGACAAGGTGATACAAGTCAGAACAGACAACACCACAACAATGTGGTACATCAACAAACAGGGGGCACTCGGTCTTCGGCCTTGTGCACCGAGGCAATGAAGTTGTGGTCTCTGGCCTAGTCCCTGAACACTTCCCTCATAGCAGTTCATCTTCCAGGGAAGGACAATGTCCCTAGCGGATGCCCTCAGCAGGATTTCCCAGGGCCATCACGAATGGTCCCTGGATCCTCAAGTGCTGGGGGTAGCTTTGCCAGGTGGGGCATCCTCAGATAGATCTTTTGCAGCCCCAGACAATCGCAAACTTCCTCTGTTCTGTTGCAGGCCTCCAGTGCTGGGCTCAGTTCCCCTGGATGCCCTTCTTCTGGATTGGGAGGGGAAGTTCCTCTATGCTTTCCCCCCCCTTTCCTCTCCTGTTCAAAGTACTAGTCAAAATCAGATCTCAGTCTTGCAGGGTAATTCTGATTGCCCCGGATTGGGCCAGGCAGCCCTGGTACCCACTCCTTCTGTCTCTGACAGTCCATCTTCCCCTGTGCCTCCCCAGGAATCACAATCTGTTGACTTGTGCCCAGGGAAGGGTTTGGTATCGGACCTCAAATCCCTCAACCTCAAGGCCTGGCTCTTGAGGTTTAGAGCTTGCTGATTTACACCTCTCAGGGTGTTCTTGAGATCCTAAAGGCTTCCAGAAAGCCTTCCACTAGAGCTACTTATAGTTCTAAATGGAAAAGGTTTTCCATTTGGTGTGCTGGGAAAAATATTTCCCCAGAATCTGCTGAATTGCCCATTTTGTTAGATTACATGGTACATCTTAATTCCTTGGGTCTCAGACCAGCTACCCTGAGAGTTCATTTGGCAGCTATGTCTGCCTTTGTGTCAGCAGGAAAGTCATCCCCTCTTTCCTCTCATCCTGTGTTTTCCAAGTTTTTTTAAGGGATTACTTCATACTAATCCTCCCTTTCGGGAACCGGCCCCTGCTTGGGACCTTAATGTTTGCATTGCCCAGTTAATGCAACCCCCTTTTGAACCTCTGTCTTCTGCAGAGCTTAAGTACCTAACTTGGAAAACTGTTTTTCTAGTGGCTATCACTTCTGCCAGACGCATAAGTGAATTGCAAGCCTTGTCAGTGGAGACTGACTTTATTTCTTTCCACAGGGATAAGGTAGTCCTTAGGACTAACAGGAAGTTTTTGCCTAAGGTAGTTTCAGATTTCCATCTTAATCAATCTATCTCCCTTCCAGTATTTTTCACTGATCACTCCTCTTCGGATGAGAGGAGGTTGCACAGCCTGGATGTTGAGAGCTCTTAGTTATTATATAGAGCGTACCAAAGGTCACAGGTTCGAATCCCCTCCAACTTTTCCTTACCTATGGTGAAGTTGGGAAAGGCAAACCTGCCACTAAGAGATCAATAGCCAGGTGGATTGTCTCTTGTATCCAATTTTGTTATCAGAAAGTGGGCAGAGCCCCCACCCCTGGTTTGAGGGCTCATTCTACCAGGGGTACAGCTGCGTCTCTAGCTGCTGCCAGAGATATCCCTTTATTAGAGATTTGCCAGGCTGCTACTTGAAACGGTACATGGCCTCTTTACCAAGCATTACTCCCTGGATGTCCAGGCCAGGAGAGATGCCTCGGTTTGGCACAGCTGTTCTTCAGAGCCTATTCCCTAAGTAGTTCTGCCCTCCTCCATGGAGGTACTGCTGTATATTCTGCTAATGTCTATAATATAGCAAGACTTCATGTTGTTTGAAGAAAAATTACTCACCTTAGTAATGTTGTTTCTTCTAATGAGTCTTGCTATATTATAAACCTCCCCAACCTGCCCTCTCAGAACCTCTACTTGGTGGGGTCGGGCAACTTAGTGTGGGCACTACTTATGTCCTGTTAGCATTTTGTCCCTTTGGGACTTTGGGGTGTGTATGTGCACGCTTGTGTGTGTTTTATTATACTTATGTTCCATTTTCATATTATTAGAATGGTGTTAGTATTTCTGGTCCCCTGACTTGAGTCTTGGGTGTTGGGACCATCAATGGTTGTTATTATTTAGGTAGCCATTTGGCTGTGTAGAGTTACAGCTTCACACAGACCTTAGTGAGTTTGGCTCGTAAAGATCTGACAGTTCAAGTTTGAAATGACACAGATAGAGCTGCTCTCGTGCCAAAATTCTATTTTGGAATGGTTTTAACCATTTCACTCCGGGGCAGTTCTAGAGCTGGATCAAACTGCTAATGTCTATAATATAGCAAGACTCCATTAGAAGAAACAACATTACTAAGGTGAGTAATTTTTTCTTTCATTGGTTTTGCGTTCTTCAGGTGACTCTGACTTTGGGGGGTGTTTTTTGATGATTTTTTTCCCTCCAGGTGGAGTTTTTTTCAGGTGTTTTATTATTATTGTTATTATAGTGTTAATTGTTTAATTTCTCTTGGGCCCTGTCTTGTCGGCGTCCACAAAATATGAGGGTTAGAATGTAGGCAGCTGATAGGTGGCAGCATTTGAAAAACTGGCACAAGCCACTGATTCCGTCATTGGCATAACGTTCCATCTCTGGGCAGATCTGGCTTAAAGGCACACTGCTTTAGAGTAATGAATATTGGAGTATCCCCTGGAAGAAAGAAGATTACTATGGTAAGTATTTTTTTCTTTCTGCATATAGCTGTGAATGGCTGCAGTGTGTGTGTGTGTGTGTGTGTGTGTGTGTGTGTGTGTGTAAACACTGAGCGATGCTGTTCTTGGATATCTGTGTTGGGTGGGGAGGCACAATGTATGGGGTATGTGAAGTGTAATAGAGCATACTGTGCACAACAAATGTCACAGATCTTGTCAGTACTGGGTTTGTGACATTTGTATGTGCATAACAGCAGTCAGATCTGCATTCTTTGGGGACTATTTTACAGGATGGCAGAATACAGTACCTTTTTTGCTATTTAAACGGGGGGAAAAACTCTTTATGTAGATCTGTCCCTTGTTTAAACATAACCTGTGTTGTAAGTGCAATGACCCATGACAGGTTATGGGGATTTAATGCATGGCTGGGGTGCTGTGAGGACACTCAGCCTGCGGCCTTATGCCTTACAATGCACCCAGCCGTGCATTAAATCCCCATAACCCCATACCCTGTTGTGGGTTATTGCTTTCTTGCTTCACAGATTGCTACGCCAAAAATACTGTTTGCTAACAAAGTGCTGCCTTGATTAGCAGAAGTTGTTACTTTTACTGATTTGCTGGATTGCACTGTACATTTCCGAATTTAAGTATTGTTTTCCCACAATTGTAAAAAGTAGTGAACTGCGAAAATTAATCTTGCAGTTTGACACTTGTTTCCCCTGCAGCTGTACCCTTCTGGATTGTACGTTATAAATAGATGCAGATAAATTAAAAAAGTAACCAGTAGAGAAATTGCTTCTCAAACCTTATTGGTTCCTAATCAACATTGTGTTGATGAGCAAAGACTGCTAATCAAGTTTCCAGAGCTAATTTGTGCCTTGGAGTTGATCAGGTAGCAGGAAGCAGCACATTGGTGGTCACTTGTTCCCAGATGGCTACCCACTTCTAAATCTGAGATCCTTTCTCCTTCCCCATTTGAGAGTACCAGGTCTGAGTATCAGGTGCCACCTGGGAGATGGAGGTGGGGAGGTGCAGGCTCGTGTGCAAGCCCCAGAATCCCACGCTAGGGCCAAGAGGGACTAAGCGTATTGTGGTGGCGAGACGCATAATCATGGGCCTGTCATTTGTAAACACTGAAAACTGTGATGGTTTCATTGAAAATGTTAAAGATCATGGTATTTTATTTATTTGTTTACCGGGTAGGTGCGCTGATCCGAGGACCATTTTCTGGCACAACCCAGGCCATGAAGATGGCACAGAGGACATAATGCACTACAAAACAAAGACGACACAATGCAGCAAGGTTCAAGGCAATTAGGCATCCTACAGGGCAAAGGATGGAGTACATATTACAATTACTTGGGCAAATGACAAGCAAATAGTGCAAGGCATAACAGCCAGAGGAGGAAACAGAAAAATTACATGCCACACAGAACACCAGTTTGGTAATGGGAAACTGCGAAGCGTAGGGAAGATAACGGACTCGCTTATGTGTCGTTCAACCAGGGGAGCAGGAGCATTTGAATGTTACTATTAGGTGCGCTTTGTAGAGAGATTCAAATTGACGGTTGGAGTTAAGGGATCGCAGGGAAGCCGGTATTAGCATGGAAAAGGCCAAAAGTCAAGAGGTGCAGTCATGGGAAAGCCACAAGTTGTAGAGGCAGTGGAAGGTAAGGGGGCATAAAATATAAATTTAAAAAAAAAAAATGGGAAAAACTCATGGTAGCCATCACTTGCATGACTTCTGTAACAAAAGTACAGCCCTGGTAATAGAGGCCAACTAGGTGATTCAGAGAATCCCTTCTGCCCAGTGCATGTGACAGCTGCTGCTTAGCACCTGGAGCCGCCATGAGAGGAGAAGGAGTTGACTCTCTTTCGGTGCAGTGGAGTGGAATTTTACAGTATGCAGTCATATTTTCAGCTGATAAATGCAAGGTTTATCTTTTCTTTTAAAACAGTTATAATCAAAATGTTTCATCTGTACCATTTTATTTAGTTTTAAATTGCCCTTTTCTGCTGTTGTGTAAGATGCCCTTTTTCCGTGAGTCTACTGTAGCATCTGTTAAATATTTAAAATAATTAGAGGTGCGCGCCTTTAAATATTGCTAGCCACATGTTTTCATCAGTATGCCCAGCTGTGTTTGAATACCCATTGTTACATAAGGTTGAGGGGGGGGGTTGCATTGTCTGTAATGCGTGCTGGTTTATCTGAATCCAAAGAAAAGTGATGTCATACAACTAATGTTCGAAATCATTTGTGAATATTGATGAAAACCTGGGGATAGCTACATGAAAGTGAGCCCTCTTTCTATTGTTTCAAATCTTCGGAACTACTGTAAAAAGAGATGGTGAAAGACATGCTCTGCTGCGGATGCTGGCAGATGGCACTCAAAAGACAATGTCAGGAACCTGGACCTTGAATCAGATGTTTAAGACTGATTGATCGCTTCAAAAAAAAAAAGTAAGGCCTTTCCTACTGCTTCTTAAAAGCTTGTGCAGAAACCCATGTTTCTTGACTTCAAATTGCAGTTGTTAAAGAGCTAATTGGTAAATAGCCTGTAATGTTGCAAGGCAAGGTTTTACACTCCAGCAGCTCTGTTTGCTGCTGGTGCGGGGTGAACAGTATGTTCTCAAATGAATCTGAACTTTGCGCTTGTAGCAGTGTTGCCTGAGCAACCACTCAGCCTAGTTTTTGGCACAGGCTTTGCAGGCTCAGATACGAGTCATTAACTCTGCTGAATCTGACAGGCCGTACACCTGTGGAAATGGAACATTTGCGAATGTGGCCAGTTAAATAGTGCCATGTGTGTGCCTGTCGCATTATGCAACTGCTGGCAGGCCTTTCAGGATTAATGCGTCAGTGCATCGTTGCATGATGTGTCTGTGGATACAGTATATTATATGTGCGGATATGGTGCATGTTTGGTGTGCATAATATTAGATGTGTGGTTACAGTACATTACATGTGTGGTGACTTTTGTGCATAATGTAGGTTTGTGTAGCTACGGTATATAACAAGTGATGCATCTTCATTGTGCATAATGTAGGTGTATGGCCCCAGGATATCATACATGTGTGTATAATGTAAGTGTGTGTGGATACAGTATATTACATAAGTGGAAGTGGTACATATTTGATGTGCGTTATGTATATGTGTGAATACAGTATATTCCATATGTAGTGCATCTTTGGTGTACAAAATGTGTGCATTTGTGTGTGTGTGTGTGTGTGTGTGTATATATATATATATATATCTGCAGTGTATTACATGTGGTGCATCTTTGGTGTGCATACTGTAGATATATGGCCACAATGGGGTAGATCTTTGTGCGTAATGTAGGTCTATATGGATAATGTGTATTAAAGATGTAGTGCATCTGGTGTGCTAAATGTATGTGTGGATACGGTATATTATACATGTTGTACATCTTTGGTGTGCATACTATATTTATTTGTAATTTTTGACCAGGAATGGCACACTCAGCTGTGATAGCTTATTTTCAAGTGTGTCCTGGGATGCTGGGTTGCATGGTCCTGTTTTATTGACTTGAAGGTGTTGGCCATGACATCGGACAAACCCCCCCACTCTTCCTGCAAGGGGGTCTTGCCACTTCCTGTCAGGGAGAGGGTGAGGTTGGCGATGGAGGAGACTACTGTGGAATCCCAGGTGGTAGAGAAAGCTAATCCCTCCCCACCTGGAGTAATGAGGAAGCCATTGCCTGAACCATCTCGGAACAGCAGGCTGTGTCGTCCGGTGAAGCTACAACTGTATCGGTGTCTGGTTAAGTGTCCAGTTTGAATAAGACTGCAGTGCAGACTGAAATGGGTAGTGCTGGTGGCGTCGCTGTGAATGATGGTGCTGGTTGCATAATGAAGGTTCTCGTGCCAATGTGGTTTCTGTGTCTGTGGTGAAGTCCTTATCTGAAACTGGTCTGGAAAATGGAGCTGACCTGGAGCTTAGCCAAGTTGTGCGCAACACTGATGTGTTTATTCCTGTCACTCTGCCGAGGTGTCCTGGGAAGAGCAGCTTCTGGACGTGGAGCTACCAAAGAAAAAAAAAGTTTGCGGTGCTTCAGCTCATTGTGGAGGACAAGGAATGCTGTTCCCAACAAAAAGTGGATTTCACATTAATAACGGCCATTTTGTTCAAACCCTTCCCAGATTGACTTAAAATCAGATTGCAGACATTTCTGCATATTAGTTACAGTTACTCTCGAGGCAAAAAAAAGGTAACATCAGCATAAAAAATTGTGTGAGAAAATTTTGGAATATTGGGCACTACATTTATGAAAATACTAAACTGTAAGGGTCCCAGAACTGACCCCTGTGGGACCCCTATATCTAAAGATAGGATAGAGGAAACTTCTGCCTCTGTGGCAGCATCAGGAAGTAGTATCCCCTACAGGAAATCTGTAAAGTAGCTACCTGGAAAACAGTACAAAGCTCTACTGTCCTGACATACAGTCCAGGAGAGATACTAACTTTTGGCACTGCTGTCTTGCAGAACCTTTTCTCTAAATAAGTTTTGTACCCAGGCTCTCAAGGTACTGCTTTGGAGTCTGCAGTTGTTAAACTAAAGTGAAGGATTCCTGGGGCTTAAAAAATCACTTGCCATAGTAATGTTTCTTCCAAAGGATCCCTCACTAAGTTTAACAATCGCTAATCCCTGCCTTTCGTTCTAGAACCTGACAGAAGATTCGGACAAGAATCCGTTCTTTTCTATTTGCATGAGCACTGCTCTTTACAGTGCCTTTACAATTACAGAATTGCCCAGTGGTCTAACTTGATTTTTCATGAACAGGTTTGTTCTGCCTTGTTTTAACTATTTTTAAACATTCTGGGGTACAATTTTAGAAAATTTTTGTTAGCCTTCAAGCTAGACTGATGGTCACAGCTCACCCTGGCATTAGAAATAAATCTGATGTCAGAGTGCAGGGGTGGTGAGCATGACCACACAGAACAGAGTTTGAATTTAATTCCAAAGTTCATAATCTGTATACATTCTAAAGTTTGTGGGCTGCTCAATGCTGGGAATGACTGCTCTTGTTAAACTTACTGAGGGATCCCTTTAGAAGAAACAACATTACTGCGATGAGTACATTTTTTTTTTTCGTCTGGCATGCAAGATGCTCCTTTTTTTTACAGCAGAAATTGGCTGCTACGCACCTGCTGTTGATTAAGGTAGTAAAGGAACTTGGAATGGTATGTGATAGAGAATTTAACAGATCACCTAGACAGCATTTTAATGTTTATTGGAAAAAGTTGACTTTCTTATAACTTATTTTCTTTTCTTCCTCATGATTTTCTTTTTTTTTTTTTTGTTCTCCCATTTTCAGTAACTGATTGTGAGGAGTCATGGGAGGTTTACTTTTCCTTTTTTTTCTCGTTAGTTTTGTTTAAGTGACATTTGGGGTGCTTCCTCTGCCACAGTTTTTTTTTTTTTTTCTCTCTCTCTCTTTTTATGGCTACCTTGTCTATTTTGTATGATTTACTGTTTCTAATTAAGTTTTTGAATCTGTATATGCTTTTTATTAATAAAAACACCCCTAGTCTTGTAAGGGGATGCATTTGGCTCCAAGTTGGAGGATTATGTTGCTGTGGAGGAGAAGGATGGTGTACAGCAGGTTGTAGTTGTTCTCCCTCCTTATCAATGTTGCCAAGAGGAACGTGAATATGGAACATGAAATGGAAGTGGCGAAGCAGGAACAGCATGAGGTTGGAATGAACATGAACAGAGCCTCTCCAGAAACAGTAGAAAGTGACAGTGCTGCAGCTGAGGAGCAGCTCGAAATGGACACGAGACAGATGTAAAATGCTGGTTTCCTTGCTAACGGAGGATGAAGACAGATATGGTAACGGAAAGACTAACCTGCGACATGATCTTGCAGTGGTGCAGCAGCAAAGGAGCGTGCCTTCCAAACAGACTGCTTCCTCCCCAGAAGTGGTGGATACAGCTAGGCGGACATCTGACAGAGAGCTGGCTGATTCTGACAGTCAGCTGGCAGCTGAAGATCAAAAGGAGCCGCTGATAGTGAGATGGAGAATCAGCAGGGCTTTTAAACTGAAAGAGCAGAAAGAGCCAGAGGAACCCTGTTTGCCAGAAAAAGCCCTGGATTAATGCTGGGTGGATGAGAGCAGTATCAGGAGAAGAGGTTCCTGATCCAGCTTGAGACTCGGTCTTGGAGTTGCAATGAGGCAACCAGATACCCAACATGGCTGCTATGTCAGAGAACACTGAGCTGGTCAGAGAGGAGGTGGAGGTTGAAGCAGCAGGTACAGAAGGAGAGGGCGATGGCAAATCATCTGGGACGAGCATTCAGGTAATGTGATTAGCTGAAAAGGGTATGGAGGTGGGAGGTGCTGCAAACTTTTGGGTGGAAAAGAAACTATCTGCTATGCCACTTAATAAGAATCCTGATACAGGAACTGAGACGAGGGGGTGGGCTGTGCTGGTGGGGAAACGAGAACCAAATGGTGAAGAGTGGTGCATCTCCCCCGTGGAAAAAAAAATACACCAGAATAATTGCATTGAGACTACAGGAGTTGTTGGGAGTGCCCTGATTAGCACTGTTGGACAGCAGCAAGTGCAGAACTCAGAAAATGCATCTGGAAACTATCTTCGGCTTTGTGTGCCTTTCCTGGCCAAAAATTGTAAACAGAATATACAAAGATGAGAAACTGACCAGACTGTGGCTTTGTGAGAACGATCGCCAAAACAAGGAGCACTACAGAAGTATGACATTTAAAACATATGAGAATAGCCCACTTTAAATGTTACAAGGGCTGTTGATGGATTTGAAGGTATGCCGAAGGGCACCGTGTCATAATACCTAATAGAAAAATGGCTCTGACAACAACCGCTAAGAAAATACAGCTACGGCAAAAACAGCTAATTGATAAAATGCCAAGCAGTGAAAACCTTGCAAAGCAGGCCAAGGAACCATGCCAAAGAAAAGAACTGTAGTCTGGGTCAAAGCAATTTCTTTACAGTGTTATCCCCGTAATACATATATAACGGCTCCAGTCTGCGCTATAGTTGACATGTGACAATAACATCGGTGCACTATAATTGAAAACGCTATTTCAAACAGCATGAAGTCTTGCTGTATTCTGACAGTTGCAGTGATTCCCAACGTTTGAACTGCCATGGAGAATAAAGGGTTAACTTTCCATGCAGGGCATGGAACGCTGAGCTCGAGCTTGGTTGAAGTCTCTGTCTGGAGTGTTTTGAACTCAAACCGTCAGATTCTTTACTCCGCCTCACTGAACGGTCGCTTCCGAGATTCCTCCTTCAGCTCGGTTCGAAGTAGATTAAAGTTTTGAGTTTTTCGTTGGTTTAAACTGGAAAAAGTATCCGCATAGTCGGTTCAGTCTCTGTCTGTGGTGCCGTGAGTACTAGATAGGAATTGTTCTATATTTCTATGTGGAACTTGTAAAAGTGCAGTCGGTTCAGCTGAACCAACCATTTGATTGTGTATTTTGCTATATTTAGTGTGTGGTTACCGGTTCTTATCAGTTCTTAAAAAAAAAAAAAAAAAAAGTGTGTTAACCGGTTTTTTTCCAATACACGTGACACAATTAGGAACCGATAAGGGAGTCTTGCCTGGCGGTTGCCGAAAAAAGGGTAAGTTTGGTTAGGTTGGCCATGTCTAAGAAACCAAAGGAAAAAAAACAGGCCCACTGGGTTTCAACACTGCAGTGAGTGTGGGGAGGTCTTTGCCAAGGATGATCTCCACACCACCTGTGTTTATTGTCTGGGGTTTGACCACCTTGATTCAGACTGCCAAACACGTAAACATTTTCCAAAATCTACCCTTGAGAAGAGATTAGGTAGACTGAGGGAAAAGGAGGCCGAGAAGTCCGCTGACCCGGATGGCCTGCCCGGTTCGGTTTCGACCGAACCATAAGGAATGCCCTCTGACCAGGGCAATACTACTTCAGGCAAAAGGAGAACTGATTCTGAGGGATCGGTTCTGACAAAAAGAAAGCGCAAAGATAAATCGACCGGTTCAGATCCAGAGGTTCATGTTCCGACCACCGAAGAGATAGCCAGGGCGATTCAGATTGTGGAATCACTCTGTCCGGTTCCGACTGATCTGGCTCCTTCTGGCAGGGGTTCGGTTCGGTTGGTTCCCCCAGTTCAAGAGTATACCCTTGAAGATTTTTATGAACCGGAGTTTGAAGAGGAAGGGGAATTCGAGGATTATGATGTAAGTGAAGGTGTGGATGTGCCTGTGGAACCGGATATCTCCCCAGACAGACCATCAGGTGTTTCCCCTCCTAGGCTCTCTGAGTCCCCTTCCCATTTTATGTTTTACAGGAAAGTGGCTGAAACCCTCCAGCTTCCTATGGAGGAGGCTGTGGAAGATCAAGAAGAGCCTGATTATGTAGAGATGATGGATATCCCAGACTCTACGATACTGTCTTTTCCCTTCCATAAATCTTTTGGGAAACGGACACAAAAAAATCTTGGTCTCCTAACACTATACCTCCTGTGGACAGAAGATTGGACAAGAGGTACACTCTCTCAGGCTCAGACACAGAGTTCCTTTTTCAGCAATGCAGCCATGTTGGGGTTGTGCAGGCTGCTGCCTGTGATACACCAAACATTCCCTTGGCATCACACCCCCCAGACAAGGACTCCAGGAAGATTGATGCCATGGCAAAGAAGCAGTACATGGCATCTTCTTTGGGACTCAGGCAGGTGAATTACATGGCCTGTACAGCCAGGTACCAGAAGTCCAGGTGGGACACTGTACTGGCACTGGCTAAACAGGCCTCCCCTAAGCTAGCCAAGGAGCTGGAGGCGGTGGCTGCAGATAGAATTGAGGCATCTAAGGTGCAATTTCATGCTGCTGTGGATTCTAATGGTCTCCTCAAGAGTCATGGCTACATCTGTGGCTCTTTGGAGGATGGCTTGGGTCAGATGTACTAGCCTCTCGCAGGGCACCCAGGCTAAGGCTATGGATTTTCCTGTAGTGGGTAATTCTCTGTTTGGGGTGCAGACAGAGAATTATATGAAGAAAATGGACGAGTACAGGATCACTTACAGGAGTGCTCAGGCCAAGGAAGGGCAGGCTACTCCTCAAAGGCAGCAGTCTAGGGGCAGGCCTTTTCAATGGCCTTTTTACCAAGCACAGGCCTCCTCTTCTTCCTTTTCACAGAGGGGTTTCTTCAGAGGGAGAGGCAGAAGGGGGATGAGTAGGCCTGCATCCACCCCTCAGCCTAAAGCCCCTGCCAAGCAGACACCCTGATGGGTCTGCCCAGGTCGACTCTCCTATTCCAGTAGGGGGCAGACTGGCTTACTTTGTCCAGGACTGGATGTCTGTTACATCAAACAAGTGGGTCCTGGAAGTAGTAAGCCAGGGACTGGTTCTCAGCTTCAAAAAATTTCCCAAGATGATAGCCAGATCTTTTCCACCTACAAATCTTTCGGAAACCCTTGCCCTAGAGGCAGAGATTTCTTCTCTCCTAGCTTTAAGATATATAGAGAGAGTACCTACCCTACACTGGGGCAAAGGACTATACTCTAGGTACTTCCTGACCCCCAAAAAGACAGGGGAGTGCTGACTCATCCTAGACCTAAGATATCTGAACAAACATCTTTTAAAACCAAAGTTCAAGATGATAACTCTGGGAATAATCCTTCCCTCTCTAAGGCCAGGGGACTGGCTAGCCTCCCTGGACCTCAAAGGTGCCTACATTCACATTCCCATTAGGTGCTCCCACAGAAGGTACCTCTGGTTCGAGCTACCCTCAGGCCACTATCAGTTCAGAGCAATGCCCTTTGGCCTAACCTCAGCTCCAAGGGTTTTCACAAAGTGCCTGGCAGTAGTAGTTGCCTTTCTAAGAAGACAAAAGATTTCCATATTTCCTTATCTGGACGATTGGCTATTAGTGGGTCAGTCTCCAGACCAAGTCAAGTCTCGCCTGCAAGTGACCCAGCAAGTGCTCACTTCCCTAGGATTTCTTCTCAACCTTCCCAAGTCAGTTCTCGAACCAGTCCAGCTCCTTACCTTTATAGGGGCAGAACTGGACACACTCCGAGCAAGAGGCTTTCTTCCTCTAGAAAGGGCAAGGGCTCTTCTGGAACTAGCTTCTTCCTTCAGCCATCAGGTATCTCGACCAGCAAGGCATTTCCTCCAGCTCTTGGGCCACATGGCAGCTTCAACAGCAGTGGTCCTAGGGGCAAGATTCCAGATGAGGGATATTCAGTTCTAACCCGAGAGCTTACTGGTCTCAGAGAAAGGACTCCCTTACCAAACTGATTCCAGTGACTTCGACCTTGATCCAGGCCCTCCAGTGGTGGCAGGATCAGGACAATTTAAGGCAAGGTGTTCCTTTTGTTGCTCAACCTTGTTCAGTGGTCCTTACCACGGATGCTTCTCTTCTGGGCTGGGGGAGCCCATCTGGGGTCCCTCACTGCCCAGGGCCTGTGGTCCCCCCAAGAATCCCTTCTCCACATCAGTTTTCTAGAGCTCAGGGCAGTTTTTCAAGCTCTAAAAGCATTCTCACAGTCAGTTCAGAACAAGGTGGTTCAAGTCCGAACAGACAACACTACCACCATGTGGTACATCAACAAGCAGGGAGGCACTCGGTCCATGGCCTTGTGCACAGAAGCCATGAAGTTGTGGTCCCTGGCTTATTCCCTGCAAGCCTCTCTTGTAGCAGTTCACCTTCCAGGCAAGGACAATGTGCTAGCAGATGCACTGAGCAGGATTTATCAGGGCCATCACGAATGGTCCCTGGACCCTCAGGTGTTGAAAGTGATTTTTTCAAGGTGGGGCACTCCAGAGATAGATCTCTTTGCAGCCCCAGACAATCACCAACTCCCTCTCTTTTGTTGCAGACCTCCAGTCTTGGGCTCAGTCCCCCTGGATGCCCTGATTCTGAATTGGGAAGGGAAGTTTCTGCATGTCTTTACCCCCCTCCGACTCCTGTTCAGAGTTTTAGTCAAAATAAGGTCTCAACCTTGCAAGGTGATTCTGGTTGCTCCAGATTGGTCCAGACAGCCCTGGTACCCCCTGTTGCTGTCCCTAGCAGTCCATCGTCCCCTGTCTCTTCCCAGTAATTACAACCTGTTAACATCCTCTCAGGGGAGGATTTGGTACCCCAATCTTCAGTCCCTCAGTCTCAAGGCATGGTTCTTGTAGAGTTAGAGTTTGCAGATCTGCATCTTTCCCAAGAGGTTCTGGACATCCTCAAGGCTTCTCGAAAGCCCTCCACCAGACTGACTTACAACTCCAAATGGAAAAAATTCAGAATTTGGTGTTCCAAGAAGAATATTTCTCCAGACACTGCTGAATTGCCTACGGTTCCGGATTATATGGTCCATTTTAATGGCCTAGGCCTCAGACCAGCTACTCTCAATGTACACTTGTCAACTGTTTCTGCATTTTTGTCTGTGGGGAAGCCTTCCTCACTATCTTCTCATCCTGTGTTCTGTAAATTTTTTAAAGGATTGTTTCACACCAGTCCCCCTTTTAGAGACCCTGCCCCTGCCTGGGATTTGAATGTTTGCATTGCTCAGCTTATGCAACCCTCCTTTGAGCCTGTGTCTTCAGCAGAGCTTAAGTACTTGACTTGGAAAACTGTGTTCTTGGTAGCCATTACCTCTGCCAGGCGTATCAGTGAATTGCAAGCCCTATCAGTGGAATCTGATTTTATCTCCTTTCATAGGGATAAAGTGGTCCTTAGAACCAGTAGAAGGTTCTTGCCCAAAGTGGTTTCAGACTTACATTTAAACCAGTCTGTGTGTCTCCCTGTTTTCTTCACTGATCATTCTTCCTCAGGAGAGAGGAGGCTACACAGTTTAGATGTCAAAAGAGCCGTTAGTTACTACATAGCGTGTACCAAGGGTCACAGGTTTGACTCCCTTCAGTTGTTCCTCACTTATGGAGAAGTGGGAAAGGGCAAACCTGTCACCAAAAGATCCATTACCAGGTGGATTGTGTCTTGTATACAATTCTGCTATGAAAAACTGGGAAAACCTCCACCCTCAAGCCTGAGGGCTCATTCCACAAGAGGTAAAGCTGCTTCCCTGGCTGCGGCCAGGGATATTCCTCTCCTAGAAATTTGTCAAGCCGCCACCTGGAAAACAGTCCATACCCTTACCAAGCATTACTCTCTGGATATCCAGGCTAGGAGTGATGCTTGGTTTGGCACAGCAGTCCTTCAGAGCCTATTCCCAAAGTAGGTTCTGTCCCTCCTCCATGGAGGTACTGCTTGGTATTCTGCAATAGTCAGAATACAGCAAGACTTCATGATGTTTGAAGAAAAAATAACTCACCTTAGTAATTATATTTCTTTTAATGGAGTCTTGCTGTATTCTGACCTTCCTCCCTGCCTCCCTTCTCAGAACCTGTTTTTGGGAAGTGGGTGGGCAGGTGCAGTGTTGCACCCCGGGGGTGTATTTGCTGGCACCCTTCTCCCTTTTTGTTTGGGTGCTTATTTATTATCATCATCTTTTGAGTACATTGGGTTTAGTGTTTGGGTTTCCCGACTTGTCTTCCTTGGGAATCCAAAACATTTCAGCCAGTTGGCTAGTAGAATTTTTACAATTTCCACATAGAATTTTTAGTTTAGTTGAGCTCGTAAGAATCTGACGGTTTGAGTTCAAAACACTCCAGACAGAGACTTCAACCGAGCTCAAGCTCAGTGTTCTGTGCCCTGCATGGAAAGTTAACCCTTAGTTCTCCAAGGCAGTTCAAAGGTTGGGAATCACTGCAATTGTCAGAATACAGCAAGACTCCATTAGAAGAAATATAATTACCAAGGTGAGTAGTTTTTTCTTCTTGGCCCTACCCTGGAGCTCTGGATGGCCAGCAAGTACGCAGTGCCCACCAGATCCCTTTTGGGATTTACAGAGCACCCCTCAGCCAAGGGGTTGGGGCGGATGCTGTGTTCTGGCGCTCCGGCAACACCTGGTATGTTGACACGCCGCCTGAGAAGTCCAAGAAGTTGAATCATGCGGCTTAGAAGGTCTATGCTGCCTCCTCGCTTGGCCTTCGCCAGTCGAGCTCGGCCCTCCTCATGGCCCACTTCTCCCGTGCTCTGCTGGGCACCTTTAGATGGGGTGCTTCCTCGTCTGCTTGCAGACCTTCAGACCATGGTCAAACAGGTACAAGAACAGGACTGGGCTGTGGCCAAGCAACAGCACCAGACTGCCATGGACACTTGGGACTTCTGTGCCCACTCCGTGGCGGCCTCAGTGGCCATGCGCTGCAGGGCTTGGCTGAGGATCTTGACCTTCATGGCAGACACTCGGCACAAGCTGGCAGATGTCCCTTTCCTGGGCACCAACCTGTTCAGGCCCGGGGGTCACGTCACATGCATTGAGAAGTCCAGTGCCACCTTGGACTCCATGACATCTGCCCAGAAGGACCTCAAGGGCTCCAGGCAGTATCAGAAACGGAAACTCTTTCGGTCCACCTCCACTCCTGTGGCCAAACCAGCCTAGCAACTGGCTGGCCAGCAGGCTTAGGCTTGGCGACCTCAGTCCAAGTCAGTGGCCTCAGTTGTCCGTAAACCAAGAGAGAGAGGCTCCAGTGGCTCCTCAGCCGGGCCCTCCTCCAAGCCTGCTGACTGACGGGATGACGAGTGCCTCCCTCATGCCCATCACTCCTCCCCTGGGTCCTCCCGTGAGTGGCCGGCTCCCCCACGTCCTTTCAGCCTGGTCTGCTGTCACCACGGACAGGTGGGTTCTAGAAATGGTGGGTCAGGGTCTGCATCTAGAGTTTGAGCAGTACCTTCCTTGCCGAGCCCACACCCCACGGTAGGACTTGGTTTCTGCAGACATGATGTTAGCTCTCAGAGATGACATAGCCCAGTTCCTCCGCAAGGAGTTGGTGGTTCCTGTTGCGGATCCTCTGGAATACCCAAGGTTTGTCTCCAGGTAGTAGTAGTAGTAGTGGATGCATGGAACTGCCTTCCTGAGGAGGTTGTGGGGTCTAAAACTGTGGGAGAATTCAAGAATGCATGGGACAGACATAAGGCAGTTCTTGTGGGGTGTAGGAAGAAATAGGCTGTTGGTTAACTAGGATCTGCGGCCTATCCTGTAGGTAGGGAAATGGGCAGACTAGGTGGGCCAAGCGGTCCTTATCTGCTGTCAAAGTATATGTTTCTATGTACTTCCTGGTGCCAAAGTTGATTGGGGGCTGGCGCCCCGTTCTAGATCTGCATGAGCTGAACAAGTTCCTCAGGTCACGCATCTTCAGGATGTTTCAGATCATACCATCTCTAGAGCAAAACATTTTTTGTTCCCTGGATCTTCAGGACACGTTCTTTCACGTCCCGATCTGTCCATCTCACCTTAGGTTCCTCCACTATCGAGCCGAGGGAAGCCTCTACGGGTTCCAGACCATGCAGTTCGGCCCCCAGGTTCTTCAGCAAGTGCATCGCAGTGGTGGCAGCTTACCTGAGGCGCTGAGAGGTCTGGGTTTATCCCTGCCTGGAGGTGGAGCGGTCCAGGGACCTGGCCCTCCAGACCTGTGTCAGACTTGACCTCCTGGTCAATGAGGCCAAGTCAGAACTCGTACCCTTGCAGGTGATCAACTTCATCTGGGTGGCGCTCATTTGCAGAGCCAGAGCCTGGCTCCCGGCAGACAGGGTGGAGGCGCTCTCCTCCTTCACCCGATCATTTCAGGTTGGGCAATTGCGCCCTGCCCAGGACTTCCTGCACCTGCTGGGCTGCGTGGTGGCCTGTACCCAGCGTGATCCATTGGGCCCCACTGGAGAATGCGCTCCCTGCAATGGGAGCTGGCCAACCAGTGGTCTCGGCGCAAGGGGCACTTCAACCAGCTGATCATGGGAACCTAGCAGATGTGGGAAGTCATCCAGTAGTGGCTGGTCCCAGCACATCTGCACGAAGGGATCACATTTGTCCGCCCAGAGCCAGTGGTCGTCCCGACGACCAGTGCCTCTCTCACAGGCTGGAGTGCCCCCCGGGAGAACACTAGAGTCCATGGGCTCTGGATCCCCGAGGAGTCCAGGTGCCACATCAGCTTGCTGGAGCTCTGAGCAGTTTGGCTGGCGCGGACTGCATTCGCTCCACACATTTTGGGTCAAGTGGTCAAAGCTCAGATGGACAACACCACGATCATGTACTGCCTCAACAAACAGGGCGGGGGCGCACTTCCTGTCTTTGTGCAAGGAAGCTCTCTGGACCCTCGTGCGCAGCCTGGAGGCGGATCTCCTGGACATCCATGTGGCAGGAGCCTCCGGTTAGCTGGCGGATACCCTGAGCCCGGTGGGCGAGGCGTCTCGCGAGTCGTCTCTCCACCCAGAGGTAGTTCATAGTCTGTTCTCCCAGTGGGGCACTTCTCAGGTGGACCTGTTTGCCTCCAGGGAGAACGCAAAGCTGCGGCTGTTTTGTGACCACCCTTTTCAGCAGGGAACACTGCAGGGGATGCCTTCTTGAGGCCATGGGCCTCGGGCCTCGTTTATGCCTTCCCTCCACTTCATTTGATTCACAAGATGCTTCTCAAGGCCAGGAGAGACAAGGCACGGGAGCCTGGTGGCTCTGGACTGGTCACGCCAGTTCTGGTACCCCGATCTCCTCAGCCTCCACAGCAGGCTCCCGAGGCATCTTCCCCTATGCCCGGACCTGCTTTCCATCAATCAGGGGAAGGTACTACATCTGAACCTTCAGTCCCTGCACCTGACAGCCTAGTTCCTGAGCAACTAGAGTTCCATACCTTGGGTCTCTCCGAAGATGTTTTCACCATTGTGCAGGCATCTCGGAAGGAGTCGATCAGGAAGTGCTACACCTTCAAATAGAAGAGATTCTCCATTTGGTGTCAGGGCAAGGGGTTGGACCCTTTACCCTGTCCAGTGGCTAGCATCCTTGATTACCTTTGGTCTCTCTCTGTCGGGCCTTCAGTCGACGACCCTTAAGGTGGCTGTATAGTGCAGTGGTTTAAGGCCGTGGGCTGCAAGTCTGGTGACATCCAGCAGACCAGACCTGGGTTTGAATACCACAGCATCCACTTGCATATTGTGTGACCCTGAGCAAGTCACTTAACTTCCCTGTGCTCCCAGGTTGCACCTGTAAAAAAGCTTTCAGCTTAGTATGCTACTCCTGGTTAAAACAACTAAAAAAAAAAAAAAGGTGCACCTGGCAGCAATTTCTGGTTACCGGGTGCGGGCCAGTCAGCAGTCGGAAGGTGGTCTTGCACTTCTTCAGGGGCCTTGTCCACATTTCTCCTCCAGTGTATAAACCATAAACCACCACCACCGTGGGACTTGTTGCTGGTTTTGACAAAGCTCGTGGGCAAGCCATTTGTACCGATGCACAAGTGTGAGATGTCTCACCTGTCGTGGAAGACCTTTGTGGCTGTCATGTCAGCCAGAAGGATTGGGGAGCTCCAGGTGCTTTTGGTGGAGTCTCCTTACCTGGTCTTCCACAATGACAGAGGTGTCCTGCGCCCCAACCCAAAGTTCCTCTCGAAGGTTGTGTCGGAGTTTCACCCTAACCAGGTGATTAATCTCCCAGTGTACTTCACCAGTCACACCTCGGAGGTCGAGCACAGTCTCCATACACTGGATCTAAGGTGAGCACTCTCTTTGTACAAAGAGCGCATGGCTGGAGCTCGGGGAGAGGTTTGCCAGCTGTTTGTCACCTACCGCTGAAGCCGCTTCTGGCAGACCTGCAGCAAAGTGGACTATTGCAAGATGGATTACATCATGCATTGGTCTGTGTTATGAGTTGGCAGGCAAGGAGCCTCCCAGAGGGATAAGAGCTCATTTTACCCACCATACCGCTGCATCGATGGCTGCTTCCAGGGACATCCATATCCAGGAGATCTTCTGGGCTTCTACCTGGAAGTCAGCAAACACCTTCATCTCCCATTACCACATCGACCTTGAGTCACGCTGGGATGCTGGTTTTGGGCCTCAGTTCTCCAATCTCTGTTCCCTAAGTAGGGGATGTGCCCCTTGCCTCCTTCCTCCCGGAGAACTGCTAGGAGTCTGTCAAAGACTGTGGAAGAACAACATATCCACGATCCTAGAAAAACAGGTTACTCACCTGTAGCAGTAGTTCTAGGAGTGGTATATGTTCATCCACACAGACCCACCTGACCTCCCCAGCTTTGGCGCATACACTTTGCTTCTTGTGGGCAAAATCTGGTGTCGTGGGGTGGTGCCGAGGGAGTTGCCACCCAGGTGGGTGGGAGGAGCCAGCTTGAAGACTTTCCGGCACATCTTAACGGGAAAGAACACTGCCAGAAAGTGTGGATGAACATCATATACCACTCCTAGAACTACTGTTACTGATGAGTAACCTGTGTTTTGGCACCTATTGATGCCAGGGTTCAACTAACAAGAGCCTTGTTAGTTGAACCCTGGCATCAATCGATACCAAAACCCGATTTCCAATCGGGAAATTACAGTTGAAAAAGATGCTCCATTCAAGTGAATGGAGCGCGCCCCCATACTCTGATATAAAAACATCACAGTAGGTTGGAGTGCGGGGATGCATCGGAGATTCAGGAAGTGGAGAGAGATCGTGCAGCCAGCTCCTCGGGGGGTAAATTACGGTCCCTTCCTTTCCTTTCGCAACTGTATTTAAAAAAAAAAAAAAAGACTAGCCTGGAGGAGCTCCCGATGAGGTAAGGGAGCTCCCTGTTTAATGTTTCCTGTTAGAAAAAGGAGCTCTTTATGATACTGTTCAAAATAAGATTGCCATAATCTGGTTTTAGAAAGTGCCCCTACTTTAGCTATTGGTATCCTAGCTTCAGTCATTACGAGGTTGTTTCTTTTCTGTAGCAGTGCTCCACCTTCTGATTTAGTTTTTGGGTTACGAGATTTACATGCGCTTCCATTGACAGGCTGGAATGCAGCTTTACACCCAAATATTTAAAGTTCTGCACCATTTCCAAGGGAATGCTGCTTCACCAATTACAGATACATACATAGATACATAGACAGTGTCGGCAGATAAGGGCCTATGGCCCACCCAGTCTGCCCATTTAAGTTTGTAAGTTCAGTTTATGTTTTCCAGGAAGTCTGTTGCCCCTTACCCCTGACCTCCAGAATTCCTTTGTCTATCCCATGCATTCTTAAATCCCGTGATTGTTTCAGCCCCCACCACTTCCTCTGGCAGGGTGTTCCACTTGTCCACCACCCGTTCTGTGAAGAAATTCTTCCTCACGTTTCCTCTGAATCGTCTTCCCTCCAACTTCATCCCATGCCAGATATTCTAGTTGTCTGTTCTGCAAGTCTTTGAGCAGTATCAGATATTTAATCACTCTGTACCTAACTTCAGGAAGACAGATGGCCTTAACTTAAGTTGTCCGTCACCAGCACTTACTTCATATAACCTGAGTTTAATGGGGGAAACAACTACTTGAAAAAGTGTTTTCTTTACAGAACCTAAAAGACCAAGCTAGGAACCAGACATCTACTTGCGATAATAGTCAGACATTGTGGGGAGCAAACTGTTAGGCGTCCAGCACCACTGGGATATATTGATTATGCTGAACTACATAGCATATCCAAAACAGTCCATGCTAACTGACCAGTCTTAACTGGTACTGAGGTGTTAATATTTCAACTCCAGATGTGAAGCACTGATTCTGTCTTTAAAATTCAGATGATTCTAAAGCTATGTTACTGAGTGAATTTTTCTTTTTCTTTTGCAGGGTTAGTCTAGCAGGTGGCAGGATCGAGTCATCACAGCGATGCTGGGGAGTTCTCCTTGAAGCTGGACAAGCTGCTATGCCTTCTGATGGATTTCATGTAGTTGCCAGGAGATAAGCAAGAGACTGCAGCCTTTGCACATTGCTTTGTCTTCACCCCCCTTTTTATTGGTTTGTGTCTTCTGTCCATCACCTGGTTACCATCTGCCATGGCCAGCAAGAGGAAGTCAACCATTCCGTGCATGATCCCTATTAAAACCATGGCTGTAGAGGCTGCTGACGTGAACACTGCCCAGCCTTCAAGTGAAGAGCGGCAGCAGGTCCCGCCACCTGAAAGTGTTGCAACTCGAGCTGTCATGAATGAAAGCCTTGGGGATCTGACCAATGGTCATCGACACTTGAAAGAAGGGCGGAACTGTATTTGTAAATACTGTGACTTTATATCTCAGGACCTTAACAAGTTCTTGCTACACATGGAGTCGCAGCACTTAGAATTCAATGTGGACCCTAATTTTGTGTGTGTCGAGTGCAGCTTCTTGGTGAAAACGTTTGAAGGGCTAGCATTACACAATGCCGAGAATCACGCTGGGGAGACTAGTTTCATATGGAATGTTGCCAAGGAAGACAATCAGATAGTAGTGGAGCAGAGTTTTCCAGAGGCTGTCAATCATGACCTCAGCACTGACGTGAGTGAAGACCAGCAAGGTAGTTTCACAGAAATCTCAAGAACCAAGACTCCAATTATGAAAATGCTGAAGAGCAAGCCAGAGCAGAAGAGAATCACGGTCACACAAACACAGAAGGACAACTCCTCATCTCAACCAGGAAGTGAAAAGGAGACCCCCAAGGTTAGTAACAATACTGCTAAATGTGCAATAAACGGAACAACTACAGTGGTCCCAGCGACCAGTAGCTTGATGACCTCATCTCAGCCTCCTAATGGTTCTTTGATAAGCACTTTGCCTATCTTGCGGACAGGTGTGACACAGATTGTTCCAATGGTGCAGTCGCTGCAGCAGCAGCCACTGCTGCAGCAGCAGACAGTGTTGCAGCAGCAGCCACTGTTGCAGCAACAACCACAGCTGCAACATCAGTCTCATCGGCTTCCAAACTCCAACTCTCTCCCCAAAGTAATGATCCCTTTGAGCAGCATTCCAACGTACAATGCAGCCATGGACTCCAACAGTTTTTTGAAAAACTCTTTTCATAAGTTTCCTTACCCTGCAAAACCTGAACTTTGTTGGCTGACAGTTGTGACCAAGTATCCAGAAGAGCAGATTAAGATCTGGTTCACTGCCCAGAGACTGAAACAGGGTATCAGTTGGTCTCCAGAGGAAATAGAAGATGCACGCAGAAAAATGTTTAACACTATAATTCAGACTGTGCCACAACCCACAATTACACTTCTGAATGCCCCACTGGCAACAAATGCTAAGGGTGTCCAGCATCTTATCCATAGCAGCTTGCCCTGCCAGGTGGTGGGGCAGTCAACCACAACAGGGGTGCTTGTTGCTCAGCCACTAATGACAAACGGTATACAGGTCACAAGTTCCCCTATAACCATAGCAGTTTCCACTGCCCCTAAGCAGCAGGTTGTCACAAAGCCGAGCACTGTCCAGTCTGAACCAGCTTCAAATGTGAAAGTTGTCAGTACTGTTCAGTCTCTGTTAACTGCTAGCCCTAGCATATCCTCTCAAATAAATGTTGTAGACCCTAACAGCAACAAGAATAAGAAGTCCCAGGAGCAGCTGACGGCCCTCAAGGATAGTTTCTTCCAGAATCAATTCCCTCAACAAGATGAAGTGGAGAGGCTGATGAAGATCACAGGCCTCTCCACTCGGGAGGTACGGAAGTGGTTCAGTGACCGTAGATATCACTACAGAAATCTGAAAGGCATGAAGCCGATGCCTTCAGGTGAGGCCATCACCAGTACTGTAATTATAGATCCAATTGCTGATGACTACCTGCCTCCATCGCCTGTTGCTCAACAGCAGCCAACAAGGAGACAATCTTGGAGCCATGCACCAGATTTTACACCCACAAAATATAAAGAGAGAGCACCTGAACAGCTAAAGGCCTTAGAAAGCAGTTTTGAACAAAACCCTTTTCCACCAGAGGAGGAGGTGGATAGACTAAGGAGTGAAACCAAAATGACTAGAAGAGAAATAGACAGCTGGTTTTCTGAAAGAAGGAAAAAGAAGACTGCTGAGGATAACCTAAAGAAGTCACATGAAATGTCAGAGCTGGAAGAAGACGATGATGCAGAAGAATGTGGAGAAGAGGAAGAATCTGTAGATGAAGGGAAGGTGCCAGAAAAGAGTGGTTCAGTGGGCACGGCCAACAGCATGCTGGCCCCTATTGAACAGAAAGTCCTCCCTATCAAAATCAATTTAAAAAACCTTAAAGTCACAGATGCCAGTGGCAAACCTACTGTACAGATGAGCAGCCCAGGCAGCGACCGCTCCAGCCGACCTTCTATCATACAGAGGAAGAAAACATCAGAGCAGCTTCACCTGCTCAAACAGCTCTTTGTGCGCACGCAGTGGCCTTCAAATGAAGAGTATGATACTCTGGCTGTTCAAACAGGATTACCCAGGACTGAAGTTGTCCGCTGGTTTGGAGATAATAGGTATGCCTACAAGAATAACCAGCTGAAGTGGGTTGATGACTACAGCAAGGGCATTTTCCCTGGAGGCCTTAAACCTGACAAAAAGAGCAGTCAGGCTGTCCTGAAAGACTACTTCAAAAAACACAAGACTCTGCGTGAAGGTGATCTGGAGTCCCTGTGTGAGAAGACTCAGATGAGTCAGGAAGAGGTTAAGAGCTGGTTTAATGTAAAGATGGCAGAGGATGCTGACAACTTGTCGGACCCTAGCAGTGAGGATCAACAGTCAAGCAATGGTGACCAAGCTGGAAGCAACCGAAGGGCTTATGATGCATGTTCTGAAGTGTCTGAAAGTAGTGAAAACTTGGAGACCAGTACCAAGGAAGGCTCTACAGACCTGTCTAAGACCTGCACCCCGACTCCTGAGATGCCACTTGGTAAGTTGAAAGAAATTTACCCTTAGTATGATACTGATATAACAGGATAGTTGATGGGAATTCTGATGTAACTGACTTGCCTTCTTGGGGTCGTATTAAAATTGTGATGGTGCATCACAGGAAAAAGACTCTTGGAAAAACAACTGAAACTTTTGGAAAAACATAATTTTTTACATTTTCCATGTTTGGCTGTGTACTTTTCTTTAAAAATAATGTACATTAACATAAAAATGGGATCAGTGTACCCTTAACGACAGCTGCTGGTTTGTACACCAGACATCATAATCCTCTGCTTGTGACATCACATAATCTGTTGTGGAAATTATTCAGATGTCATAAGGAGAGGATTGAAGAGCAGCTCTCACCTGTGTTCATCTCGGTAGACAGCTCCTACCAAGGAGTTGCAGGCCTCTTGGGGCTAATTTAGCCTGCGTTTGAATTTTTTGTTAAATAAATTAAATATTTAACTTTAATTCTGTATACAAGCTGAGTGGGCCATAGAGCACTGCAACTAGGTGTGGGCATAGTGGAAAATCTCCACAGTTTGCATAAATTGTACAGTGCAAATTGATGCAGTTTGCATCACAAAGTCACTGCAAAGTGCAGATTGTGGCAACTCTGAGTGCACAGTTCACAGATGCTACGTATAGCGACCAATGTCCCTACAGTTTGCAGGCGAATTGTAAATTTGCGACGCTGCTAGCTGCAACCCCCCCTCTAAAATCAGCACTTTGATGCTGAGTTGGGAATGGGGATGTAGGCACTTTGTATACAATTACTAGGACTGGGGAAAGAGTGGCGATCTGAAGATACGTTTAGGCAGTTCTATATGTATGTGGCTAATGTATGTGTGTGTATATATTGCAAATAACTTTGTTAATGCATCAGCAGGAGTTAAAGCGACAAAAGTAGAGAAATGTGGTGTTAGGGTTTCCAGTCCTAACACCCCATTCAAACAACATGAAGTCTTGCTGTATTCTGACTATTGCAGTTAGGTCCTGCCTTTCAACTGCCCCGGAGAACAAAGGGTTAACTTTTCTATGCCTTGCTTGGAATGTTCATCACGAGCTCGGTTGAAGCCTCTGCCTGTTGTTATTCGAACTGCAACCATCAGATTCTTTACTCCGCCTCACTGAACAGTCGCTCCGGAGATTTCTCCTGCTGCTTGGTTCAAAAGTCGGTTGAAGTGTTGGTTTTCGGTCAGTTTCTACCGAATTGTTTCCACATAGTCAGTTCAAGTCTCTGTCTATGGTACCGTGAGTACTAGATAGGTTTTTGTTCTGTTTTCTGTGTGGAACTTATAAACTGTGGATCGGTTTGGCTGAACCGATCATTTCGAGGTAAAACTTGTGCTTTATTTTAATGTGTGGTTGCCGGTCCATATCGGTTCTAAAAAAAAAAAAGGGTTTTAAGTACGTTTTTTTCCAAGACCCGTGACACGGTCAGGAACCGATAGGGGAGTCTTGCCTGGCGGATTGCCGAAAAAAGGGCAAGTTTTGGTTAGGTTGGCCATGTCTGGGTTTTAGGTTGGCCATGTCTGAGAAACCCAAGAAAAAAAATCAGGCCCACTGGGTTTCAACACTGCAGTGTGTGTGGGAGGTCTTTGCTAAGGCTGATCCCCCACACCACCTGTGTTTATTGTCTGGGGTTTGACCACCTTGATTCAGACTGCCAAATTTGCAAGAATTTTCCCAAATCTACCCTTGAAAAGAGATTAGGTAGACTGGGGGAAAGGGAGGCCGAGAAGTCCGCTGACCCAGATGGCCAGCCCAGTTCTTTTTCGACCGAACCAGAAGGAGTGCCCTCTGACCAGGGTGATACTTCTTCGGGCAAAAGGAGAGCCGATTCTGAGGAATCTGTTCCGACAAAAAGAAAGACAAATCGACCGGTTCGGACTCAGAATCTCATACTCTGACCACTGATGAGATAGCCAAAGCGATTCGTATTATGGAATTGCTTCGATTGGTTCTGACTGAACCGGCACCATCTGGCAGGGGCTTGGTTCGGTCAGTTCCCCCCAGTTCTGGATTATACCTTGGAAGAATTTTATGAACCGGAGTTTGAGGAGGAGGGAGAGTATGAGGATGATTATGGTGATGGTGAAAGTCTGGATGTGCCTAGTGACCCGGACATCTCCCCAGACAGACCTTCAAGTGTTTCTCCTCCTAGGCTTTGAGTCCCCTTCACACTACATGTTCTACAGAAAGGTGGCGGATACCCTCCAGCTTCCTGTGGAGGAGGCAGTAGAGGATCAGGAGGAGCCTGATTATGTTGAGGTGATGGATATCCCAGAGTCCAGGAGACTGTCTATTCCCCTCCACAGATCTTTTGGGAAACAGACACAAAAAATTCTTAAGTCTCCCAATTCTATACCTCCTGTGGACAGAAGAATGGACAAGAGGTACACTCTCTCTCAGGCTCAGACACGGAGTTCCTTTTTCAGCAATGTAGCCATGTTGGGGTTGTGCAGGCTGCTGCCTGTGATAAGGCAAACATTCCCTTGGCATCACACCCCTCCAGACAAGGACTCCAGGAAGATTGATGCCATGGCAAAGAAGCAGTACATGGCAGCATCTTTAGGACTCAGGCAGGCTAATTATATGGCCTATGCAGCCAGGTACCAGAAGTCCAGGTGGGACACTGTACTGGCACTAGCTAAACAGGCTCCCGCCCAGCTTGCCAAGGAGCTGGAGCAGGTGGCTGCAGGTGGGATTGAGGCATCGAAAGTACAGTTTCATGCTGCTGTAGACTCCAGTGATGTATCATCAAGATTCATGGCTACATCTGTGGCTCTTCGGAGAATGGCTTGGCTCAGATGTACTAGCCTTCACAGGATACCCAGGCTAAGGCCATGGATTTTCCTGTAGTTGGTAATTCTCTGTTTGGGGAGCAGACAGAGAATTACATGAAGAAAATGGACGAATACAGGACCACTTACAGGAGTGCTCAGGCCAAAGAAAGGCAAGCAACTATTCAAAGGCAGCAGTCCAGGGGCAGGGGCAGGCCTTTCCAAAGGCCTTTTTACCAAGCTCAGGCCTCTTCTTCTTCATTTTCACAGAGGGGGTTCTTTAGAGGGAGAGGCAGAAGGGGGATGAGCAGGCTTGCATCCACCCCCTCAGCCTAAAGCCCCTGCCAAGCAGACACCCTGATGGGTCTGCCAGGGTCAATTCTCCTATACCAGTAGGGGGCAGGCTGGCTTACTTTGTCCAGGACTGGATGTCTCTTACATCACACAAGTGGGTCCTGGAAGTAGTAAGCCAGGAACTGGTTCTCAGCTTCAAAAAATTTCCCAAGATGATAGCCAGATCTTTTCCACCTGTAAATCTCTGAGACCCTTGCCTAGAGGCAGAGGTTTCTTCTCTCCTAGCTCTCAGAGCTATAGAGAGAGTTCCCACCCTACACAGGGGCAAAGGATTGTACTCCAGGTACTTCCTAACCCCCCAAAAGACAGGAGAGTGGCGACCCATTCTGGACCTAAGATATCTGAACAAACATCTTTTAAAGCCAAAGTTCAAAATGGTAACTCTGGGAATTATCCTTCCCTCTCTAAGGCCAGGGGACTGGCTAGCCTCCCTGGACCTCAAAGATGGCTGCTTTGACATTCCCATCAGGTGCTCCCACAGAAAGTACCTCAGGTTCGAGTTGCCCTCAGGCCACTATCAGTTCAGAGCAATGCCCTTTGGTCTAACATCAGCCCCAAGGGTCTTCACAGAGTGCTTGGCAGTAGTTGTTGCCTTTTCTAAGAAGACAAAAGATTTCCATTTTCCCATAGTTGGATGACTGGCTCATAGTAGGTCAGTCTCCAGACCAAGTCAGGTCACATCTGCAAGTGACCCAGCAAGTGCTCACTTCTTTAGGATTCCTTTTCAACCTAAAGTCAGTTCTCGAACCAGTGCAGCTCCTCACCTTCATAGGTGCAGAACTGGATACGGTAAAAGCAAGAGCCTTCCTTCCCCTGGAAAGGGCAAGGACCCTCATGGAACTGGCCTCTTCATTCAGCCTTCAGGTGTCTCGACCAGCAAGGCATTTCCTTCATCTACTGGGCCACATGGCAGCTTCCACAGCAGTGGTCTGGGGGAAAGATTCCAAATGAGGGACATTCAGTTCACTTGAGGGCTTTTTGGTCCCAAAAAAAGGATTCCCTTACCAAACTAATTCCAGTGACTCGAACCCTGATCCAAGCCTTGCAATGGTGGCAAGATCAGGACAATTTGAGACAAGGGGTTCCATTTGTCACTCAGTCTCATTCAGTGATCCTCACTACAGATGCTTCCCTGCTGGGCTGGGGAGCCCATTTGGGGGATCTTACCACCCAGGGACTGTGGTCGCCTGAGGAATCTCTGCTTCACATCAGTCTCTTGGAACTCAGAGCAGTGTTTCAAACACCATGAAGTCTTGCTATATTATGACAATTAGCAGTTAGCTACAGCACTTGAACTGCCCTGGAGAGGAAGGAGTTAACTCCAGGCTGACTGGAGTTCCAAGCGCGCGCGCTTTGCTGAAAGCTCTATCTGGCTAGTTTCAAACTGAAACTGTTAGATTCTTTACTCCGCTTCACTGAACAGTCGCTCCGGAGATCTGCTCCTTCAGCTCGGTTCATTTCTCGGTTCAAACGAGTGTTTTCGGTTCATTTTAACAGGCAATAAGTATTTATTTTACCGCATTTCGGTTCAAAGCTCTATCTGGTAAACCGTAAGTACAGGATTTTAAAGTCTGTGTGGAAATTAATTATCGGTTCGGTTTTGAACCAATCGGTTTGCTAAAAAAAACAATTTTAAATAATAGCTTGGGCTTTTAGAGTGCGGTTCCCGGTTCTAAAAAACCTATCTCTTAAATTGGGTTTTTTCAAATACTCGTGACACGGTTAGGAACCGATAAGGGTGTTTTGCCTGGCACTGCCATAAAAGGGCAAGTTTTTGATAGGCTGGCATTATGTCTGAGAAACCCAAAAGAAAACCGGCCCACTGGGTTTCAACACTGTAATGTTTGTGGGGAAGCTTTGCCAAGGCTGACCCACACACCACATGTGTTTATTGTCTGGGCTGACCACCTCCTGTCAGACTGCCAGGTGTGTAAGAATTTCCCTGCAGCCACCCTGGAGAAGAGATTGGGCCGGCTCAGGGAACGAGAGGCCAAAAAGTCCGCTGACCCGGATGGCCAGCCCGGTCCAGCACCCACTGGACCAGAGGGAGTGCCCTCTGACCAGGGCGAGACTTCCTCGGGCAAAAGGAAGGCTGGTTCTGAGGAACCAGTCCCAGTAAAAAAATCTAAGAAATCAGCAGGTCTGGAGTCCAAGATTGCCTCTCCAACTGCTGCAGAGATAGCTAAAGCCATACAGATTGTCCAGTCACTGTCTCAGGGACCGGCCAAACCACCAACAGCTGGCAAAAGGTTGGTTCGCTCGGTTCCAGTGGTTCAAGAGTATGATGTTGAGGAATTTTATGAACCACAGGAGGGGGAGGAAGATTTTGATCATTATGTATGTGGCTGGGAGGGTCTGGACGTGCCCATTGAACCGGACATTTCTCCAGACAGACCATTAGAATCTCCCTTATGCTGTCTGAGTCCCTCTCTCATTTTATGTTTTACAAAAGGTTGCAGAAACCCTCCAGCTTCCCTTGGAAGAGGCTGTGGATGAGCAAGAGGAGCCATGATTATGTTGAGATGATGGATATCCCAGAGTCTAGGAGGTTGTCTGTTCCTTTGCATAAGTCATTTAGGAAGCAAACAACAAAAATTTTAAAAAATCCTCATTCTGTCCCTCCTGTAGATAAAAAAAATGGACAGAAGGTATACTTTATCAGGCCCTGATACAGACTTCCTCACTGAGCAGTGTAGTCATATAGGTGTGGTACAAGCTGCAGCCTGTGACAAGACAATATCCCTGGCCTCACATCCTCCTGATAAGGATTCCAGGAAGATTGATGCCATGGCAAAAACAGTATATGGCAGCTTCTTTGGGACTCAGGCAGGCAAATTATATGGCTTTGTGGCTAGATATCAGAAATCTAGATGGGATACAGTAGTTGTAGTTAGCTTCAAGCAGGCCCACGGCTAGCTGGCATGGAATTGAACAGGTGTCTGCTGATGGCATTGAAGCCTCTAAAGTTCAATTTCATACTGCTGTAGACGTTAATGATGTTTCCTCTAGGGTCATGGCCACTTCTGTAGCTTTCGTCGAGGTTGGCATGGCTCAGGTGCACTAATCTGTCAGCATGATACTCAGTCAAAGGCTCTGGATTTTCCTGTGGGGGAAATTTCTGTTTGGAGAGCAGACGGAAAATTTATGAAAAGATGGATGAATACAGAACTCACTCCATGTACAAGTGCCCAGGCCAAGGATGCATGCCACTCCACAGAGGCACACCCCAGAGGTAGGGGCAGGCCTTTCCACAGGCCTTTTATCAATCCCAGCCTCCTCTGCTTTTCACAGAGGGTTTTTTTTCAGAGGCAGAGGTAGGCGGGCGCAGGTAAACCGTCCCCCACCCTCAGCCTAAGGTTATTGCCAAGCAGGCACCCTGATGGGGTGCCCAGGGCCGATTCTCCTGTACCAGTTGGAGGCAGGTTGGCTTATTTCAGCCAGAACTGTGTCCCTAACTTCGGACAAATGGGTTCTGGAGGTAAGCCAGGGTCTGTTCTCAGCTTCAAACAGTTTCCAAAGATGAGAACCAGACATTTTCCACCTGCAAGCCTTTAGAGGCCCTGCTTTGGAAGCAGAGGTCTTCCTCCTAGACTGCAAAGCAGTGAAGGGGTTCCTCCTTGTCACCAGGGCAAGGGCACCATACTCCAGATACTTTCTTACCCCAAAAGACAGGAGAATGGCGTCCATTCTAGACTTAAGGTACCTGAACAAGCATCTTGAAACCAAAGTTCAAAATGTTAACTCTGGCAATGATTTTGCTCTCCTCAGGCCAGGACTGGCTTAGCCTCCTGGACCTCAAGGATGCCTATTTTCATGTCCTGATCAGGCCTTCTCACCGAAAATACCTCGGTCTGAACTGCCCTCAGGCTCTACCAGTTCAGAGCAATGCTCTTCGGTCTTACTCTGCTCCAAGGGAATTCACAAAATGTCTAGCCGTGGTAGTGGCTCATTTAAGAAGGCAGGGCTGTGTTTCCCTACCTGGACGACTGGCTCATTGTGGGTCAGTCCCAGATGAGGTAAAATCCCACTTGCAAGTCACCCAGCAGCTCTCACTTCCCTAGGATTCCTGCTGAATTTACCAAAGTCAGTTCTAGAACCAGTTCAGGTACTAACTTTCATAGGTGCGGAATTGGACTAAAAGTTGGCCAGGGCATTTCTCCCCTGGAAAGGGTAGAGAAGCTGATTGCCCTGGCATCTCTTTCACCCTGTGTCTCGACCAGCAAGGCACTTCTGCAACTTCTAGGGCACATGGCTGCCTCCACAGCTGTAGTGCAAGGAGCAAGATTCCAGATGAGAGACATTCAGTTTCATTTGAGGGTCTATTGGTCCCAAAGGAGGGACCCCCTTACCAAATTGGTCCCAGTGACCCCAACTCTGATTCTAGCTCTTCAGTGGTGGCAGGATCAGAGCAATCTAAGACAAGGGGTCCCCTTCATTCCCATTTCTCATTCCCTCACCCTCACCACGGATGCGTCCTTGCTGGGTAGGGCGAGCATGGGCGACCTTTCCACTCAGGGAGTGTGGTCCCTCCAAGGAATCTCTACATCACCATCTATTGGAACTCAGAGCTGTCTTTTTCGCTCTTCAGGTTTTCTCAGCATCTGTCCAGAACAAAGTAGTTCAGGTCAGACAGACAATACCACAACAATGTGGTACATCACAACAGGGGGCACTCTGTCATCAGCCTTGGCACCAAGCAATGAAGTTGTGGTCTCTGGCTTACTCCTGAACACCTCCCTAGTAGCAGTTCACCTTCCAGGGAAGGACAATGTCCCAGCGGATGCCCTCAGCAGGATTTCTCAGGGTCATCACGAATGGTCTTTGAACCCTAGTGCTGGGGTCAGTCTTTGCCAGATGGGACACCCTCAGATAGATCTTTTGCAGCCCCAGACAACCACCAACTTCCTCTGTTTCTGTTGCAGGCCTCCAGTACTGGGCCAGTCCCTGGACGCCTTTCTGTTGGATTGGGAAGGGAAGTTCCTGTATGCCTTTCCCCTTCCCCTTCTCTTCAGGGTGTTAGTAAAAATCAGATCCCAGCCCTGCAAAGTGATTCTGATTGCACCAGACTGGGCCAGGCAACCCTGGTACCCACTGCTTCTGTCCCTGACAGTCCACCCTCCCCTGGACCTTCCCAGGGTCCACAACCTGCTGACTTGTGCCCAGGGGAGAGTTTGGTATCCGGACCTCAAATCCCTCCACCTCAAGGCTTGGCTCTTGAGGAGTTAGAATTTGCTGATTTACACCTTTCTCAAGGTGTCCTTGATATTTTAAAGGCCTCTAGGAAGCCTTCCACTAGGGCCACTTATAATTCCAAATGGAAGAGGTTCTCTATCTGGTGTTCTGGAAAGCAAATTGTCCCAGAATCTGCTGGTTGCTCATTTTGCTGGACTACTTGGTCCATCTTAATTCCTTAGGCCTCAGGCCAGCTACCTTTAAAGGTTCATCTGGCAGCTGTCTCTGCTTTTATATCAGCAGGAAAGCCTGCCTCCCTTTCTTCTCACCCTGTGTTTTCCAGGTTTTTTAAAGGGTTACTTCACACTAATCCTCCTTTTCGGGACCCAGCCCCTGCCTGGGACCTTAATGTTTGCATTGCTCAATGCAACCCCCCTTTGAACCTCTGTCTTCAGCAGACCTTAAGTTCCTAACTTGGAAAACTGTTTTCCTAGTGGCCATCACTTCTGCCAGACGCATAAGTGAGTTACAAGCCCTGTCAGTGGAAAAGGATTTTATTTCTTTTCACAGAGATAAGGTAGTCCTCAGGACTAACAGAAAGTTTTTACCTAAAGTGGTTTCAGATTTCCATCTTAACCAATCCATCTCCCTTCCAGTATTTTTCACTGAGCATTCTTCCTCGGGTGAGAGGAGATTGCACAGTTTGGACATCAAAAGAGCTTTAAGCTACTATTTGGAACGCACCAAGGGTCACAGGTTCGAATCCCTCCAACTCTTCCTTACCTATGGTGAGGTTGGCAAAGGGAAACCTGCCACTAAGAGGACAGTTGCCAGGTGGATTGTCTCTTGTATCCAATTTTGCTACCAAAACTAGGTAGAGAACCCCCTCAGGACTGAGGGCCCATTCCACCAGGGTATAGCTGCATCTCTAGCGGCGCTAGAGATATTCCATTCTTGAAATCTGTCAAGCTGCTACCTGGAAAACAGTTCACACCTTGCTAAGCATTATTCCCTGGATGTCCAGTCCAGGAGAGATGCTCAGTTGGCACAGCCGTGCTTCAGAGCCTATTTCCTAAGTAGGTTCTGGCCTCCTCCATGGAGGTACTGCTGTGTAATCTACATTGTCATAATATAGCAAGACTTCATGGTGTTTGAAGAAAAAATTACTCACCTTAGTAATTATTTTTCTTCTCATGGAGTCTTACTATATTATGACCACCCCCCCAACCTGCCCCTCTCAGAACTTCTACTTGGGTAAGGGGTTGGCAAATTAGTGCAAGCACTGTGTCATGCTGTTATAGCTCTTTTTCCCTTTTCCCCTTTTCTTTAGGATTAGGAAAACTAGGTATTTCTGTTTCTAGGGACATGGATATGTTGTTCATCCACACTCATTGGCAGTATCCTTGCCGCTTTAAATCTTGCCGGAAGGTCTTCAAGCTTGCTCCTCCCACCCACCCGGGTGGTATAACTCTCGGCCCCGCCCCATGACGCCAGATCTTCCTTACGCTTGGAAGCTCAGGTTCCCTCCTTAACGCCTGCGCTATGACTGGTTCCTATTTCTCCGCTTCAGGATTTAAAAATAAAATTTTGCAAAAGACTTCAGTCTTCTATCCTCGCGTGCCGCGATGGACAAATCGACTCCCGGATTTCGAGATGCCCATGCGGCAGAAGATGTCTCGGACGGATCCTCACTCCACGTGTGTATACTGCTTAGGCCTTGAGCACGACCCGCAGGCTTGCGACCTGTGCTCATCTTTCTCGGCCTACGTCCTCGAAGACCGTGCTGCCCGATTGCAACTGGGCCGTCCCGAGAAGCGTTTCCCTCCGGTGAAGTCCAAGGAGGTCCGGTTGGCGGTGTCCGCGGCGGCGGGCTCGGCGGATCAGCTCGAGCGGATGGTCGCCCTCGAAGAGGAGGCGGCGCGGGCCGTATCTTCCTCGGACGCGGCATTTATCCCGCCTCTCTGGGTTCTTCCTACACGGCTTCTTTTAGGAGTTTTGTCTGTCCCTCTCCACTAAAGGAGAAGGGCCTGCATCTGCTGGACCTTATTCTCGTCCAAAAGAGGGACAGGGTAAGTCCCTTCATACGACGCTCTTGGGAGCGGGAAAGGTCCCTCTCCCGGCCGCCGGCCGTCGGCTTCGCGTCGATCGGCCGGCTCGCCACTGGCCTCACGGTGTCCCTGGCCAGGTCAGTTGACCGGAGACTCCCACCCGAAGTCGAGATTTTTCTCGACCCATTGACGGGCTGTCGCCTTTGCAGCCGAGATTCCCTCTCCGGGTCCCCGGGAGGAGTTGAGGATCCCGTGGGCTCGCCTGTGCCTCCGGTTCCGGAGCCCTCGGATGGACCATCCGAGCCGAAGGGAGTGCCGGTTCCGGCCGACACCTCCCCGCACCGACCTCGGAAATTCCGGGACTCTCGGTCTCGGTCTCGGACCTCTTCGCGGTCCAGCCGATCCCACCGCCATAGGCGGTCTCGGTTCGGCATCAATGTAAGCGGCGTCGTTGCCGTCTCTCGCCTCCTCCTCGATGAGGGGAGGCTTCGCGCGAATTACGCCGACGGCACGAGGACCTTTATGTTGCAACAGCTCCTCCTGGCCGGAATACGACTACGCCTTCCCCGGCCATTAAGTGGCTGTCACCGAACGGCTCGACACAACCCTCGACTCTGTCCGAGGAGCTCATACCCAGGCCGGTTGTTCGGCCAAAACCAGCTGCTCCAATTTGATTCCGTGGAACCTCTGCCTCCACAGCCACCTGACTGGGGCTCCGACCAAGGATTCTCGGTCGGCCAAGGGTTTACCCCATCGGTTGTCAGTTACCCTCACTCCCGACCGACCTCGGCAGGTGAAGGGTGGCTCAGGCCAGAGGCAGTTTTCGAGGACTCTTCCGAGTCCGAAGATGATTCTCCTTCTTCTCCAAGCGACTGGACTTGAGTCTTCAGGAGGTCAGTCAATGGACGATCAGCCGGTCGTCCTTCCTAGGACTGCTTCCGCCTCATCTTGGAGTCTACCGATGGAGCTCGAACCTGCTTCCAAACGGGTTGGTGTATCCTCACGGAGATTCTGGACCGAGGGATCTCGGACGGAGGCCTTCGGTGGCCGAGGCCATAGTGGGTCCGGCACTGGAACTTTGGCAGCGCCTGCTTCCTGCCCTGCGCCCGGCCAGGATGGCCAGGAAGTATGCGGTCCCTCACCGGTTCCTTGTCCCGCTTCGAACACCCCTGCTGAGGGGTTGAGCCACCACAGCGCCGCTACCGGGCAACGCCAGGGATGTGGACAACCTCCTGACAAGGAGTCCAAGAAATTGACCATGTCGGCTTAAAAGTTCACGCCAAGTGCCCTCTCTCTGCCTTCGCCAGGCCAGTTCGGCCGCCCTCATGGCATTTTTCTCATGCCCTGTTGGGCCCCTGGATGAGGTCATCCCTCATCTTCCCGCCCGATCTGCAGACACGGTTAAGCAGGTGCGGACCAGGGCAGGGCAGTGGCCAAACAGCAGCTCCAGACTGCTTTGGATATAGGGGACTCATGTGCCAGATCGGTGGCGGCCGTGAGGTGGCTATGCGTCAAGGGCTTGGCTGAGGATATCCACCTTACTCGGATACCCAGCACAAGTTGGCATGATGTTCCTTTGGGACTGACCTCTTCGGCCCTGGGTGGAAGGTCACCTGCAGAGGATCGAGAAGTCCAATGCCACCTTGACTCTGTCTCTCCCTTCCGGCTCAGAAGGACAAAGGCCGCAAAACCACAGCCTAAGCTCCTTTTCGTCTTTCTGTGCCCCGCGCGCCTCGGCCCAGCAACGGGCCAGGGCCAGCAGGCTCGCCTTGGCATCCCAAACCCAAGCCGCCGCTTCCTCAACAGGAGGCAGGGAGGAGGGCCCAGGAGGTCCCTCGGCCGGTCCCTCCTCCAAGCCTGCCCAGTGACGGGCTGAGGGTGTCGCCCCATCCCGCTCACCTACTTCCTGGGTCCCCGTGGGGACGGCTCCGCACTTCCGCTCCGCCTGGTCCGCTGTTACCACGGACAGGTGGGTCTTGGAGGTGGTGGGAAGAGGCCTGCCTCTGGAATTCGAGCAGGCACCACCCTTCAGAGCCGGCCGCCTCGGGGCTTCGGATCCCCAGCCTCACTGGCGGCTCGTCGAGCTGACTATCGCCTCCTCCTCCAGAAGGAGGTGGTAAGAGAGGTGGTGGACCCTCCTTCAGACCCAGGGTTTGTGTCCAGGTACTTCCTGGTTCCAACGACGGGGCTGGCGCCCCATTCCCACCCACACGACCTGCAACAGTTCCTAAGGTCTCGAACCTTCAGGATGGTCACTCTGGCTCAGATAATACCATCCTTGGAACGCGGCGTGTGGTTCTGCTCTCTGGACTTGCAGGACGCGTTTTTTCACGTCCCTATCCGTCCGTCTCACCAGAGATTCCTTCGCTTCCGAGCTGAAGGATCCCTCTTCGAGTTCCAAGCCATGCTCTTCGGCTTGTCTCCAGCTCCCAGGGTCTTCACCAAATGCATGGCAGTGGTGACAGCATTCCTGCGGCGCCGAGGGGTCCGGGTGTACCCTTACCTGGACGACTGGCTGATAGCAGCTCCTCCAGGGAGAGGCGGAGTGGTCCAGAGATCTGGCCCTCCAGGTCTGCTCTCAACTGGGCCTCCTTATCAACGAGGCCAAGCTCGGAACTCGAGTCAAGCAGGTGATTCTATTCATCGGGCGCAGCTCGACTTTCTTCGAGCCAGAGCTGCTCCCGGCGGACAGGGCCGAGGTTCTTCCTCCTTTTCCCGATCATTTCTGGTTGGGCACTGCGCCTGCCCGGGACTCTCCTGCGCCTCCTGGGTCTCATGGCGGCCTGCACCAGCGTGGTCCTGGGCGTCTGCTGGAACATGCGCCCCTTCCAGTGGGGACTGGCCAGCCAGTGGTCACAACGCTGCGATCCCTTGACCAGCTTAGGTCGGTGACAGGGGATGTGGAACGCCTCCAGTGGTGGACCGCTCCAGATCATTTGCAGGAGGGCATCCCTGCTCGTCCGCCCGAGCCGATCGGTCTCTATCGACCGATGCCTCTCTGATGGGTTGGGTGCCCATCTGGGGAACACCGGGCTCATGGCCTCTGGTCCCCGCGGAGTCCCGATGCCACATCAACCTGCTGGAGCTCGAGCGTTCCGCCTAGCTCTCACCGCTTTTGCTCCGCTCCTCCGAAGTCAAGTGGTCCGAGTCCAGACGGACAATACCACGGACTATGTACTATCTGAAACTGCCAGGGCGGGACGCTACTTCCATGCTTCTATATGCAAGGAAGCTCTCCGCATTTGGTCACTGCGGCGAGCCTGGAGGCGGATCTCCTAGCTATTCACGTGGCAGGAGCCTCCAACACCCTGGCCGATGCCCTGAGCCGGATAGGGGCTGCATCCCACTGAGTGGTCTCTCCTGCCGGAGGTAGTACAGCATCTGTTCTCCTTTGGGGCACACCTCAGGTGGACCTGTTTGCCTCCATGGAGAACGCGGGTGAGTCTGTTCCATGCCCGCCTCAGCAGGGGCTCGCTGCAGGGATGCCTTCTGAGGCAATGGACCCCGGCCTCTTTTACGCCTTTTCCCCCATTTCCCTTGATCCACAAGGTGCTTCTCAAGGCGAGGAGGGACAAGGCGCAGGTGATTCTGATAGCCCCAGACTGGCCTCGCCAGTTCTGGTACCCAGATCTCCTCAGTCTCAGCTCCAGGACTCGCTGCAGCTTCCAGCTCGCCTGACCTGCTCTCAGTCAATCAGGGAAGGTGTTCCATCCGACCTTCAATCCCTGCACCTGACGGCCTGGTTCCTGAGCTGCTAGAGTTCCAGGCCTTGGGTCTTTCCGACGAGGTCCTCAATGTAGTTGAGGCGTCCCGTAAGGAGTCGACCAGAAAATGCTATGCCTTCAAATGGAAAAGGTTTTCCATTTGGTGTCAGGGCAAGGGCTTGGACCCTTTCTCCTGTTCCTTGGCAAGCATCTTGGACTATTTATGGTCCCTTTCTAGTCAAGGGCTTAGGTCGACGACCCTAAGGGTGCACCTGGCAGCCATCTCTGCTTACCAGGCGCGGGCCGGGAAGCAGTCGGTGGCGCAGGAGAAGGTGGTCTGGCGCTTTTTCAAAGGCCTTGATCACATTTCCCCTCCAGTGCGGGAACCCCCACCTCCGTGGGATCTACTGCTGGTACTGGCAAAGCTCATGGGCAAGCCATTCGAACCTATGCACAGGTGTGCTCTCTCTCACCTGTCGTGGAAGACCGCCTTCTTGGTGGCTATCACGTCAGCCAGAAGGATGGGAGAGCTCCAGGCGCTTTCCATCGAGTCTCCTTACCTGGTCTTCCACAGGGACAAGGTTGTCCTGCGCCCCCACCCGAAATTCCTTCCGAAGGTGGTGTCGGAGTTTCACCTTAACCAGGTGTTGACTCTGCCGGTGTTCTACCCCAATCACACCTCGGAGGCCGAATATAGGCTCCATACTCTGGACCCTAGAAGGGTGCTCGCCTATTACAAAGAGCGCACGGTTGAAATTCGGGGAGAGGTTCGCCAGCTGTTTGTCACCTACGCTGAAGCCGCATCTGGCAGACCTGCAGCCAAGCGGACGATAAGCAGGTGGGTAACCTCCTGCATAGATCTCTGTAAGTTGGCGGGCATGGAGCCTCCCAGAGGGATAAGAGCTCATTCTACCCGCCATACTGCTGCAACGGTGGCTGCTTCCAGGACGTCCTTATCCAGGAAATCTGCAGGCTGCTACCTGGAAGTCAGCAAACACCTTCATTACCCACTTCCACATCGACCTTGAGTCACGCCGGGATGCTGGTTTTGGGCCTCGGTTCTCCAGCTCTCTTTCCCAAGTAAGTATATGGGGTGTGCGTCGCCTCCTCCTCCCGGAGAACTGCTAGGAGTCTGCCAATGAGTGTGGATGAACAACATATCCATGTCCCAGAAATACAGGTTACTCACCTGTAACAGGAGTTCTAGGATGGTATGTGTTGTTCATCCACACCACACCCGACTTCCCAGCTTCGACCTACAACCTGAGCTTCCAGCGGCCAGATCTGGCGCCATGGGTGGAGCGAGAGTTATACCACCCGGTGGGTGGGAGGAGCAAGCTTGAAGACCTTCCGGCAAGATTTAAAGCTATAGGATACTGCCAATGAGTGTGGATGAACAACATATACCATTCCTAGAACTCCTGTTACAGGTGAGTAACCTGTATATTTTGTTGATATGTTTGACCCCTCCCGACTTCTGTCTTTTGGTGGTGGGGCCTAATAGTGCTTGTTAGGGGTGATATTGTTGTTGTTGTTGTTTCTATTGTTATTCTACTAGTAGGTAGCCATTTGGCTAGTGTAGGTTTTTTTCCACACAGACTTTTGCTTAGTGTTGGCTCAGAAGATCTGACAGTTTCAGTTTGAAACTAGCCAGATAGCTTTCAGCAAAGCCCGGCTTGAACTCCAGTCAGCCTGGAGTTAACTCCTTCCTCTCCGGGCAGTTCAAGTGCTGTGGCTAACTGCTAATTGTCATAATATAGCAAGACTCCATGAGAAGAAAAGCAATTGCTAAGGTGAGTAATTTTTTCTTCTGGCACTACAAGCTTTTTCCAAATCTGTACGGAACAAGGTGGTTCAGGTCAGAACAGACAACACCACCACCATGTGGTACATCAGCAAGCAAGGAGGCACTCTGTCTACGGCCTTGTGCACAGAAGCAATGAAGTTGTGGTCCCTGGCCTATTCCCTGCAAATTTCTCTGATAGCGGTTCACCTCCCAGGGAAGGACAATGTCCTAGCAGATGCACTGAGCAGGATCACGATCACGAATGGGCCCTAGATCCCCTGGTGTTGAAAGCAATTTTCTCAAGATGGGGCACTCCAGAGATGGATCTTTTTGCAGCCCCAGACAATCACCAACTTCCTCTTTTGTTGCAGACCCCCAGTCTTGGGCTCAGTCCCCCTGGAACTCTGATTCTGAATTGGGAAGGGAAATTTCTGTATGCTTTCCCCCCTTCCCTCTCCTGTCCAGAGTGTTAGTCAAGATAAGGTCACAATCATGCAAAGTAATTCTGTTTGCTCCAGACTGGGCCAGACAGCCATGGTATCCCTTGTTGCTCTCCCTAGCAGTCCATCTTCCCCTGTCTCTTCCCAGGAATTACAACCTGTTGACATCCTCTCGGGAGTATCTGGTACCCGAATCTTCAGTCTTTCAATCTCAAGGCTTGGCTCTTGAAGAGTTAGAGTTTGAAGATCTGCATCTTTCCCAAGGGGTTCTGGATATCCGTAAAGCTTCTCGAAAGCCTTCCACCAGAAAGACTTGCAACTCTAAATGGAAAAGATTCAGCATCTGGTGTTCTAAGAACAATATTTCTGCAGACTCTGCTGAATTGCCTACGGTTCTGGATTATGTGGTCCATCTTAATGGCCTAGGTCTCAGACCAGCTACCCTCAAGGTACACTTGGCAGCTGTTTCTGCTTTCCTGTCTGTAGGTAAGTCTTCCTCTCTGTCATCCTATCCTGTATTCTATAAGTTTTTCAAGGGATTGCTTCACACCAATTCCCCCTTTAGGGCTCCTGCTCCTGCTTGGGACCTTAATGTTTGCATTGCTCAGCTTATGCAACCCCCTTTTGAGCCTTTGTCCTCAGCAGAGCTCAAGTACTTGACATGGAAAACTGTGTTTTTCGTAGCCATTACTTCTGCCAGACGATCCGTGAACTCAAAGTCATTGCTGTGAATCTGATTTCATTTTTTCACAGAGATAGTGTCCTTAGAACTAACAGAAAGTTCTAGGACATGGATATGTTGTTCATCCACACTGTCTGGCAGGTTCTTTGCCACTTTGAATCTTGCGAAGGTCTTCATTGGTTCCTCCCACCCACCGGGTGGTACAACTCTGCTCGCCCCATGGCGTAGATCTTCCTTACGCTTGGAGCTCGGTGTTTCCTCCTTAGCAGCTCTGCGTATAAGACTGGTTCCTAATTTGAATTTTTCGAATTAAAAGTTTTGCTAAACAGACTGGGTCTTCTCTCCTCGGCCTCGCGATGGACAATTGACCTTGTTTTGAGATGCCCTGTGGGCAGAAGATGTCTCGATCGATCCGCAGTCCACTGCATGCTACTGCTTAGCCTTGAGCACGACCTGCAGGCCCGCGACCTGTGCTTCCTTTCGGCCCACGCCTCAAGACCGTATGCCTGCTTACAACTAGGGCGGCCCCAGAAGAGATTTCTCCGGTTAAGCCAAAGAGGCCCGGTCGGTGGTGTCCGCGGTGGCGGCTCAGCGGATCAGCTCGAGCAAATGATCGCCTTAAGAGGAGGCGGGCGCGGGCCGCTTGCCTCGGCTGCGGCATTTGTCCCGGCTTCTCTCTCGTGCCTCTTATTCGCCTTTATGAGCTTTATTCGACCCTCTCTCGGCTGTGCTGGGTGAGGGTCCATCCTTTCTGACCGCTTTCGGTCCAAAAAGAGAGACAAGAGTAAGTCTCATCATTGTCAGACGCCTGGAGCCGGAAAGATCCTCTCTCTTGTTGTCGGCCGGTCACTCGGCTCACCGGCTTCGGCCACTGGTTTCACGATGTCCCCACACAGGCCAGTTGATAAGACTCATTTAATGCTGGTCGAGATTTTTCTCGACCTGTTGACGGTTGGTCGGGTTGAGAAGTGATGAATCCCTCTCCCCGGGTTCCCCGGTGGGAGTTGGAGGATCCCGCCGGCTCGCTCCGTTGCGCCCGCTCCGAGCCTTCGCGGGAATCGTCCCGAACCGAGGAGTGCGCCGGTCCCGACACCTCCTCCTCACCGCCCTCGGCCCAGCCGAGGTTCTCGGTCTCGGTCTCTGACGCTCAAGGTCCAGCCTGACCGCCCACTACAGGCGGTCTCTGTCTCGCACCGCTGCAAGCTGCATCACGGTTCTTCCTCCTCCTCGGACGGGAGGCCTGGCCAAGTTGTGTCAGGAGGTATGAGGAACTCATGTAGCAACAGCTCCTTCTGACCAGGAATAAGCAGACGCCGTCGTCTTTCCCGGCCATTAAGTGGCTGTCACCGGAGCGGCCGAGACAACCCTGCTTTAGCCGAGGAGCCTGTTCCTCAGGCAGGTTGTTCGCCAACTCCAGCTGCCCCACCGATTCTCCGTGGAACCTCCGCTCAACAGCCGTTAGTTAGCTCCACCAAAAATTTCGGTCAAGCTCAGGGACCGCCCCATGTCTGTCACCCTCACTCCCATAGACCCTGCAGGTGGAGGTGGCTCAGTCCCAGGTAGTTTTTGAGGACTCTTCCGAGTCCGAGGATGATTCTCCCTTTCTCCAAGCGACGAACTTGGAGTCCCTCAGGAGGACAGTCGGTGACCTATAGCCCTCTTCTTCCTAGGATTACTCGCTCATCTCGGAGTCCACCGATGAAGCTTGAACCTGCTTAACGTGGCCAGGTATCCTCACGGAGATTCTGGACCGAGGGGATTCCCCTACCGAGGCTCTTCCGTGGCCGAGGCCATGGGGTCTCGCCTTGAGCCTTGGCAGCGTCCTGCTTCCTGTCCTGGCGCCGGGGATGGCCAGGAAGTATGCGGTCCCCGCCTGTTCCCTGTCCAGTTTTCGGAACACCCCTCGGCTGAGGGGTTGGGTCAATGACAGTTCTCCGCGCGGGGCCGAACGCTAGGGATGTGGACAGACTCTCCGACAAGGAGTCCAAGAAATTGGACTATGCCGGAGTAAAGTCTATGCTGTGTCCTCTCTCTGCTTCGCCAGGCCAGTTCGGGCCGTCCTCATGGCACATTTTTCTCATGCCCTGTTGGGCTCCCTGGATGAGGTCGTCCCCTCATTTCTCCCGCAGATCTGTAGACTACGGTCAGGCAGGTGCGACCAGGGCAGGGCAGGGCCAAACAGCAGCGCTCCAGTCTGTTTTAGATATTGGGGTCCAAGTGCCAGGTCTGTGGCGGCCGAGTGGCTATGCGTCAAGGGGATTGGCTGAGGATATCATCTACCTTTACTTCGGATACCTGTACAAGTTGGCGGATGTTCCTTTTGGGACTGACCCTTCGGCCCTGGGTGGAAGGTCACTGCAGAGGATCGAGAAGTCCAATGCTACCTTGACTCTGTCTTTTCCGCTAGGCGACAAAGGCCGCAAAACCACAGCTCTGCCCTTTCGCCCTTCATGCTCAAGGTCCGGCCCAGCAACGTTGGGGCCAGCAGGCTCGGGCTTGGCATCCCAAACCAGTTTCAGAGCTTCCTCCAACAGGAAGCAGGAGGGTAAGGCCCAGGAGGTCCCTCTGCCGGTCCCTCCTCCAAGCTTGCACAGTGACGGCTAAGGAGTCGCCTCTAACCTTATATTCATCACCCCAGGTTCCCTGTGGGGACGGCCCGCACCTTTTCCGCCTGGTCCGTTATTACCACGGACAGGTGGGTACTGGAGGTGGTGGGAAAGCCTGCCTCTAGAATTCGAGCAGGCCTCACCCCTTCAGAGCCGCTCTCACCTTGGGGCCTCGGGTCCGTAGCTCACTGTCTGCTCGTCGGGCCGACATCGCCTCCTCCTCCAAAGGAGGTGATCAGGAGGTAGCGGACCTCCTCAGACCTGGGTTTGTGTCTAGTACTTCTGGCTCGAACGGACGGGCTGGCGCCCATTCTCGCCCCACACGACCTGAACAAGTTCCTAAGGTCTCAACTCAGGATGGTCACCTGGCTCAGATAATACCATCCCTTGAACACGGGCGGTGGTTCTTTGCTTCTGACCTGGAGGAGGTTCTTTCACGCCCTATCCGTCTCGTCACATCGAGATTCTTCGCTGAGCTGAGGGATCCTCTTCGAAGTTCCGAGCCATGCCTTCGGCCTGTCTCCAGCTCCCAGGGTCTTCACCAAATGCATTGCAGTGGGGTGGATAGCTTCTGCGCGCCGAGGGGTCCGTGTACCTCACCTGGACGATTCATTGATAGCAGCCCCTCCAGACAGGGAGGCATGGAGCGGTCCAGATCTGGCCTCCAGGTTTGCTCTCAAGTCGCCTTCCATCAACGAGTCCAAGTCGGAACTGGTGCGAAGCAGATGATTCTGCTTTATCGGGGCAGAGCTCGACTGTCTCGAGCCAGACATGGCTCCTCGGCGGTAGGGCCGTGGTTTTACCTCCTTGCCCAGTCATTTCGGTTGGGCACCGCGCCTGCCCGGACTTCCGCGCCCTGGGTCTCATATGGCGCCTGTACCAGCGTGGTCCGCTGGGCCCGGGCTGGCACATGCGCCTTCCGTGGACTGGCCAACAGTGGTCACAGCGCTTGATCTATTGGACCAGCTAGTGCCGGGACCCAGAGATGTGGAACGCCTCCTGATGGTGGACCTGCCCATCTCATCTGCAGGAGGGCATCCTGCTTGTCCACCCTCGGCCGATCGTCTCTATCGACCGATGCCTCTCTGATGGGTTGGGGTGCCCATCTGGGGGAACACTGCGCATGGCCTCTGGTCCTCACTAGGAGTCCCGATGCCACATCAGCCTGCTGGAGCTCTTAGCGGTCTGCCTAGCTCTCACCACCTTTGCTCCGTTTCTCCGGGGTCAAGTGGTCCAGTCCAGACGGACAATACCACGTACTCATGTACTACCTAAACCGCCAGTGCGGGACGTTGCTCCATGCTTCTTTGCAAGGAAGCTTCCATTTGGTCACTGTGCAGCCTGGAGGCGGATCTCCTGCCATTCATGTGGCCGAGCTCAACACCCTGGCCGATGCCCTGAGCCGGATAGGGGCTGCATCTCTCGAGGGTCTCTCCTGCCAGAGGTAGTACAGATCTGTTCTCCCACTGGGGCACACCTCAGGTGGACCTGTTTGCCTCAGGAGAATGCAGGCTGAGCTGTTTCATGCCCACCCCTCAGCAGGGGCTCGCTGCAGGGGATGCCTTCTCGAGGCTGTGGACCTGGCTTTCTACGCCTTTCCCCATTTCCCTTGATTCACATGTGCTTCTTCAAAGCAAGGAGGACAAGGCGCAGGTGATCTTGATAACCCCAGACTGGCCCCGCCAGTTCTGGTACCCAGATCTCCTCAGCCTCAGCTCCAGGCTCCCGAGGCAGCTTCCAGCTCGCCCGGACCTGTTCTCGGTCAATCAGGGAAGGTGTTCCATCTGGACCTTCAATCCCTGCACCTGACGGCCTGGTTCCTGAGCTGCTAGAGTTCCAGGCTTGGTCTTTCCGACGAGGTCCCCAATGTTGTTGAGGCGCCCCGTATGAGTCCACTCAGGAATGCTATGCCTTCAAATGGAAGAGGTTTCCATTTGTGTCAGGGCAAGGGCTTGGCCCTTCCTCGTGTCCTTTGGCAAGCATCTTGGACTATTTATGGTCCCTTTCTAGTAAGGGCTTAGGTCGACTAATCTCTAAGTGGTGCACCTGGCAGCCATCTCTGCTTACGGCGCGGGCCGGGAGCAGTCGGTGGCCGCAGTAGAGGTGGTCTGGCTTTCAAAGGCCTTGATCACATTTCCCTCCGGTCGAGAACCTCCACCTCAAGTAGGATTTACTGCTAGTACTGGCTAAGCTCATGGGCAAGCCTGTCGAACCAATGCACAGGTGTGAACTCTCTCACCTGTCGTGGAACGCCTTCTTGGTGGCTATCCGTCAGCCAGAGGGATGGGAGAACTCCAGGCGCTCTGCATTGAGTCTCCTTACCTGGTCTTCACAGGGACAAGGTTGTCCTTCGCCCTCGCCAAATTCCTTCCGGAAGGTGGTGTGAGTTTCACCTTAACCAGGTGTTGACTTTGCTGGTGTTCTACCCCAATCACACCTCGGAGGCCAGATACAGGCTCCATACTTTGGACCCTAGAAGAGCGCTCGCTTATTATAAGGGCGCACAGCTGAGTTAGGGGAGGTTCCCAGCTGTTTGTCGCCTACGCTGAAGCCGCACCTGGCAGACCTGCAGTAGCGGACGATAAGCAGGTGGGTCACCTCCTGCATAGATCTCTGACAAGTTGGCGGGCATGGAGCCTCCTAGAGGATAAGAGCTCATTCTACCTGTCCATACTGCTGCATTGGTGGCTGCTTCCAGGGACGTCCCTATCCAGGATATCTGCAGGGCTGCTACCTGGAAGTCAGCACACACCTTCATCACCCATTACCACCACGACCTTGAGTCACGCCGGGATGCTGGTTTGGGGCCTCGGTTCTCCAGTCTCTATTCCTAAGTAGGGGAGGCGCCTTGCCTCCTTCTCCCGGAGAACTCTAGGAGTCTGCCAGACAGTGTGGATGAACAACATATCCATGTCCCTAGAAATACAGGTTACTCACCTGTAACAGGAGTTCTAGGAATGGTATATGTTGTTCATCCACACGACCCACCCGACCTCCCCGGCTTCGACGCACAACCTGAGCTTCCAGCGGGCTAGATCTGGCGTCATGGGGCGGAGCCGAGAGTTTTACCACCCGGGTAGGTGGGAGGAGCCAGCTTGAAGATCTTCCGGCAAGATTTAAAGCGGCAAGGAACCTGCCAGACAGTGTGGATGAACAACATATACCATTCCTAGAACTCCTGTTACAGGCGAGTAACCTGTATTTCTTGCCTAAAGTGGTTTCAGATTTCCACCTCAACCAGTCTATGTCTCTCCCTGTTTTCTTCACTGATCATTCTTCCTCGGGAGAGAGGAGGCTACACAGTTTGGATGTTAAAAGAGCCCTTAGCTACTACATAGAGCGTACCAAGGGCGCAGGTTTGAATCCCTCCAGTTGTTCCTCACTTATGGAGAAGTGGGTAGGGGCAAACCTGCCACTAAGAGATCTGTTGCCAGGTGGATTGTTTCTTATATACAATTCTGCTATGAAAAACTGGGTAGAACTCCACCCTCAGGCCTGAGGGCTCATTCCACAAGAGGTACAGCTGCTTCCCTGGCTGCTGCCAGGGATATTCCTCTCTTAGAAATTTGTCAAGCAGACAGCTGGAAAACAGTCCATACGTTCACCAAGCATTACTCTCTGGATATCCAGGCTAGGAGTGATGCTCGGTTTGGCACAGCAGTACTCCAGAGCCTATTCCCAAAGTAGGTTCTGTCCCTCCTCCATGGAGGTACTCCTTGGTGGCCTGCAATAGTCAGAATACAGCAAGACTTCATGTTTGAAGAAAAAATTACTCATCTTAGTAATTATGTTTCTTCTAATGGAGTCTTGCTGTATTCTGACCTGCCTCCCCTCTCAGAACCTGTTTTTGGGAAGTGGGTGGACAGGTGCAGTGTTGCATCTCAGGGGTGCTCCTTCTACACCCTCTTCTTTTTGTTTAGGTGTTTGTTTTATCTTTATTCTTATTTGGATTGGTTTTTGGTTTTTGGGTTTCCTGACTTGTCTTCCTTTGGGGATCCAAAACTTCTTGTTGCCAGTTGGCTTGTAAAAATGTTATAATTTCCACATAGAATAGTTAGTGAGTTTTTGCTCGTAAGAATCTGACGGTTGGATTTCAAAGAGCTCCAGACCGAGACCTCATCCGAACTCGAGCTCAGCATTTTATGCTCTGCATAGAAAGTTAACCCTTTGTTCTCCGGGGCAGTTTAAAGGCTGGTGCTAACTGCACTAGTCGGAATACAGCAAGACTCCATTAGAAGAAACATAATTACTAAGGTGAGTAATTTTTTCTTTCCCACCCTGCACAGACCCACAAATGGGGGGGGGGCTGTGTTGGGGCCATCAACCTTAATGCTCACATCATTCCATTCCACAAAAGAAGGTGACATGGGGACGGCATAGGAGAATGAGGTGAGCACTAGGCTTGACAGCCCTACCCCCCTTCACTTGTAGGTCTGTGCAGGGTGGGGAATGGGTGTTATGGTTGGAAACCCTAATGCCACATTGCCCTACTTTTGTCGCTTTAACCCTAACTGATGCATTAACAAAGGTTTGTGCAATTTATTTCCTTACTTTTTGAGATAGTATAATTGTATCCTTATTTTACTGTAGCAGCGCAGGGTCCCCCATCCCTCCATAGATGTGTATATGTATGTAGCTGTGAAAGCACAGGGACCTCTGGCCCCTGCACTTCCAGTTATAGCAGAACAGTCACCAAATTGTCACCATAGCCATATTGTCACAGCACCTCAAGTTCCCAGTGCAGAAACTTTTTCAGTCCCTGCCAAAACGTAACTCCGCGCAAGTGCAACACCAGGTCACAGCGCAGGTTCAAAAACGCATTTTAGACAGAATGTGAAAAATCCCAGCTGTGATATACATGAGGTGGTGTAATAAGGCTATGTTGAAAATTTGGGCTCAAAATATTTTAAATTCTCAAAGCTACGAGCAGACACAGTGAAATTGCAGCCAACAGTCATAACTGTGCCATGTTTAATCATTTTGACCCTAAATTTTCAACATAGCCTTCTCATGTACCCAGCACAGAAAATGTTCAAATTCCTGCCAAAACATTATTATGCGCAACTGCAACCCCATTCCGCACTACAAGTGCGAAAACACATTTTGGCCAGGATTTGAAAAATGACAGCTGTCACATACATGAGGTGGGGTAATAACAGGGCTATGTTGAAAATATGGGGAGAAAATATTAAAAATGTTCAAAATTATGAGCGTGCGTAGCAAAATTACAACGAATGGTCATAACACAGCCATTTTTTGAAATTTTTAACCCAAATTTTCGACATAGCCTTTTTATGACCCCACCTCATGAACAATATCATGGTTGTTACACAAATCCCACTGGAAAGATAATTTTGTCAACCGACCGTAAAATCACCTTTCTGGCAGGAGTTGCCTAACTAACGACAGTCATGTTGTTCAAGAGCCGGGGTTCCCAAAAGGCCATGTTGAAAATTTGGCATCAAAATGATGAAAAACGGTCGAGTTATGCATAAAAGCTGCCCCCCCCCCACTGAAATACATTGAAGCACATTTACCTTAGTTCATATTGCATTCCCTGGTTCCAGCAGCAAGACGTGTCTTCAGGCGGCAGAGTGGGTCTTGAACCTGGGACCTCCATATGTGAGTGGCGTTCTGTGGGGACGCATGAGGGGGAGGTAGGTGGTTGGGTGGGCCGGGTGAGGGCTAACCGGTATAAAAACATATGGTGGGACATTGAGGGACTGTTTTCTTAATGTCAGGCAGAAAATAAAAAGGAGGGTGGTAGGATTCCACTACACCAGCAACGGGGGGAAAAAAAATTGGAGAGTGGGGTGACTACTAGACACCAGGAACAAAGCCGGGAGCCAAGTAAGCCCCGCCCCCCCCCCAAGAGAAAACGGAGTAGGGGCTTACAAAAAAATTATTAGTTGTTAACAATAATACAAATGGGGAGGTAAACAATAACATTACAGGGCAGGGGTTACTAGACACAGGAATTTTCAAATGGGTTCAAGGAGAACCCATTCAAAAAATGTTAGGGGACGGGCCGCGTCCTTTTCTGTCAAGTGCAGTCCTTTTCCAGTCCTTTGCTCTGGTGGTGGAAAAGGATTCCGTCTTACAAAAAGGATCTGTTTCGATGAGATTGGCTTTTTTTTTTTCACAAACCAGATGGCTGTGAATCCTTTTCATTACCAGATGGCCGTGAAAAATCCTTTTCATCACTTGCATTCCTTTTTGCCATCCTTATTCGCCATGACTTAAAAAGGAAATCGCTCATGAAAATAATTTCCTATTTTTGTTAATTAGACAGCCTCTGTTTGTCATCCTTTTTCGCCAGCCAAATTCTTTTTCGTTATTCCTATTGTCATGGCAAAAAAGGAAATCGGCTGTTGAACAGTGATTTCCAGCAGGGCCATCTGGTCGTGAAAAGGGAACATCTGGTCGGAAAAATGGGAAATCCTTTTTCGCCAGCTGTTTTTCCTTTTTTTGCCTTAGAGAACAAGGAGTGGTGAAAAAGGAAGTTAGCAAGTGATGAAAAAGGATTTAAAAAGTTAAATATAAATATTTCTAGGGGCATAGAAATGTTGCAAACCACACGGAACAGCTCATCGACTCCCAGTGAGCAAAGAACATATTTGAATGTCTGAAATAGACATTCCTTGGCAGAGTTATGACCGTTTGTGGCAAAAACAAGAAACTAGATGGCAACTTGTGAAAAAAGAATTTTTCTGGCAAACAAGAATTGGCCCTTCACGAAAAAAAATCCTTTTTCGTTCCGTGCAGCTATTCTGAAAAAAATCCCATTGAAAATAATGGTACCTTAAAAGTGCAATAACTTTGGAATGGATTAATATTTTTTTCACCAAATAAATGGGCTGTTTTGTAACCCAATCTCTTTCTACCATAAAAATTTCAGGCCAAAAATCAGCATCGCTTGTGCGCAGCTTGAGGAAAAAAAATGCAAAAAGTGGCATTTTTTTTTCTCCTTTCCCACTATCTGAATCTCTGAATCTGCAAATCTAACCAGAACAAAACTTGGCACGTCAAGAGATCTCTACTCCAGGAGACTGTGCATGCAAAATTTCGTGAAAATCTGTTGAACGGTTACAGAGTTATTAAAGTGCAAAATTTCAGGTTTAACATTAAAGTGCCTACTCAACCCTAACTATATAGTGTGTGTGTGTGTGTGTGTGTATATATATACGTGTGTATATGTACACTATATATATATATATATATATATATATATATATATATACAACACACACACACACACACACGCACACACGCACACACAGTACCACATTCAAATCTAAAGAATTTCCCTTGTGAGGAACAACCTCAACAGCTTTAATCGAAGCACAGAAAAATCAGACACATCATCGTCAGCTGTAAAATACCTTTGGTGAGTGGTGGAAAACAGTTAATTTCCCCCCTCTAATATCTTTTCATTTAACTTGTCATACAACTAGTATGAGAAACTGAAAATATATTTGGAGAGAAATGTATGCAGAGATACACAACAATATATTTTTAAAAAGGCTCTCTAAATTCTTAAAGAAAACTCTACCCCCTTCCCTCTCCATCTTTACTAACTCTCCTTTTATGAAAAACAACATTTCAAACCAGTTAGCGCAGGGCCTGCAAACTGCAAGGTGTTCTTATGGACATTAAGTCCTCAGCCCTGTTCGAGTGTCCAAGTCCGAATCCTCCGCTGCGTTTTTATCCCTTCCACGGGAAGCCTCCAGTTTTGCAGCCCATTTGCCTGCATCCACCGGGTTGGTGAAAATAAAGACCTTGTCCTCATGAATCAGGCATAGTTTGGCAAGGAATAAGATGGCATGCAGAATATTCAGCTCCCTGAGCTTCAGTCTAACCCCATCAAATTTTTTATGTCTTTGGCGTGTAGCAAAGGATACATCAGGGAAAACGTAAATTGTATGTCCTTCAGCTGTGAGCGGGCCGTTTTGTTTGGCACAGGTGGTGATATAGTCCTTGAAACCCATGCTGTCAGTAACCACCTTCCGCACTCATGGGATGCCCTCGGTTGTTGGCCCACGTGGTCGGATCCTGTAGGCCTTTACCACATGCCATTCCGTGGCAAGACCTTGTCCCTCCAGCTGCTCTTGGAGCGAGTTCTGTATAAACATTCTTGGATTGTCTCCTTCCGTACCTTCTGGCAGCCCGATAATCCTGAGGTTCACTCTTTGGACTTGGTTTTCGAGTTGTTCCAGCCGTGAGTTGGTGTGCTGCGACTCTTTGACTCTACCAAGATTCATGGCAGTGCATTTGTCTGCTCTCCTTTTCAGATCCTCTGCTTCTACCCTGAGACAATCTACTGCCATTTCATTTGTGGTCAGTCGTCCAGAAAGGTCGTCCAGTTTGTTGTTTACACTGGTCACTGACAATAGGAGTGCTTGCATTTTCCTGCTGTGGGATTGCAAAGTCTCCTCGGCACCTCCTCGTCAGTTGGTCCCAGTTGAGAGGATCTAGTGTTAGGCCCTGCCATCGCAGACTTTCCAGGATCTCTCCGTCCGTCTCCTGCTTGATTTCCCCGTTTTGGATTACCCATCGTGTTGCAGGGCACTTTAGCCACTGATCCATGTTGTCTTTTAATAAAAAATGTTTACTTTAAACTTTATATAGAGCCAAGTTTATTTATCGTTGATGCGGAGCTGCATAATTCTGTGTCCACGTTGCTCGGGCTTCACAGTGCCCCCTGGCCAGACTTTGTTTGAGTGTGCCTCGTGGATGCTGCTTTTGCACCTCAACCATCAACGCAGCACCCTTTGTCTCAGGGGATGTCCTGGTCTTCCTGTTGCTGACACCAGGCCTCCTACCTTCCATCCATGGCACTGTCGTTTGTCTTTTGCGTCGACGTGCTGTCCCACAACACCATGTCTATACACCAAGTTGCAATGGGTGGCCTTCGTCCCTGGCCACCCCCCCTCACATCTCAGACATTGGCGGTGATCCCTGCATCCTTTTTATCCAGGACAGGGGATTGGAATGCTGTGGAGAGCCTGCCTTCAGCTGCCACTCAGCTGCATGTAGTTTGGGGGTCTTCCACACCTCCAGATAAACACCCCCAGCCTGAGGCTGTTTTTGGCATTCCTGTTTTGAAGGCGCTTTGGGGTGGGCTCTACGCTGGCTGTCCAGCAGTTCTTCCAGAGGGTTTCAAGAGACAGGCATCATTCAAGGCCCTTCAGACTGGTGTTGATGTAGGTACCGACGATTTTACAATCTGCCTATGACATTTCAGTCCCCTCAGCTAGAGTGGCTGTGGTTGGCATATACCCAAGAAGGCATTTGGGACTGTGGGTCTAAGGATTTGCTACTGATGTTCAGCACTCCCTTTTGAATACCCCATTCAGAGAATACAAGCTCATTGTGGGCAAGAGGGCTAGATCCCCTCAGTGCCCTGCGGGCTTCTGGAGGACCATTGGGTCCGTCCAATCCCTCAGCCACACACCTCCCAGAAGTACGCAGAGGATTCCCCCTCCATAAGACCCCCAACATATGCAGGTCAGGGGCCAGTCCACGGAGCTGAGGCAGAGGAGAGTTAACTTTGCCAGCTCCCCCTCCCAAAAAAAAAACCCTCTCCAAAGCCCCTAGAGTTTGCGGTGTGGCTGCGGGTGCCAGTTTTGCTTCAGCCTAACTCCCTCTTAAACCCCCATCCCCCAGGACTAAATCAGGGTGGTAGTAGGGAGTTGTTTTTCCGTCCACCTAGAACAGTGGATGGAAGTCACCACAAATGCTTGGGTCCTGCAGTTAATAGAACAAGGCCATGTTCAAGAACTTCTGGAGTTGCCTCCAGAACTTCTGCCTCTTCCTTCCGCTTGTCCTCCTGTTCACACATCAGTGCTACTAAAGGAAGTACGCCCACTGTTAACAGGAGAGGGCCATAGAACCATTGCCTGGGAGCAAAAGAACATAGGGTTCTCTTTCTCTTTCTCTTTCATTCTCGACCCGAATCCATGGGGGGGGACTTGCGACCCATTCTGGATCTGAGAAATCTGAGCTTTGAAATTCAGTACAAGAGTTCAGCATGGCCGCTTTTCATGACCTGCTGCCACTTCCGATACAGAGGGACTGGATAGTCTACCTGGATATGCAAGCTGTTTACCTGCGTATCAAGCTTTGTCCCTCATCACAGGAGATGGCTCAGGTTCCTGTTCGGGGGAGCACTGCCAGTTCAGGGTTTTGCCCTTTGGCTTGTCATCTGTGCCATGGGGTATTGGCCAAATGCTTGGCTGTTGTGGCAACAATGCTACAGCCCAAGGCTTAGCCTTCCTACCCTGGGATGGATTGTTTAGGCTCAGATGTTTGTAGAACAGGTATGTCACAACCAGGACATTCCTGAAACTGTCAGTCCTGATGACGACAGCCCTTGTCACGGTACGCCCCACAAGGCTGCACATGATGACCCCCCCCCCCAAAGTCAGGGCTCCAGATAAGGTGAGTACCTGTCTCATTTTAGGAAATACTCTTCAGAAATTTTTTTTAATGAGTACCAGTACTCACCCAACATTTGTAAATGCTCCTTACTCCATAGAATAGTGCTTTATAACATAACTGGTGATTCAAAAGGAGCACTTGTTTCCAGATTTACAGCACCCGTATGCATCCTAATTTTGTTTTACTCACTATTTTAAAACTGGTGAATAAATTACTCCTACCTGCCAGTGGTATCTGGAGCACTGTTGGCACCTGATCAATTCTTATCTAGATAAAAAGACTACATTGTTTTTAAAACTGTATTCTTCACTCCACTCCATTTGTACGCATCTGAATTTGGTTTTACCCACCTGACTTTCAAATGAGTACAGTACTCATCCCCAAAAATCATATCTGGAGCCCTGCCCCAGTGGACTTTGAGGCTCCAGTGGGATCAGTACACAGATGATCTAGATCAGCAGGTTCTTGTAACTTCTGCTGCTCGCAAGGTGCTCCAGTGGTGGAGGGAACTCAGCAACTTGCTGCAAGGGGTCACCTTAGCAAGTTCTCACCAGATGCTTCGGGGTTGGGGCACACATCTGGTCCTCATCAGTCACAAGGAGCATGGACCACAGTGGAGCCCGCCCCCAATAGACGTTCTAGAGATGAGGGCTGCTTTGTATGGTCTATAAGTTTTCCAGAGCCATCTGTCCCCAGGGCGTCTACTAATGCAGATGGACTGCATCGGTGGGGTACACTACATAAACAAGCAAAGGGGGACTGATTCTTACCCCCTGTGCAGAAAGGCAATGAGTGTTTGGTTCTAGGCTCTACAAAATGGTCTGGAACTGTCATCCGTCCATGATCCAGGTGTCCTAACTACCCTGGCACACAAGTTAAGCAGGTCGCAGTCCAGAACAGATGTGTGAAAGCCGCGGACCTCAGTAGTAGACCTGTTCACCAGGCAATGTCATCCAGAGTTGGACCTTTCTTATGTCCCCACTCTATGTAAAACTGCCACTGGAGCTACTTAGTACATGAAGTGGAAGCGTTTTGCTTTGTGGGCCGTTCCCCATCACCTGGATCCCTTCACTTGCCCAGTGAATTAGATTCTAGAGTATTTTCTGTTCTTGTCAGATGCAGGACTGCAATACTCTTCTGTCAAGGTGCATTTGGCTACTGTATCAGCTTCCTATGTGCCTATTGATGGCCGTACTGTAACCCAGTTAGAAGTGGCCAGTATGTCCTTACGAGGCAGCCTACACTTGAAGTTCCCATCCGCAATCCAGTCCCAGCTTGGGACTTGAATTTTGTGTTAGAGAAGCTGACTTTACCTTCTTTCGAGCCAGCCGCGATGTGCGAGCTACATTTTCTGTCTGGGAAAGCATTATTTTTCAGTTGCTGTTACTTCTCGTAGGATTTCTAAGCTTCAGGCTCTTATGTGTGAGCCTTCTCATTTGATTTTCCACTAAGATAGGGTATCTTTGTGTATGAACCCTACATTTTTACCACAGGTGGTGTCTTAGTTTATACTAATTCAAACCATCCACCTGCCAGTTTATGCAGTAAACCTGGACGGTTGGACTGCCCGGAGAGATGGAACACATGCAAATGAAAATAATTCTTTGCACGTGAGCGTCTTTCATATACTGCCTCTACAACTGTAGTGTTCAAACTTCTTCACATTTTTCTCTCCACCTGAAAGTCTGGTCACTCGGAGTTGCCGTCGTCCTCTTTTGCATGAAGAAGATTCATTTCCTTTACTGCCTCAGCCTCTACTAATTGTCGGTAAAAAAAAAAAAAATCCTGTTTATTGTTTAAATTAGTCATTTTTCCGGTTCTTCATGGTTCGGTATAACTGCGAGGGAACTGGGTTAGTTATTTACTTTCATCGGGGTTCTCTGATTAATGAGCCTTTGATCTAGTGTATTTACTAGTTAGTTTTTTGTGTGTATTTTACTGTTTTTGTAACCGCTTTTATTGGTTATAGAACCGTTAAACTGGTTAATTTGTCTTCTCTTCGATTTGGTTCCTATCGGTTCCAGAACCGACCGCAAAAAAAAAAAAAAAATAACTGCATTAGCTCTTTTTTATTTAGCAGTTATTTTTCTCTTTGGGCATTACCATGTCATAGAAACCTAAAAAGAAAACCAGAGTGCCTGGTTTTAAGAATTGTTTAAAATGTAGAGATGTGTTTGCTAAGGTAGACAAGCATGCCTTATGTGTGGCTTGTCTGGGATTCGAACATCTGGACCAGGATTGTGAAATATGCAAAACTTTCCTGGATAAAACCGTGGAAAAACGCCTTGAAAGGCTCAATAAAAGATTTCCTAGGGGTCCCTCAGGCTCTGACCAGCTGACACCCCAATCTGCTGTGGCCGAACCCACAAGTTTGCTTACCCCCGCCCCTGATACGGGTGAAAAAGGGGTAAAGAACCGACTGGCTCCCCAGTTCCCTCAAAGACACTGAAGAAAATAAAATATGCAGAACCCTCTCCTGCTAAACCAGGGACTTCTGCACAAGTGCCGGCTTTGCCCTCGGCTCTAGAAATAGCCCAGGCTTTTAAAATTATCCAGGCACTACAGAACATAATCATCCCCCAGCAGCCTGCCCCCACCCCCCCAGAGGAGGATCCTTTTGAGGAAGATGAACCAATTCCCCTAGAGGTGGCCCCTGAGCAGGACTTTGGTTCTCCCCCCAGGGTGTCTGAGGGTTATTCCTCACATTTTACCTTTGTGAGGAGAATGGCAGATGATCTGGACATTGCTACCACAGAGCAGACTGAGGATGAGGAAGAAATTGAATACTTGAATATGATGGGTTTAACACTCACAAAAGCTCTTCTGCCAGTTTGTACATTTTTTAAAAAGGACACCCTGAAACTTCTGCAGACCCCTAATTCTATTCCTCCTATTGATAGGAGAATAGATAAAAAATATCAGTTGGACAGGACAGAAGCTGATTTCCTTTTCTCCCATCCAGACCATCAAGAGGTTATACAGCAGGCAACCTGTGACAAAGCCAGAGTCCCCCTCTCCTCCCACCCTCCGGACAAGGACTCCAGAAAAATAGAATGGCCAAAAAGGCTATTTGTCAGCATCTTTGGCCATGAGACAGGCTACCTTTCAGGCTTATGCTGCCCAGTTTCAGAAATCCCTGTGGCAGTCGGTACTGGACATGTCCTTGAAAGCCCCCTCACTCTTGTATGAAGACCTGGAGGAAGCTAAGTACCAGTTCCAGATGGCTGCTGATTCTAATGACACTGCAGCCAGATGGATGGCTAACACTGTGGCATGGAGAAGGTTTGCTTGGCTCAGGGCCATGAGCCTTACTCGGCATACTCAATCCAAGGCCCTGGACTTTCCTTTAGATGGAAATTCCCTTTTTGGAGAATCCACTGTTGCTTACATGAAGAAAGTGGATGAATATAAGGCCACTTATAGAAGCAACTCTTCTAAAGAGAGAGCTTCTTCATCCACTAGGCCCTATGGGGGGGGGGAGCAGAGGAAGATCTTTTATGACCAGACCCTTTTTCCAGCCAGTAGCTGTGCCCCAGTACCAGCAGTATCCACAGCAGGGATACTCTAGGGGCAGGGATAGGAGGGGCTCTCAGGCCCATTCTCAGCCCCAATCAAAGCAAAATCCCTTAGGCGCAGGCCGCCTCCCTCCCTGTTGGAGGCAGACTGCCCCACTTCCTCCAGGCTTTACTAAGCATCACCACAGACAAGTGGGTTCTGGAGGTAGTGGGTCAGGGCCTGACTCTGGATTTCAAATCTTTTCCTCCACAAAAGACCAGGGTTTGCTGCTCACCTTCTCTAGCAGACAGAACACTACTAGAAATAGAGGTTCAGAAATTGTTACAGCTCAGAGCAGTGAAATCAGTTCCAACCACCCTGAGAGGAAGAGATTTTTACTCCAGATACTTCCTAACAACAAAAACAAAGAAAAGTGGGGAGTGGCAGCCAATATTGGATCTCAGAGCTGTAAACCAGTATCTAAAACAAAGTTCAAAATGGTAACTCTGGCTCGGATATTGCCAACAATCCAAAAAGGGGACTGGCTGGCATCACTGGATTTGAAAGATGCCTATTTCCACATCCCCGTAAAGGAATCATACAGAAAGTATCTCAGATTCAGGCTCCCTTCGAGTCATTACCAGTTTTCAACTCTTCCCTTCGGCCTCTCCTCAGCACCAAGGGTATTTAGAAAATGCCTAGTAGCTGTGGTAGCATATCTTCGAAGACAGGGAGTGACTGTCTTCCCATACCTGGACGACTGGTTGGTGGTGGGCAAGTCACCAGACCAAGTAAGGAATTCCATAAGAATCACCCAGCACTTCGGAGTCCCTGGGGTTCATAATAACCAGAACAAATCTGTTCCAACTCCTAAAATTTTGCAGTTCATAGGGACAGAAATCAACACACTTCAGGGCAGAGCCTTTTTACCCTTAGACAGGGTGCAAAGTGTTCAGCCAATAGCAAATTCCTTAAGTCTGGACAAGCCAAAAACTGCAAGGCAGTTTCTGCAGCTACTAGGTCATATGGCTGCATCAACAGGCATAGTGCAGGGATCCAGATTTCACATGAGGGACATCCAGTTTCACCTCAGGACTCACTGAAGTCAAAAGAGAGACCCTTTTTCAAAGCTTATTCCGTGACCAGGGCAGTATTAAGGGCCCTCTTGTGGTGGAAAGAGGAATCCAAAAAGCTGGGGCACCCATTTAGGGAAGCACACAACTTGGGGTACTTGGTCAGCAGCAGTGTCCCTTCAGCACATAAATTTAGTGGAGTTCAGAGCAGTGCTCCTAGTCTTAAAGGCTTTCTCTTTACTGGTAATCGGAATGGTGTTACAAATCAGAACAGACAATACCACCACATTGTGCTACATAAATAAGCAGGAAGGCACCAGATCAGGCCTCCTTTGCACAGAGGACATGAAAATTTGGACTCTGGCATACTCTTTGAAGGTATCCTTACAGGCAAACCCATTTGCCAGGAAAGGACATTACCTTGGCAGATGCACTAAGTCGCATCAACCAGGCCCATCACGAATGGACTTTAAACAAGCAGGTGATACAGGTTATTTTCAGGAGGTGCGGCACTCCAGAGATGGATTTGTTTGCATCCCACCAGAACCACCAGCTACCTCAGTATTCAAACACCATGAAGTCTTGCTATATTAGGACTTCTTGCAGTCAGCCACAGCACTTGAACTGCCCCGGAGAGGAAACAGTTAACTCCAGAGAATCTGGAGTTCACAGCGCGAGGGCGCTGTGCCAAAGCTCTATCTGGACAGTTTCAAATGAAACTGCCAGATTCTTTACTCCGCTTCACTGAACAGTCGCTCCGGAGATCAGCTCCTTCAGCTCGGTTCATTCTCGGTTCAAGCGAGTATTTTTCGGTTCATTTGAACCGGCCAAAAGTATTTATTTTACCGCATTTCGGTTAAAGCTCTATCTGGTAAACCGTAAGTACAATATTGAAAGTCTGTGTGGAAATCCAGTTATCGGTTCGGTTTTGAACCGATCGGTTTGCTTAATTTAATGTTTTTAAAGTGTTTTGGGGCTTTTAGAGTGCGGTTCCCGTTCTTATTGGTTCTAAAAACCTTGAATTTTAAAAGGGTTTTTCAAATACCGTGACACGGTTAGGAACCGATAAGGGTGTCTTGCCTGGCACTGCCATTAAAAGGGCAAGTTGTTGGTTAGGCTGGCATTATGTCTGAGAAATCCAAAAGAAAACCGGCCCACTGGTTTCAACACTGTGATGTTTGTGGGGAAGCCTTTGCTAAGGCTGACCCACACACCACTTGTGTTTATTGTCTGGGGGCTGACCACCTCCTGTCAGACTGCCAGGTGTGTAAAAATTTTCCTGCAGCCACCCTGGAAAAGAGATTGGGCCGGCTCAGGGAACGAGAGGCCAAAAAGTCTGCTGACCCGGATGGCCAGCCCGGTTCAGCACCCACTGGACCAGAGGGAGTGCCCTCTGACCAGGGCGAGACTTCCTCGGAAAAGGAAGGCTGGTTCAGAGGAACCAGTCCCAGCAAAAGACAAAGAAATCAGCAGGTCTGGAGTCCAAATTGTCTCTCCAACTGCTGCAGAGATAGCTAAAGCCATACAGATTGTTCAGTCTTTGTCTCAGGGATCTGTCAACCCCTACAACTGGTAAAAGGGTGGTTTGTTCAGTCCCAGTGGTTCAGGATTATGATGTTGAGGGTTTTATGAACCACAGGAGGGGAGGAGGAATTTGATCAGTATGTTTGTGACTGGGAAGGTCTGGACGTGCCCATTGAACCGGACATTTCTCCAGACAGACCTTTAGAATCTCCCCCTATGCTGTCTGAGTCCCCTTCTCATTTTATGTTTTACAAAAAGGTTGCAGAAACCGTCCAGCTTCCTTTAGAAGAGGCTGTGGATGAGCAAGAGGAGCCTGATTATGTTGAAATGATGGATATTCCAGAGTCTAGGAGGTTGTCTGTTCCTTTGCATAAGTCATTTAGGAAGCAAACAACAAAGATTTAAAAAAATCCTCATTCTGTCCCTCCTATAGATAAAAAAATGGACAGAAGGTATACTTTATCAGGCCCTGATACAGACTTCCTCACTGAGCAGTGTAGTCATGTAGGTGTGGTGCAAGCTGCAGCCTGTGACAAGGCTAATATTCCCCTGGCCTCACATCCTCCTGATAAGGATTCCAGGAAGATTGATGCCATGGCGAAAAAACAATATATGGCAGCTTCTTTGGGACTCAGGCAGGCTAATTATATGGCTTATGTGGCTAGATATCAGAAATCTAGATGGGACACAATTTTGCAGTTAGCCAAGCAGGCCCATGGCCAGCTGGCTAGTGAGTTGGAACAGGTGGCTGCTGATGGCATTGAAGCCTCTAAAGTTCAATTTCATACTGCTGTTGATGTTAATGATGTTTCCTCTAGGGTCATGGCCACTTCTGTAGCTTTCCGTAGGTTGGCATGGCTCAGATGCACTAATCTGTCCCAAGATACTCGGTCAAAGGCTATGGATTTTCCTGTATCGGAAATTCTCTGTTTGGTGATCAAACAGAAAATTATATGAAAAAGATGGATGAATATAGAACTACCTACAAAAGTGCCCAAGCTAAGGAGAGGCATGCCACTCCACAAAGGCACGCCCCAGAGGTGAGGGCAGGCCTTCCACAGGCCCTTTACCAATCTCAAGCCTCCTCTGCCTTTTCACAGAGGGTTTTTTCAGAGGCAGAGGTGGAGGGGCACAGTAGACCGTCTCCTCCTCCTCAGCCTAAAGCTGCTGCCAAGCAGGCACCCTGATGGGGTGCCCAGGGCCGATTCTCCTGTACCAGTGGGGGGCAGGTTGGCTTATTTCAGCCAGAACTGGCTGTCCCTAACTTCGGACAGATGGGTTCTGGAGGTAGTAAGCCAGGGTCTGGTTCTCAGCTTCAAACAGTTCCCAAAGATGAGAGCCAGGCTTTTTCCACCTGCAAATTCTACAGAAGCCCTTGCTTTGGAAGCAGAGGTTTCTTCTCTTCTGGACTGCAAAGCAGTGGAAAGGGTTCCCCCTTGCCATCAGGGCAAGGGACTGTACTCAAGATATTTTCTTACCCCAAAAAAGACAGGAGAATGGCGGCCCATCTTAGATTTAAGGTACCTGAACAAGCATCTTTTGAAACCAAAGTTCAAAATGTTAACTCTGACAATGATTTTGCCTTCCTGAGACCAGAGGACTGGCTAGCTTCTCTGGACCTCAAGGATGCCTATTTTCATGTCATGATCAGGCCTTCTCACCGAAAGTACCTCGGGTTCGAACTGCTCTGTGGCCACTACCAGTTCAGAGCAATGCCCTTCGGCCTCACCTCTGCTCCAAGGGTATTCACAAAATGTCTAGCTGTGGTAGTGGCTCATTTAAGAAGGCAAGGGATTGCTGTGTTTCCCTACCTGGACGACTGGCTCATAGTGGGTCAGTCCCCAGATCAGGTAAAATCCCACTTGCAAGTCACCCAGCAGCTTCTCACTTCCCTAGGATTCCTGCTGAATTTACCAAAGTCAGTTCTGGAACCAGTTCAGGTACTAACTTTCATAGGTGCAGAATTGAACACAAAGTTAGCCAGGCATTTCTCCCTTGGAAAGAGTGGAAGACTCATTGCCCTGGCATCCTCCTTTACCCTCGCGGGTCTCTCGACCAGCAAGGCACTTTCTGCAACTCCTAGGGCACATGGCTGCCTCCACAGCTGTCGTAGGGAGCAAGATTTCAGATGAGGACATCCAGTTCCATTTGAGGTCCTATTGGTCTCAAAGGAGGGCCCCTTACCAAATTAGTCCCAGTGACTAAAACCCTGATCCTGGCCCTTCAGTGGTGGCAGGATCAAAGCAATCTAACACAAGGGTTCCTTCATACCTGTTTCCCACCCTCACCCTCACCACGGATGCCTCCCTGATAGGGTGGGGCTCACTTGGGCCACCTTTCCACTCAAGGAGTGTGGTCCCCTCAGGAATCTCTGCTCCACATCAATCTTTTGGAACTCAGAGCTGTCCTTTTAGCTCTTCAGGCTTTTTCAGCTGTTGTCCAGAACAAAGTAGTTCAAATCAGGACAGACAACACCACAACAATGTGGTACATCAACAAGCAAGGGGGCACTCGGTCATCAGCCTTGTGCACCGAAGCAATGAAGTTGTGGTCTCTGGCTTACTCCCTGAACACCTCCCTGATAGCACCACCTTCCAGGAAGGACAGTAGTCCTGGCGGATGCCCTCAGCAGGATTTCCCAGGGCCATCACGAATGGGCTCTGAATCCTCAGGTCCTGGGGTCGGTCTTTGCCAGATGGGGCACCCCTCAGATAGATCTCTTCGCAGCCCCAGACAACCACCAACTTCCTCTATTTTGTTGCGGGCCTCCAGTGCTGGGCTCAGTCCCCCTGGACGCTTTTCTGTTGGATTGGAAAGGGAAATTCCTATATGCCTTTCCCCCCTTCCCTCTCCTCTTCAGGGTATTGGTAAAAATCTGAACTCAGCCCTGCAGAGTGATTCTGATTGCTCCAGACTGGGCCAGACAGCCCTGGTATCCTCTTCTCCTGTCCCTGACAATCCACCCTCCCCTGAGCTTGCCCAGGACCCACGACTTGCTGACCTGTGCACGGGGGAGAGTGTGGTACCCGGACCTCAAATCCCTCCACCTCAAGGCTTGGTTCTTGAGGAATTAGAATTTGCACCTTTCTCAAGGTGTCCTGGATATTTTAACGGCTTCTAGGAAGCCTTCCACTAGGGCCACTTGCAATTCTAAGTGGAAGAGGTTTTCCTTCTGGTGTTCTGAGAAACAAATTATACCAGAATCTGCTGACTTGGCCATTTTATTGGACTATTTGGCCCATCTAAATTCCCTAGGTCTTAGACCAGCTACCTTGAAGGTTCATCTGGCAGCTGTTTCTGCAGGGAAGCCTGTTTCCCTTTCCTCTCACCCTGTGTTTTCCAAGTTTTTTTAAGGGGTTACTTCACACTAACCCTCCCTTTCGGGAACCAGCTCCTGCCTGGGACCTGAATGTTTGCATTGCTCAGTTAATGCAACCTCCCTTTGAGCCCCTGTCTTCTGCAGATCTCAAGTATTTAACATGGAAAACTGTTTTTCTAGTGGCTATCACTTCTGCCAGACGTATAAGTGAATTGCAAGCCCTGTCAGTGGAAAAAGATTTTATTTCTTTTCACAGGGATACGGTAGTCCTCAGGACTAACAGAAAGTTTTTACCCAAAGTGGTTTCAGATTTTCATCTGAACCAGTCCATCTCTCTCCCAGTGTTTTTCACTGAGCATTCTTCCTCGGGTGAAAGGAGACTGCACAGCTTGGACGTCAAAAGAGCCCTAAGCTACTATGTGGAACGTACCAAGGGTCACAGGTTCGAATCCCTCCAACTCTTCCTTACCTATGGAGAGGTTGGCAAAGGGGAAACCTGCCACTAAGAGGACAATTGCAAGGTGGATTGTCTCTTGTATCCAGTTCTGTTACCAAAAACTAGGTAGAGAACCCCCCTCAGGACTGAGGGCCCACTCCACCAGGGGTACAGCTGCATCTCTAGCGGCTGCTAGAGATATTCCCATTTTGGAAATTTGTCAAGCTGCTACCTGGAAAACAGTTCACACCTTTACCAAGCATTATTCCTTGGACGTTCAGTCCAGGAGAGATGCCTCGTTTGCACAGCTGTGCTTCAGATCCTATTTCCTAAGTAGGTTCTGACCTCCTCCATGGAGGTACTGCTGTGTAATCTGCAAGAAGTCCTAATATAGCAAGACTTCATGGTGTTTGAAGAAAAATTACTCACCTTAGTAATTGGTTTTCTTCTCATGGAGTCTTATATTAGAACAACCCCAACCTACCCTCTCAGAACTTCTACTTGGGTAAGGGTTGGCAAATTAGTGCAAGCACTGTGTCATGCCATTTTAGTTCCTCCCTACTCCCCTTTCATTGGGTTAGGAATTAGGTAATCTGTTTAAGTAGTATATGGCCCCCTTCCTGGACTTGAGTCTTTTTGGGAAGGGGGGGTCTAATAGTGCTTGTTAGGGGTGATACTAATAATAATATTACCTACTTTGTTGTTATTATTATTCTGTTGTTGTTTTTCCTACTAGTAGGTAGCCACTGGGCTAGTGTAGAGCTTTCCACACAGACTTGCTTCTTATTTCAGCTTCGTAAAGATCTGGCAGTTTCATTTGAAACTGTCCAGATAGAGCTTTGGCACAGCGCCCTCGCGCTGTGAACTCCAGAGTCTCTGGAGTTAACTGTTTCCTCTCCGGGGCAGTTCAAGTGCTGTGGCTGACTGCAAGAAGTCCTAATATAGCAAGACTCCATGAGAAGAAAAGCAATTACTAAGGTGAGTAATTTTTTCTTGCTGCAGAGCTCCAGCACAGGGCACCATCCCTCTGGATGCCCTGGCTCTGGATTTGTCAGGCAGGCACCTGTATATCTTTTCCCCCATTCCCTCTGGTTTTCAGGGTATTACTGAAGCTAAGATCCCTCTCTGCATCTCTGATCTTGATAGCTCCAGACTGGCCCAGGCAGCCATGGTACTCTCTTCTGCTCTCCATGTCTGTCAGCAAACCAATACAATTTCCTCTCAGGCACAATCTCCTGACCTCCAATCTGGAAACATTGTTGTACCCGAATCTCAAGTCCCTTCATCTCAAAGCATGGCTCTTGAGGAGTTAAGAGTATGAAGATTTAAATCTTTCAGAAGCTGTCTTGAATATTTTAAAAGGTTATAGAAAACCTTCTACAAAGAAAACTTATTCTTCCAAATGGAAGAGATTTTCTCTCTGGTGTTCAGGTATGGACCTTACACCTAATAAGGCTGGAGTTTCATTTGTCTTAGACTATCTCACACACTTACATTCGCATGGTTTGCAACCCAGTTCCCTAAAGGTTCATCTAGCCGCAGTATCTGCTTACCTTTCTGCATGGACAAAGGCGTCAGTGGCATCAGACATTTTTAAAAGATTTTTTAAGGGGTTGATGCATTTGCACCCACCTCACAGAACACCACTGCCTGCCTGGGATCTGAACGTGTGTATAGCCAAGCTTATGGGCCCTCCTTTTGAGCCCATCCGAAATATGTTACTTAGAAAACAGTTTTTCTAGTAGCTGTTACTTCTGCAAGAAGAATTAGCCAGCTACAGACACTCTGCATTGGTCAAGACTGTATCTCATTTCACAGAGATAAAGTAGTCCTCAGAACAAAAGACTGTTTCTTCCTAAAGTGGTTTCAGACTTTCATCTGAACCAGTCAATCACTCTACTTGTCTTTTTCACAGACCATACCTTTTCTGGTGAAAGACGGCTCCATAGTCTGGATGTGAAAAGGGCCATCAGCTATTACATGACAGCCACAAAAGACCATAGAAAGGATAGAAAACAACTATTCCTTAAAAATAGGGATGTAGAAAAGGGTAAACCAGCCTCAAAAAGATCCATTTCTAGATGGATAGTCCAGTGTATCCAGTTCTGCTACACTAAAGCAGGTAGAGAGCCCCCAACCGGGTTGAGGGCGCATTCTACAAGAGGGTCTGCTGCCACTCTCGCAGCTGCCAGAGAGGTTACCTTGGTGGACATTTGCAAAGCAGCTACCTGGAAAACAGTACGCACCTTTACAAAGCATTACAACTTGGACATTCCGTCCAGAAGTGATGCTAGGTTTGGCACAGCAGTCCTGCAGAGTCTGTTTCCAACATAAGTTCTGTGCCCACCTCCAGTGGTACTGCTTGGTAGTCTGCATAAAGTTATGAATATCCTGAGCATTACTGGGGTTGGAAGAAAAAATGACTTACCATAGTAATCTTTCTTCCCAGTGATGCTCAGATATTCATAACTTCAAACAGCATGAAGTCTTGCTGTATTCTGACAATATGCAGCTAGCTCCAGCACTTGAACTCCCCCGGAGAGGAAAGAGTTAACTCTATGCAGAAGCATAGAACGTTGAGCTCGAGCTTGGTTTTCAAACCTCTGTCTCTGGTACTTACCAGTGTAACCATCAAATTCTTTACTCCACGTAACAGTGAAGTCACTCCGGAGAGTTCTCCTTTGCTCGGTTCGGTAGAGTTGAATCAGCGTTTGGTTTCTAACCGTTTTATTATTTTCAGATTTTCCATCCTCTGTCTACAGTGCAGGTAGAGAGGTAGTGATTTTTATTTCATTAAATTCTGTGGAAATTGTTCTTTCTCGGTTTCTTACCGGTCGGTCCGGTTAGGAACCGACCCTTTTGTTTATTTTACTTTATTATGGGATTTAGTGTGGTGTTCCGGTGCCAATCAGTTTAAAAAGAACTGGACTTTTTTCTGCTTCTTTTACAGAACCCGTAACACAGTTTGTAACCGATCGGTTGTGTATTACCTGGCTTGAAAACTTTTAAGGGTAATTGATTAAGTTGGCCATGTCTGAGAAACCCAGGGAAAAAAAATGGTCCCACTGGGTTTCAACACTGTTCTGAGTGTGGGGAGGCCTTTGCCAAGGATGACCCCCAACTCATCTGTGTTTATTGTCTGGGGTTTGACCACCTCAAAACAGACTGCCAGATTTGTAAAAACTTCCCTAAAGCCAGTCTAGAAAAAAGGTTGAGTAGACTGAAGAAAAGGGAGGCCGAGAAGTCCCTAGATCCGGATGGCCAGCCCGGTTCGGTTGCGGCCGAACCTGAGGAGGTGCCTACTGACCTAGGCGATACCTCCTCGGGCAAAAGGAGGTCCAACTCCGAGGGGATGGTTCTGTCGAAAAGGAAGCAGCCAGTTCGGATCCAGCACTGCAACTCCAACCACTGATGAGATAGCTCAAGCGATTAGTATAGTTCAGTCGCTTCGCCTGGTTCCATCCGAACTGGTACCACCGGTTAGGCGGTCGGATCCAACTCCATCGGATTACAATCCAGATGCTTTCTGTCAGGAGTGGGAGGGGGATGAAGAATATCCCGATGATGAAGACAAAGGTAATGACTTTGCAGGTCTGGATGAGCCCATTAAACCAGACATCTTCCCAGACAGACCCTCCAATGTCTCCTTTCCCAGGCTTTCTGAGTCCCCTTCACTCTTCTTGTTTTACAAGAAGGTGGCTGAAACCCCTTCAGCTCCCAATGGTTGAAGCTGCTGAGGAGGAGGAAGAGTCTGATTTTGTAGAGAAGATGGACATCCCAGAGTCCAAAAGATTCTGTCCCTCTTCACAAGCCTTTGGGGAAACAGACAAAAAAGATTTTACAAACACCTAACTCCTTACCTCCTGTGGATAAGAGAATGGACAGGAGGTATATGTTATCAGTCTCAGGAACTGAGTTTTTATTCAGTCATTGCAGCCATGTTGGGGTAGTGCAGGCTGCAGCCTGTGACAGGGCTAACATTCCTTTGGCTTCACACACCCCAGACAGATTCTAGGAAGGTCAATGCCATGGCCGAAAACAGTATTTGGCATCTTCTTTGGGACTGAGGCAGGCTAACTATATGGCCTACACAGCCAGGTACCAGAAGTCCAGGTGGGATACGGTTCTGGAACTGGCTAAACAGGCCTTCCCCCAGCTAGCCAAAGAGCTGGAGGAGTTGGCTGCAGATGGAATTGAGGCATCCAAAGTGCAATTTCATGCTGCTGTGGACTCCAATGATGTGGCATCAAGTCATGGCTACATCTGTCTCTCTCCGAAGACATGCTTGGCTCAGGTGTACTAGCCTTTCGAGGGATGCCAAGGCTATGGATTTCCCTGTGGTGGGTAACTCTCTGTATGGGGAGCAGACAGAGGCTTACATGAAGAAATTGGACGAGTACAGGACAACCTACAGGAGTGCACAGACCAAAGAGAGGCAAGTCACTCCTCAGAAGCAGCAGTCTAGGGGCAGGGGCAGGCCTTTCTACCAAGCGCAGGCTTCCTCTTCCTTCCCACAGAGGGTTTTTTTCAAGGGATGGGCAGTCCAAGGCTCCTGCCAAGCAGACACCCTGATGTGTCAGCCCGGGTCGATGCCCCCATTCCAGTAGGAGGCAGGCTGGCTTACTACTTCCAGACCTGGAAGTTTGTTACCTCAAACAAGTGGGTCTTGGAGGTAGTAAGCCAGGGACTGGCCCTCAGCTTCAAAAGGTTTCCAAAACTGAGGGCCAGGAATTTTCCACCTGCATCCATATCAGAGACCCGTGCCTTAGAGGCAGAGGTTTCATCTCTTCTGGCTCTCGGAGCCGTAGAGAAAGTTCCTACTCAGCACAGGGGCAAAGTCGGGGGATTGGCTTGTATCCCTGGACCTCAAGGATGCCTACTTCCATATTCCTATCAGGTGCTCACACAGAAAGTACCTTAGGGTCGAGTTGCCTTTAGGCCACTATCAGTTCAGAGCCATGCCATTCGGCCTAACATCATCTCCAAGGGTGTTCACAAAGTGCCTTGCAGTAGTAGTTGCCTTCCTCAGAAGGCAGGGTATTTCTATTTTCCCATATCTGGACGACTGGCTAATTGTAAGTCAGTCATCCGACCAGGTCAGGTCAGCTCTACAAATCACTCAAGACTTGCTCAGTTCTATGGGGTTTCTTCTCAATCTCCCAAAGTCTGTTCTCCAACCAGTACAACTTCTTACTTCCATAGGGGTAGAACTGGATATTATCCAAGCAAAGGCCTTCAAACACCATGAAGTCTTGCTATATTATAACAATAGCAGTCAGCCACTGCAGCTGAACTGCCCCGGAGAGGGAGTTAACTCCAGAAGATCTGGAGTTCTACAGCGCGAGGGCGCTGTGCCCAAAGCTCTATCTGGCAGTTTCAAATGAAACTGTCAGATTCTTTACTCCGCTTCACTGAACAGTCGCTCCGGAGATCAGCTCCTTCAGCTCGGTTCATTCTCGGTTCAAGCGAGTATTTTTCGGTTCATTTGAACCGGCAAAAGTTATTATTTTTACCGCATTTCGGTTTTAAAGCTCTATCTGGTAACCGTAAGTACTAAAATTTAAGTCTGTGTGAAAAATTAATTATCGGTTCGGTTTTGAACCGATCGGTTGGTTTTGTCTGCATTTTAAAAGTGTACAGTGGGTTTTAGAGTGCGGTTCCCGGTTCTTATCGGTTCTAAAAAAAACGGAATAACAACGTTTTTTTCAAATACCCGTGACACGGTTAGGAACTGATAAGGGTGTCTTGCCTGGCACTGCCATCAAAAGGGCAAGTTTTGGTTAGGCTGGCATTATGTCTGAGAAACCCAAAGAAAAACTGGCCCATTGTGTTTCAACACTGTGATGTCTGGGGACGCCTTTGCCAAGGCTGACCCACACACCACTTGTGTTTATTGTCTGGGGGCTGACCACCTCCTGTCAGACTGCCAGGTGTGTAAAAATTTCCCTGCAGCCACCCTGGAGAAGAGATTGGGCCGGCTCAGGGAACGAGAGGCCAAAAAGTCCGCTGACCCGGATGGCCAGCCCGGTCCAGTACCCACTGGACCAGAGGGAGTGCCCTCTGACCAGGGCGAGACTTCCTCGGGCAAAAGGAAGGCTGGTTCAGAGGAACCAGTCCCAAGTAAAAAGACAAGGAAATCAGTAGGTCTGGAGTCCAAAATTGTGTCTCCAACTGCTGCAGAGATAGCTAAAGCCATTCAGATTGTCCAGTCACTGTCTCAGGGATCTGTAGAACCACCAACAGCTGGTAAAGGTTGGTTCGTTCAGTCCCAGTGGTTCAGGATTTTGAAGTTGAGGATTTTATGAACCACAGGAGGGGAGGAGGAATTTGATCAATATATGTGTGGCTGGGGTCTGACGTGCCCATTGAACCGGACATTTCTCCAGACAGACCTTTAGAATCTCCTCCTATTCTGTCTGAGTCCCTTCTTTCTTTTATTTTTACAAAAGGTTGCAGAAACCCTCCAGATTCCTTTAGAGGAGGCTGTGGATGAGCAAGAGGAGCCTGATTATGTGGAAATTATGGATATTCCAGAGTCTGGGAGGTTGTCTATTCCTTTGCATAAGTCATTTAGGAAGCAAACAACAAAGATTTAAATAAAAATCCTCATTCTGTCCCTCCTGTAGATAAAAAAATGGACAGAAGGTATACTTTGTCAGGCTCGGATACAGACTTCCTACTGAGCAGTGTAGTCATGTAGGTGTGGTACAAGCTGCAGCCTGTGACAAGGCTAATATTCCTCTGGCCTCACATCCTCCTGATAAGGATTCCAGGAAGATTGATGCCATGGCTAAGAAACAGTATATGGCAGCTTCTTTGGGACTCAGGCAGGCAAATTATATGGCTTATGTAGCTAGATATCAGAAATCTAGGTGGGACACAGTATTGCAGTTAGCCAAGCAGGCCCATGGCCAGCTGGCTAGTGAGTTGGAACAGGTGGCTGCTGATGGCATTGAAGCCTCTAAAGTTCAATTTCATACTGCTGTTGATGTTAATGATGTTTCTTCTAGGGTCATGGCCACTTCTGTAGCTTCCTGTGGTTGGCATGGCTCAGATGCACTAATCTGTCCCAAGATACCCAGTCAAAGGCTATGGATTTTCCTGTAGGGAAATTCTCTTTTGGGGAGCAAACAGAAAACTATATGAAAAAGATGGATGAATACAGAACTACCTACAAAAGTGCCAGGCTAAGGAGAAGCATGCCATGCCACAAGGCATGCTCCCAGAGGAGGGGCAGGCCCTTTTCAGGCCTTTTACCAATTTCAAGCCTCCTCTGCTGTCTCGCAGAGGGGTTTCTTCAGAGGCAGGGGTAGACGTGGCACAAGTAGACCGTCCCCCTTCCCTCAGCCTAAGGCTGCTGCTAAGCAGGCACCCTGATGGGGTGTCCAGGGCCGATTCTCCTGTACCAGTGGGGGGCAGGTTGGCCTATTTCAGCCGGAACTGGCTGTCCCTAACTACGGACAGATAGGTTCTGGAGGTAATAGGCCAGGGTCTGGTTCTCAGCTTCAAACGCTTTCCAAAGATGAGAGCCAGGCATTTTCCACCTGCAAAATCCTTCAGAAGCCCTTGCTTTGGAAGCAGAGGTTTCTGCTCTGCTGGACTGCAAAGCAGTGGAAAGGGTTCCTCCTTGCCATCAGGGCAAGGGGCTTTATTCAAGATACTTTCTTACCCCAAAAGACAGGAGAATGGCCCATTCTAGATTTAAGATACTTGAACAAGCATCTGTTGAAACCAAAGTTCAAAATGTTGACTCTGGCAATGATATTGCCTTCCCTAAGGCCAGGGACTGGCTAGCTTCCTGGACCTCAAGGATGCCTATTTTCATGTTCTGATCAGGCCTTCTCACAGTACCTCAGGTTCGAACTGCCCTCAGGCCACTACCAGTTCAGGGCAATGCCCTTCGGCCTTACCTCTGCGCCAAGGGTATTCACAAATGTCTCACTGTAGTAGTGGCTCACTTAAGAAGGCAAGGGTTGCTGTGTTTCCTACCTGGACGACTGGCTCATTGTGGGTCAGTCTCCAGGTCAGGTGAATCCCACTTGCAAGTCACCCAGCAGCTTCTCACTTCCCTGGGATTCCTGCTAAACTTACCAAAGTCAGTTCTGGAACCAGTTCAGGTCCTAACTTTCATAGGTGCAGAATTGAACACAAGGTTAGCCAGGGCTTTTCTTCCCTCGGAAAGGGTGGACAGACTCATCGCCTGGCATCCTCCTTTACCCTGCGTGGTCTCTCGACCAGCAAGGCATTTTCTGCAACTCCTCGGGCACATGGCTGCTTCCACAGCTGTCGTGCAGGGAGCAAGATTCAGATGAGGGACATTCAGTTCCATTTGAGGGCCTATTGGTCTCAAAGGAAGGACCCCTTACCAAGTTGGTCCCAGTTACTCAAACTCTGATCCTAGCCTCCACTGGTGGCAGGTCCAGAGCAATTAAGACAGGGGTTCCCTTCATTCCCATTTCTCACTCCCTCACCCTCACCACGGATGCCTCCCTGTTAGGTGGGGCTCACCTAAGCACCTTGCCACTCAGGGGTATGGTCTCCTCAGGAGTCTCTGCTCCACATCAGTCTTTTGGAACTCAGAGCTGTCTTTTTAGCTCTTCGGGTGTTTTCAGATTCTGTCCAGAACAAAGTGGTTCAAGTCAGGACAGACAATACCACCACAATGTGGTACATCAACAAGCAAGGGGGCACTCGGTCTTCAGCCTTGTGCACCGAAGCAATGAAGTTGTGGTCTCTGGCTTACTCCCTGAACACCTCCCTGATAGCGGTTCATCTCCCAGGGAAGGACAATGTCCTGGCGGACGCCCTCAGCAGAATTTCTCAGGGCCATCACGAATGGGCTCTGAATCCACAAGTGCTGGGGTCTGTCTTTGCCAGATGGGGCACTCCTCAGATAGATCTTTTCGCAGCCCCAGGCAACCACCAACTTCCTCTTTTCTGTTGCAGGCCTCCAGTTCTGGGCTCAGTCCCTCTGGACGCCTTTCTGTTGGACTGGAAAGGGAAGTTCCTGTATGCCTTTCCCCCCTTTCCTCTCCTTTTCAGGGTACTAGTAAAATCAGATCTCAACCTTGCAGAGTGATTCTGATTGCCCCAGATTGGGCCAGACAGCCCTGGTACCCTCTCGCCTGTCCTTGGCAGTCCACCCTGCCCTGAGCCTGCCCAGAGTCCACGACTTACTGGCCTGTGCACAGGGAGAGTGTGGTATCCGGACCTCAAATCCCTCCACCTCAAGGCTTGGCTCTTGAGGAGCTAGAATTGCTGACTTACACCTTTCTCAAGGTGTCATGGATATTTTAAAGGCTTCAAGGAAGCCTCTCCACTAGGGCCACTTATAATTCTAAGTGGAAGAGGTTTTCCATCTGGTGCTCTGAGAGGCAGATTATCCCAGAATCTGCTGATCTTCCCATTCTACTGGACTATTTGGTCCATCTGAATTCCCTAGGCCTGAGACCAGCTACCCTGAAGGTTCATCTGGCAGCTGTCTCTGCTTTTGTGTCAGCAGGGAAGCCTGCCTCCCTTTCTTCTCACCCGGTGTTCTCCAAGTTTTTTAAAGGGTTACTTCATACTAACCCTCCTTTTCGGGAACCAGCTCCCGCCTGGGACCTGAATATTTGCATTGCTCAGTTAATGCAACCCCCCTTTGAGCCTCTGTCTTCTGCAGAGCTCAAGTATTTAACTTGAAAACGTGTTTCCTAGTAGCTATCACCTCTGCCAGACGCATAAGTGAGCTACAGGCTCTGTCAGTGGAAGAAGACTTTATCTCTTTCCACAGAGATAAGGTAGTCCTTAGGACTAATAGAAAGTTTTTGCCTAAGGTGGTTTTTGATTTCACCTGAATCAATCTATCTCTCTCCAGTATTTTTCACTGAGCATTCTTCCTCAGGTGAGAGGAGACTGCACAGCTTGGATGTCAAAGAGCCTTAAGCTACTATTTAGGCGCACCAGAGGTCATGGGTTGAATCCCTCCAACTCTTTCTTACCTGTGGCGAGGTTGGCAAGGAAACCTGCCACTAAGAGAACAATTGCAAGGTGGATTGTTTCTTGTATCCAATTCTGTTATCAGAAACTGGGTAGAGTACCCCCTCAGGATTGAGGGCCCACCCACCAGGGGTACAGCTGCGTCTCTAGCGGCTGCTGAGGCATCCCATTCTGGAGATTTGTCAAGCTGCTACCTGGAGACAGTTCACACCTTTACCAGCATTATTCCTGGATGTCCAGTCCAGGAGAGATGCTCGTGTTGGCACAGCTGTGCTTCAGAGCCTATTTCCTAAGTAGGTTCTGACTCTCCTCCATGGAGGTACTGCTGTGTAATCTGCTATTGTTATAATATAGCAAGACTTCATGGTGTTTGAAGAAAAATTACTCACCTTAGTAATTGTTTTCTTCTCATGAGTCTTGCATATTTAACCACCCTCCCTCTACCCCTCTCAGAACTTCTACTTGGGTGGGGTGGCGAGGTGGTGCAAGCACTTATGTCATGCCATTGTAGTTTTTCCCTTACCCTCTTTTCCTTTGGGTTAGGGATCTAGATTGTTTCATTTAGGTTATTTATATTGCCCCTTCCTGGACTTGAGTCTTTGGGGAAGGGGGTTCATATGTGCTTGTCAAGGGTGGTAAAACGAACCATAGTACCATCAATTTTTGTTATTATGGCTCTGAGTGTTTCTTTGTTCTTTATATTGTTATTACTACTAGTAGGTAGCCATGGGCTAGTGTAGTTTTTTCCACACAGACTTTCCGTCTTTTGATGTTAGCTTCGTAAAGATCTGACAGTTTCATTTGAAACTACCAGATAGAGCTTTGGGCACAGCGCCCTCGCGCTTTAGAACTCCAGATCTTCTGGAGTTAACTCCTTCCTCTCCGGGGCAGTTCAGCTGCAGTGGCTGACTGCTATTGTTATAATATAGCAAGACTCCATGAGAAGAAAAGCAATTACTAAGGTGAGTAATTTTTTCTTCCCTCCTCTGACAAGGGTAAGAGCCCTAACAGATCTTGCTTCCTCTTTTCGTCCTCTGGTCTCTCTCGTCCAGCAATGCAGTTTCTTCAACACCTGGGCCACATGGCAGCTTCCACTGCATTTGTGCAAGGAGCCAGATTTCAGATGAGGGACATTCAGTTCCACCTAAGATCGTGTTGATCTCAGAAAAGAGTCTCTCTCACCAAATTGATTGCAGTGACTCAGACTCTGGTCCAAGCCCTCCAGTGGTGGCTGGACCAGGACAACCTCAAACAAGGAGTTCCATTTCTCTCTCAAGTCCCCTCAGTAGTCCTAACTACAGATGCTTCTCTCCTAGGTTGGGGAGCCCACCTGGGAGCCCTTATGGCTCATAGGGTCTAGTCACCACAAGAGTGTCTCGTTCATATCAATCTCCTGGAACTCGGGGCAGTTTTTCTAGCCCTTTAGATCTTCTCTGAGTCAGTCAGGGCCAGGGGCAAGGTGGTCCAAGTCAGGACAGGCAACACCACCACAGTGTGGTACATCAACAAGCAAGGTGACACTATGTCCACGGCCTTGTGCACATAAGCCATGAAACTGTGGTCTCTAGCCTATTCTCTTCAGACTTCCCCTGATAGCAGTTCACCTTCCAGGGAAAGACAGTGTACTAGCAGAATCTCCCAGGGGCATCATGAATGGTCCCTGGACCCTCTCATACTACAGGTCATCTTCTCCAGATGGGGCACTCCAGAGATAGATCTCTTTGCAGCCCCGGACAATCACCAACTTCCTTTGTTTTGTTGCAGATCTCCAGTCCTGGGGACTTTTTCTCTGGATGCTCTCATTCTGGATTGGAAGGGCAGGTTTTCTATGCCTTCCCGCCCTTCCCTCTGTTGTTCAAAGTCCTGATCAAAACCAGATCTCAATCCTGAACAGTGATACTGGTGGCTCCAGATTGGGCCAGACAGCCTTGGTATCCTCTGCTGCTATCTCTGACAGTGTCACGTCCCCCGTCTCTTCCCAAGAGATACAATCTCCTAACATCCTCTCAGGGGAGGATCTGGTACCCCAATCTCCAGTCTCTCAACCTCAAGGTCTGGCTCTTGAAGAGTTAGAATATGCAGGCCTGCATCAGTCTCAGGGAGTACTGCATATTTTGAAGGTTTCCAGGAAACCTTCCACCAGAAAAACTTACAATTCCATATAGAAAAGATTCAGCATTTGGTGTTCTCAGAAGAGCATTGTGCCTGACTCTGCAGGCATTGCTACAGCCTTAGATTATTTGGTTCATCTTAATGGTCTAGGCCTTAGGCCTGCAACTCTGAAAGTTCACCTAGCAGCTGTCTCTGCATTCCTTTCAGCAGGGAAGGGCTCTTCCCTGGCGTCTCATCCTATTTTTAGTAAGTTTTTAAAAGGTCTGGTATCTCTATCTGTATCCCCCTCCCCCGGGTCGTGCCTGAAAATAGGCAGAATTTGTCTAGTGCACTTACCCGGTCAACAAAAACGAACTAAATAAATAAATATTAACCCTCCCTTTCGAGAGCCTACTCCGACTTGGGATCTTAATGTCTGCATTGCCCAGCTTATGCAGCCACCCTTTGAACCTTTGGCTTCGGCCGAGCTGAAGTACTTGATCTGGAAAACTGTGTTCCTTGTAGCTGTTACTTCTACCAGACGGATTAGTGAATTACAGGCCCTGTCAGTCGAACCTGACATCATCTCCTTCCATAGGGATAAGGTGGTCTTGAGAACCAGTTAGGAGGTTCTTACCCAAAGTGGTATCAGATTTTCACCTGAACCAGTCTCTTCCTGTGTTTTTCATTTACCATTCTTCTTCAGTGGAAAGAAGATTACATAGTTTGGATGTTAAAAAGGGCTCTTAGCTACTACACAGAGCATACTAAGGTACACAGAAATGACTGTCTTCAATTGTTTCTCACTTATGGTGAAGTGGGGAAAGGTAAGCCTGCTACTAAAAGAACTATTGGCAGGTGGATTGTCTCTTGTATACAATTCTGCTATGACAAATTGGGCAAAATACCCCCTCCAGGCCTGAGGGCTCACTCAACTAGGGGTACAGCTTCTACTCTGGCTGCGGCCAGAGACATACTCTTGCTAGAAATCTGTAAAGCAGCCACCTGGAAAACAGTCCATACATTCACCAAGCATTATTCTCTGGACATCCAGGCTAGGAGTGGTGCTAGGTTTGGCACAGCAGTACTGCAGAGCCTCTTCCCAAAGTAGGTTCTGCATTCCCTCCTCCTGGGGAGACTGCTTGGTAGTCTGCATATTGTCAGAATACAGCAAGACTCCATTAGAAGAAACAACATTACTATGGTGAGTCATTTTTTCTTCCCTCCCTTCCAGAACTTAACATACTAAAATGCCAGCAGAATAGGCCTCACGGTCTTTCGTGTCTGCTCGTTTGGTCAGTCCCCAACCTGGGTGCTGACCTTGCTGTCCCCCTCGCCTTCTCTGGCTTCTCCCTTCCCAGTTCCGGATATTCTTTCTGCATTGGATTTTGCTTCCAGAACCCTTCCCCTATACCTGTCCCACCCCCTCTTGAACCCCTCCACTGTCTCTGCCTCCACCAGCCCCTAGGCAGTGCATTCCATGGCTCCACCACCCTCTCCAGTGAAGTAGCACCTCCTCCTTTCTCCCTGAATCTTCCCCTCCAGCTTCCAGCCATGCCTCTAGTGGCCCTTCCTCCTTCCTTCAAGCACCCTACTGTTCCTCCCTATTTACCCTCTTCATGTACCTAAAGACCTCTATCATGTCCTCCGGTCCTTCTCTCTTCCAGTGTGTACATATTTAGCTCTTGAGCCTTTCCTCATAGGTCCTGTCCCCAAGCCCCAAATCATTTTGGTTGCCTCCTCTGGACCCTCTCCAGGAGGTTAATGTCCCGCTTTAAGTGTGGCCTCCAAAACTGCACGCAGTACTCAAGGTGCGGCTCACCAAGCAGTTATACAGAGGGAGATCACTTCCTCCTTCTGGAGGTGATCCCCAGCTGATGCATCCCAGCATCCTGTTGGCCTTGGCTGCTGCCCTCCTACAAGTCTCCGAGTTGTTCATCTTGACATCCACCACCACCCCCAGGTCCCTCTCAGCCATCGAGACTTGTAGCATTTCCCCCAGGGTGTACACTTGACCTGGGTTTCTGGCCCCCAGGTGGAGTACCTTGCATTTCCCTGCATTGAACCTCAGCTTCCACTTTCTAGACCATCTTTCCAGAGCCTCCAGGTCCCCCTGTAGGGCCACCCTCCCCTCCTCCCCATCCACCACCGCCCCCAGTTTCGAGTCATCTGCAAAGAGACTCATCTCACTCCTGATTCCTGTCCTTATGTCAGATGGTGGCGTTGAACAGAAGGGGCCAGACTGATCCCGTGGGACCCCACTAATGACGCTCCTTGGGGATGAGACTTATCCCACCAACTACGACCCTCTGAGTCCGGGTCCTGGAGTCAATTGCCTATCCTCTGATCATCTGGTTTCCCACCCCATTCCTCCCAGCTTATCCAACAGGCCCAGTGAGGAACAGAGTCAAATGCCTTGCTGAAGTCCAGAAAGAGGACATCCACTGGTCTACCCAGGTCCAAGGCACTTGTCACCCAGTCATAGAACTCCACCAGGTTTGTCTGACACGATTTCCCGGATGAATCCATGCTGTCTATCGTCCAGGCACCCTGACTTATCCAGGTCCCCTAGCCTCCTTGACAATGCCCTCCATCACCTTGCCCACCACCGAGGTCAGGCTGACAGGCCTGTAGTTCCCTGCCACCTCCCTTGATCCCTTGTGGATAGGCACTATGCGCCACCTTCCAGTCTTGGGGCACCCACCCTGTCCTCAGAGAGATGGTGAAAGCTCTGCCAGGGGTTTTGCCAGGACATCTGCAAGTTCCTTCAGCACTCTGGGATGTAATTTATCCGCCGGTGCTTTCTCCGTCTTAAGGGAGCTGAGGGCTTCCCTCACTCTCTCAGCTGTGATTTCCACTTCCGGTACCCCTTCTCCCTGCTTAGCCCTCCCCCCACCTGCCAGTGATGCCTCCCCCTTCAGCCTCTGCACTCCACATGCTGGTGCCACCAAGCCATGTTGTTTTGTTGCATGTTCTCTGCTTTTAATCATTTTAAAACATTTTTTTTTTCCCCAATGTGTTCTCCTTTTGGAGTTTTCTTTGATGTGGTTTGGTCAAATGTTGTTATTCTCCTCTCTTTGGAGTTTTTTTCTGTTAAACTCCATGCTTTAATTAGGGTAACCCTCCTTTTGTTTATAAAATGTTAGTTACAGTAGTCTCTTAATGCCTGACTTCCAGGCTTCTCACAAGTCTGAAGAAGTCAGAACACTACAGTTGGTAGAGGCAGTATTTGAAAGATGCTCACAAGCAAAGAATTCTACTCCTTTGCATGTGTTCCATCTTTCCGGGCAGTCCAACCCTCCAGGCTTACTGCATAAAATTATGAAGAGCTGAGCATTACTGGAAAGAAAGAAGATTACTGTGGTAAGTAATTTTTTCTTCCGGAGCATGCCAATCCAGGGGAGGCATTGCTTCTTGTATTAGAAGTACATAGTACAGTAAGGTTTTATGTTCTTTGTACAAAGGCCTGTCGTGAGTCCTCGCAGCTTTCTCTTCCGCCCCTGGGAAAGGGGGTGTCCCAATTCCTAAACAGTACCTGTCCAAATGGCTGGCCAGCTGTATCATCTTTTATTACAGGAAGTCCTTTAAGGAACTTCTGGGAGCTGCTCATGGCCGTTCAGCTTGAGGCATGGCCATGTCTGTTGCTTGTTCCAGGAATGTTTCAGCTGCAGAAATCTGTGCTGCTGAATCGTGGAGTACTGTCCACACTTTCACAAAGATCTACAGTCAGGACGTTGCCTCTCAAAGAAGGGGAGACTTCGGCCTGTCTGTTCTCCAAGACCTCCTTGCTTAGGTCTGTAGCCTTCAGCCAACTCACATGGTTTCTATGTCAGTACTGCTTAGGACTCGTTCCATAAGCGTGGCCTAATGAAAGAGATCTCCTCAAAGAAGATGGAACAGTTACTTGAAAATGTACCATAATAGTAGATCTTCGAGAGAATCTCTTTCATCAGGCCATGCCATCCCACCCTCCATCCCCCTTGGGCATCTAGCCGTGTTTCTCTTTTGGGGCTTGTCCCTGGCTTTCCTCTTTGAGAAATGGTTTACCTAAAGTTTTCCACTGCGCCTTGATGGCCGGCATCCTTTGACCTCTCCTAGTTTCTCAGGAAGAGGATACACCACCCCCTTTTGGGATGTTAGACATGTAGCTAGGTGACCTTTTCCTGTTGCAGGGCCTGTCTGTGGTTTTTCCATCCTGCCTTCTGGGCAAATTCTACCTTTCCTCCTGGTTCTCTGTATGGAGGTCCTGTTAGCATAGTCTCCAGTGGGGAACTGAGGCAGGAGGAGAGCCTCCCATGCTTATACAGGGAGAAAGATGTCATATGTTGTCATGGTTTAACTGCTAGCAGAAAATTTTCTGTGCAGTCCTAGAGCCTGACTGTTCATAGTTCCATAGGTGTGCCCTAATGAAAGAGATTCTCTGATCTACTGATCTTCCTGGACTAAGTCTCCATCACTCATTCACACTATTGGAATAGCACTGGAGGTGCTAGGACCAAGCAGGAGCCAAAATTTTTCAGAAGGGTTGGCGCCGAGACAGGACCACGCATGCGTGGCACCGCAAGACTAGCTTGTGCCTATGTAGGCTAACTCGGTGCCGGCCCTCCAGCCGCCTCAGTTCCTTTTCTTCCGCCATCAAGTGCGTTTGGATGTTGACGTCCCTTGTCTGCCAGAGTCAAAGTTTTCGTCTATACAACAGCAGGTTTTAGTGTTTCATTTAACATAATTTTTTTTTTTTTTTTTAATTTTTTTAACACTTTATTTCTTCACTGCCACTTTGGGGAACTCTCTCAGGCATCCACCTTACCCCAACTCTAATTCCTGGCCTGAAACTCCCCCTGTGTCCTGGCACAAGCCTGGCTATCCTCCTGGCTCTGAGCCCCCCGAGGAAGGGCCGCCCTGTCTGCCCAGGGCGCTCTATCTACGGTTCGGGCCGGTCTGGGCTCGGCCCAGGGCTGGAGGTAGTCCAGCCTGATGGAGTGTGGTTGATGGTGTCGCCTATCCCCGAGGGCAGGGTATTTTCTTTTTCTCCCCGAAGCTCGGATGTGCAATGACGTCCAGCTCAGCAGATGTACGCATCTGTGCATGCCCGAAAGATGTCCGCGGCAGCTTCAATCCCCTGCATTCTGCGGCCAGCGGCGCATATGCCTCCAGCCTCCGCTAGAGGTCAGCAGTGCAGCGGCAGAGTGAATCCCCTCCCAGGGAGGGAGTCGCCTAGGGCGCAATCGCTTCCCGTCCTTGCACTGACCCCGGCGACCCGAGCTCGTTCCCGAACCCGGATCGCCGGCATGGTGCGAGGTGTGGTGTCCAGCGCCTCAACCCTCAGCGCCACCGGGCCAGCTTTCATTTAACATTTTAGTAGTATTAATTTTTTAATTTACGAACATGAAGAGAAGATTATAAGGAAGAAGAAAAAGGAATTCTCATCTGCCATCAGCAGAGTCATTCTTAGACGGTAGCGGTGATGGTAGGAAGACTTCGTTTGAAAGTTGTTATGGCAGAGAGGCTGTGTCCAGTCCACCGCCCTTTGATAAATGGTGGTGGTGGGGGGGGGGTTGACTCAGAAAGTCCTGTGATCGGGGTGGGGTGGGAGACAGTCCACCAAAGCATGAATTAGCGGTTCTGGGGATCCGGCTCCACTTAACCTCGAGCTCTTCTTCCTCGTTGGGGGAAGAAGAATTGGTGCCGCTCGAGGTTGCCCTCTGGTACGTCTGCTCGAGGATTGTTAGTCAGGAGGGGCGATAGGCCTGAGCTGACTTTTGGTTCCCTTGGCCCCGCTCCTAACGGCCACATTCTTCGACTCCAGATTCCGTCTCTGTCCTCGTTGGAGCTCCGGTGGGAAGTTTCACCTCTGGGCTGTTCCTGTGAGGGGGGTTCAACTTCTATCCAGTTTTCCTGGCCACTGTTTCTGATTTCGGGGCCTCTGGGCCTCGGAACTGCTGGACTGGGGCCGGGTCAATTCGATCAGGATGAGCGCGGTGCTTTCACGTCGACCCCTCATGCCTACCCCACTCTCTCTTTCCATGCAGGGGCCGGCATGGGCACCACCTTTTTCCTTCTCCCTTCTCAGGATTTTCCAATGGCATTCCCACGGTGGTGTTGTCTGGTGCCGTGCCCGACTCAGTGGGTGGCACTGCAGGTCTGGAGCCATAGCCGCTGGTTTTGGCGTCGGTGCCGTGGGGGGCACTGCTGGTGTTGGGTTGGTGCCGGGAGTCGGCGCCATGGCTTAGCACCGTCTCTCTGTGCGGTGCCACGGGTGCTGCTGTTGGTGCCGTCGTTTGCCGGCACTGCTGGCAGTGCTGCGGTGGTGCTGTGGGCGCCACCGGGCACCCACAGGTGCCATGGGTGGCGCCATGACTATCTTGGGTGCCATGAGTCCATGGGTGCCCTCGGGTGTCAGTGCTGCCATGGGTGCCGGGGAGTCATTGCTGCCATGGGTGCTGAGGATACCTGTGGGTACCGCCTTGGGTCACCCAGGTTGGCATAGGCACTGCTTGGTGCCCACCTGTGCCACGAGTGATGCTGGTGCCACGGGGTGCCAGTTGGTGCTGTCCGACAGAACTAGTGACAGATTTCCTTCTGCAGATCTCTTCTCCGCAGAACTTATGGCAAGATGTTTTCCACAGAATGAAGTTCTGTTTTGTGGATTTTTTCTTCACACATCTTAGTGAGTGGCGGTCTGCATGGGATCTTGTGACATCCAGCGGTTTCCCGCTGATGGAACTCTTCTGTACTGTTCTGCCAGCGGAATCTCTCATTCCACTCGGCACTTTCTCTGCTCCCTATCTGGTGCCGAGCTCCTCGACATCCTTCCTGGTGGCGGAGTCTCTAGTGGCTGTTACCTAGACCTCCCTTAGGGATCCTTCTGGGAGAGAAGTGCATCTAGATGTCGCTCCCTGTCCTTCTGGTCAGTGTTACAGCGGATGACTCATTTTATATACTGAAGGGCATGCCCTCTCTATCATCAGAGTCTGCGGTGGAAGATCTTTTCAGTAGTTCCTCAGTGATGGGGTCCACCATAGTATTCAGGCTGCATCCGTGGACCGTACACCTCTGCGTCTAGTCTTTCAGTTGTCAAGACAGTTACACTCTGTGGAACATTCTAATTCAGTAGTCTGGAGCCACATGACTCTTCCGCTCCTTTGATAGGGGTATATAGCCCCCTTCTGATACTGACCTTTCGGTGGCTTCTTCGGCAGGTGGTCAACATCTCTTCAGCTGTGATTATTAGTCCGGTCACGATTTCAGTTCTAGATGCTCAGGCTCCTCTTGCCCCTCAGAGGGATGACATCTTCGTCATTTTTGTATCAGGCAATCTTTGCGCAATAGCAGCCTGAAACCTTGTCAGGCTCGGACTAATGTTTTAAAAAAAAAAAGTTAAAATTATCGCAGCACAGGACCTAGCCAAAATTACCCAATATCACACTTTTGGATCTGGTCAGGTTCCACCTCAGCCCCTGAGGCGGTCGTCTCTAAACTATGGTAAAGAGTACCTGACTACTTCTACCCCTAGGGGCAGTCCGATCCAGCAGAGGTATGGGTCATCTCTTTTCTCCAAGAAAAATTTCTCTTATTCTGAGATATTTCTTAGACCTAGGCGACTGCCCAGTCTGTTGGTCCCCCTTTTTTTAATCAGGCTTTCTTCTCTTGATCAGAGCCTCGCAGCAACAGAAGTGACTCTTCAGTGAGTCGGAACTTAGGTTCCTACTTCCTTGCTTGCTTTAACTTAATAGACAACGTGCTCCTTTCTTGACCATAGGTCAAGTAGGTCTTTTTCTGAGGTGGCTTCTCAAATATTCACACCTTTGGTTCCTGCGCACTGGTTCCTTGCCAGTCGCACGTGAAGCTGTCCTGTCAGAGTGCATGACGGAGCCGTGATTGTTTTTCAGCAAAGCAAACTAGATTCCTTCCTACTCCCTTCAGTGAGGCCGGAGTGAAGTGGTGCCTCACCGCATTGTCACTTCTGCTGCTATTCAGTCACTTTCAACAAATGGGTTAGCCCTAACTTGGTCCTGCTGTGTCCCTCCTCGACGCACATCTGCCTCTATTTGCCTTAGAAATCCAGCCCTTTTTTTTCTGTTGGAATTTTTTTTAATTTTTTCTGTAGTGGACACGTCCTCCTGTACACTTTTCCTTTCTTCCCTGAGTTCAGAGACTGCTACTGCAGTTGTACACACAGGGGCAGGGTGATTCCTTTTTGGAATATGCAGTGGATAGGATCTGGTTCTACTAGACCACCACAAGAGGCTTCTAAGTCATGCTCAGCCTTCCATCAGGAAGGTTTCAGTGACTTAGTGGAAAAAATTCTCCTTGATGGGCTAACCCCACCTGGACCTTCTTGCTCACCAAGTAAGGGGTTCAGGTGCTCCTGGACCTGTTGTTTGCAGGTCAGCTATACTTGGTAATGGGGGTTCCATTTGCGCTTTTCGGTCTACCCTGAACCAGTAGACTTTACATCTGGCTTTTTCAGTTCCTGCGGTCCTTTTACATTAGAGTAGTTCATGTCTTTGACACTATTAATTTTGGTCCTATACCAAATTATGAGGCCAGGTTCTCTCCGCTCTCCTAGAGTGGTTGCGGCTTCCTGGCAGAGTTTCATTTTATGTCCATTGCAGTTGCCTGGAAAGTAGTGAGTTACAACTCAAGCACTTATCTTGTAAGCACTATATTCTAGATGCTCTTTCCAAGACAGCTCCTTTTATTAGCAGGACTGTTTTTGACCATCCTTTCTGAGTGAACCTTATCTCCTCCACCCTACTCAGGGTTGTTGATTTTAGCTCGGTACTCTTCCAATAGTGTGAATGAGTGATGGAGACTTAGTCCAGGAAGATATGGAAATTACGTACTTACCGTAAGTGTTGATCTTCTTCGACAGTCTCATCACTCATTCTACCTTCTACCATCCTGGGTTCACTAATTTTCTTTCCTAGTCTTCAGGCTGTGAAGACATTGTTCTTTGACCCTTCTTGCGAGGGCCATCTGGGCCTGTCAGGCCCAGAAACTCAGGATAAGTTATTTTCATTAGTTATGCTGCACCTCCTCGGTCGAAAAGGTACTGAGGCGATTGGAGGGTCGATGCTGAGATAGCCTACACAGGCACGAGCTAGTCTCGTGTTGCCACGCAAGCGTGGTCCTGTTTCGGTGCTGACCCTTCTGAAAAATTATGGCTCCCGCTTGGTCCTATCGCCTCTGGCGCTATCCCAGTAGTGTAAATGAGTCATGGAGACTGTCCAAGAAGATCAACAATTATGGTAAGTACGTAATTTCCATTTACGGTAAGTTCTTAAGTAACCGTTCTTTTCTGATTCCCCTTTCTTCGCTAGATCACAGGACGATTATTCCTTTTCGGCTGTGTTACTGTGGTGTTCAGAGGTTACACCCAGAGAAGGCTCAGACCTTTCAGTCTCTAGCTGTGAGACCCCGTGTAGTCTGATCTGCAGTGCTGGGTGAACTACCCTCCTCACAGATCGGGGATGGGCCAGGGGTGAACACGGATCTGGGGCTGGATGTCAGACTTCCTTTTTCTCAGGGGACAATTTTTGTCCAAGGTTGGTGCCATTTCAGTTACAAATGAGTCTAAGAATACCATCATGTTTATGAAAGGTCTTGCAGCCCAGTAAGGAGATCTTGACTGTTTGTGGATGCAGCGTGCAGGCAAGACCACACATTCAAGCGGGATCAGATTTGAGCATGATATGTTTATTTTGTATTTCCACTGTTATACATCGGGACAGCCCAGAGAGAGCAGACTTTTTCACAGCTCATTTTTGTTCCCAGAGCCATTCGTGGGACCTCTGCCTTTAGGTAAGACTGGACGACTGGACTGTGAGGGGAACAGACATTCATGCGGTTCTGAGCCCCCCTGTAAGACTGCTGTCATACTCAGTCCTGATTATCTGGCTCGATGATGCTTGTCATACACAGAGGGTGACACTGACCTGCAGCCACAGGCACAACTTCTATGTCAACATTTTCAGCAGTTCTAGGGATGTGGATATGTTGTTCATCCACACTTATCGGCAAGTTCCTTGCCGCTTTAAATCTTGCCGGAAGGTCTTCAAGCTGGCTCCTCCCACCCACCCGGGTGGTAAAACTCTCGGCTCTGCCCCATGACGCCCAATCTTCCTTACCGTTTGGAAGCTCAGGTTCCCTCCTTAGCACTCTGCGTTTTAGATTGGATCCTAACTCTTGATTCGTCCGAAACTAGTTTTGAAGTTTTCTAACGGTCTTCGTATCCTACTCGCGGCCGATGGACGAATCGATCCCGGCTTTGGAGGTGCCCTTGTGGGCGAAGATGTTCAGGGCGGATCCGCACTCACGTGTGTCTACTGCCTCGGCCTAGACCGACCCGCAGGCCTGCGAGTTGTGCCGCTCTCTTTCGGCCACCGTCCTGGAGGATCGCGCTGCCCGATTGAAGCTCGGGCGCCCCGAGAAGAGTTACCCGCTGGTAAGATCCAAAGAGGCTCGTTGGGCGGTGTCCGCGGCGGCTGGCTCGGCTGAGCAGCTCGAGCATATGATTGCCCTCGAGGAGGAGGCGGCCCAGGCCGCATCTTCCTCCTCCTCGGCCGTGGCATTTATCCCACTCTGAGTTCCTTGTACTCGGCTTCGTTCAAGGAGCTTTGTCAGTCCCTTTCCATGAAGGGAGAGGGGCCATCGGGACATTCCTCTCGGCCCAAGAAGAAGGAGTCGAAGGGTAAGTCCCACTGTGGGCGTTGGTGGGAGCGGGCGAGGTCTCCTTCCCCGGACAGCCGACCGTCGACTTCGGTCGAAGTTGCGGCTCAGGCCGCTGGCTTCTGATGTGCCCGTCAGGCCAGCTTGCGAGACTCCCGTCGGCGCGGTCGAATATTCCTCTGCCGTTGGGCGGGTTGTCGACTGGTGAAACAGACAACCACCTACATCAGTTCCCCGGTGGAACCGAGGTCTGCCTGCGCCGGGTGGCAGTCCCTGGCTAAGTGCCGAGCGAGGGAAGGCGGGTGTCCCCGCCCTTCCAGGCCGCGCCTCGGTCACCCCGAGGGTCTCGGTCTTGGACTTCATCTCGGTCAAGCCGTTCCCGCCGACATCGGCGGTCTCGGTACCGAAGTAAGCGGATACACCATTCCTCCTCGTCCTCCTCCTCGGATGAGGAGAGGCTTTGACGCAAATTGCGTCAGCGTTACGCGGAGTTTATGTGGCAGCAGTTACTGTTGTCTGGGAGTACATCGACTCTGATTCATCCCCCGGCCATCAAGTGGCTGTCGCCCGTGTGGCCGAAGCAACCGCTCGCCGCAGTCGAGATGCCCATTTCTGGGCCGGTTGTTCGGCCGAAACTAGCTGCTCCACCGATTGTGGTGGAACCTCCGCCTCCACAACCGAAGTCTGGGGCACCGACCAAGGATTCTCGGTCGGGTCACGGCCTGCCCCACAGGTTGTCGGTCACCCTTACTCCTGACCATCCTCGGCAGGTGGAGGGTGGCTCAGGGCCAAGACAGCTCTTCGCAGTCCGATGACGACTCCTCCCTGTTCTCCAGGCAGGTCGACCTGGAGTCCTCCGGGGGGCCAGTCATTGGATGACAGCCTATCGTCCTTCTTGGTTCTGCTTCGACTCATCTCGGAGTCCACCGGGATGCAGCTCGAGCCCGTGTCCAAACGGGCCAAGTATCCCCTGACACAGATACTGGACCGAGGGGATTCACCCATGGAGGCCTTCCCTGTGGCTGATGCCATTGTCGGCCCAGCCTTGGAGCTTTGGCAGTGGCCTGCTTCCTGTCCTGCGCCTTTGGCCAGGATGGCCAGGAAGTATGCAGTCCCTAGCGGCTCTTTGCCTGGTTTCTCGGAGCACCCCTCTGCCGAGGGGTTAGTCACCGATAGCATCTTCCGGCGTTCCGGAAACGCTCGGGACGTGGATAAGCCCCCCGACAGAGAGTCTAAAAAGCTGGACTTTGCCGGGCGCAAGGTGTACGCTGCATCCTCCCTCGGCCTCCGACAGGCCAGCTCGGCCATGCTGATGGCACACTTCTCCCACGCCCTCATGGGCTCCCTGGATGAGGTTGTCCCTCATCTCTCGGCTGACCTGCAGACCACGGTCCGTCAGGTGCGGGACCAGGGTAGGGCAGTGGCGAAGCAGCAGCTTTAGACTGCTCTGGACATAGGTGACTCCTGTGCCAGGTCAGTAGCAGCCGCGGTGGCCATGCGCTGCAGGGCGTGGCTGAGGATATCCACCTTCACGGCGGATACCCAGCACAAGTTGACGGACGTCCCCTTCTTGGCGACTGACCTCTTTGGCCCTGGAGTGGAGGGACACCTCCAGCGGATCGAAAAGTCCAATGCCACTCTGGACTCGGTCACCTCCGCCCAGAGGGACAAAGGCCGCCGTCAACAATAGCATAAGTCCTTTCATCCTTCGGCCACTGCAGCACGACCGGCCCAATAGCACCAGCAACAGGGCCAGCAGGCTCGTGCTTGGCATCCCAAACCCAAGCCGGCGGCTTCCTCCAACAGGAAGCAAGGAGGTAAAGGCCCAGGAGGTCCCTCGGCTGGTTCCTCCTTCAAGCCTGCCCAGTGACGGGTTGAGGAGTGTCACCCCCAACCTCGTCACCCTTCCCTGGGTTCCCCCCCTGGGAGGACGGCTCATCCACTTCCTTTCCGCCTGGTCCGCTATCACCACGGACTGTTGGGTGTTGGAGGTGGTAGGAAAGGGCCTGCTTCTGGAATTCGAGCAGACCCCTTCCTTTCGAGCCGTCGCCCCCAGGGGGGCCACAGGGTCCGAAACCTCGCTGTTTGCCCGCCGAGCCGATATTGCCCCGCTCCTCAAGAAACATGTGATCAGGAAGGTGGCGGATCCTCCTCCAGACCCGGGGTTTGTGTCCAGGTATTTCCTGGTCCCAAAACGGACTGAGGGCTGGCGCCCCATCCTCGACCTGTACGACCTGAACAGGTTCCTAAGGTGTCGGACCTTCAGGATGGTCACTCTGGCTCAGATAATCCCATCCTTGGAACGAGGCATGTGGTTCTGTTCCCTGGACCTCCAGGACGCGTTCTTTCACGTCCCGATCCGTCCGTCTCATTAGAGATTCCTCCGCTTCAGAGCAGAGGTATCCCTTTACGAGTTCCGGGCCATGCCCTTCGGCCTCTCCCTAGCTCCCAGGGTCTTCACCAATTGCATGGCGGTGGTGACAGCATTCCTGCGGCGCCGAAGGGTCCGGGTGTACTACTACCTGGACGACTGGCTGATTGCAGCCCCCTTCAGAGCGGAGGTGGAGCGGTCCAGAGATCTGGCCCTCCAGGTTTGCTCTCAGATTGGCCTCTTCATCAACGAGGCCAAGTCGGAACTCGTGCCGAAGCAGGTGATACTCTTCATCGGGGCAGAGCTTGACTCTCTTCGAGCCAGAGCTAGACTCCCAGCGGACAGGGCCGAGGTTCTTTCCTCCTTTGCCCAATCATTTCTGGTTGGGCAATCGCGACCTGCCCGGGACTTCCTCCGTCTCCTGGGCCTCATGGTGGCCTGCACCAGCGTGGTCTGTTGGGCCCGTTGGTACATGCGTCCCCTTCAGTGGGGACTGGCCAGCCAGTGGTCACAGCGCTGCGATCCGTTGGACCAGCCTGTGACAGTGACCCAGGAGATGTGGAACGCTCTCCAGTGGTGGACCGTTCCGGCACATCTGCAGGAGGGCATCCCGTTCTTCCGCCCCGAGCCGGCGGTCTCTCTATCGACCAATGCATCTCTGATGGGTTGGGGTGCCCATCTGGGGGAGCACAGAGCGCACGGCCTCTGGTCCCCTCGGGAGTCCCGATGCCATATCAACCTGCTGGAGCTCCGACCGGTCCGCCTAGCTCTCACCGCCTTCGCTCCACTTCTATGGGGTCAAGTGGTTAGGCCCAGACGGACAATACCACGACCATGTACTACCTAAACCGCCAGGGCGGGACACGCTTCATGCTGTTATGCAAGGAAGCTCTCAGCATATGGTCCCTCGTGCGCAGCCTGGAGGCGGATCTCCTAGCCATTCACGTGGCAGGAGCCTCCAACACCCTGGCCAATGCCCTAAGCTGGATATGGGCTGCTTCTCACGAGTGGTCTCTCCTGCCGGAGGTAGTACAATATCTCTTTTCCCATTGGGGCACGCCTCAGGTGGACCTGTTTGCCTCCAGGGAGAATGCGAAGCTGAGACTGTTCCATGCCCGCCCCGCTCAGCAGGGCTTGCTGCAGGCGGATGCCTACTTGAGGCCGTGGACTCCGGGCCTCTTCTACGCCTTTCCCCCATTTCCCTTGATCCACAAGGTGCTTCTCAAGGCGAGGAGGGACAAGGCGCAGGTGATTCTGGTAGCCCCAGACTGGCCCCGCGCCAGTTCTGGTATCCAGATCTCCTCAGTCTCAGCTCCAGGCTCCCGAGGCGGCTTCCAGCCTGCCCGGACCTGATCTCAGTCAGTCAGGGGAAGGTATTCCATCCGGACCTTCAATCCCTGCACCTGATGGCCTGGTTCCTGAGCGGCTAGAGTTCAGGCCTTGGGTCTTTCCAGCCCGAGGTCCTCAAGCGTCGTTGAGGTGTCCGTGAAGGAGTCTACCAGGAAATGCTATGCCTTCAAATGGAAGAGATTCTCTATTTGGTGTCAGGGAAGGGCTTGGACCCTTCCACCTGTCCCTTGGCAAGCATTCTGGACTACCTGGTCCCTTTCTCAACAAGGGCTTGATCGGCTGACCCTTAAGGTGCCTGGCAGCCATCTCTGCCTTACGGGCGCAGGCCGGGAAGCAGTCGGCGCAGGAGAAGGTGGTCGGGCGCTTTTTCAAAGGCCCTGATCACATTTCCCCTCCGGTGCGAGAACCTCCACCTCCGTGGGATCTACTGCTGGTATTGGCCAAGCTCATGGGCAAGCCATTCGAACCAATGTACAGGTGCGATATCTCCCACCTGTCGTGGAAGACCGCCTTCTTGGTGGCTATCAGTGTCAGCCAGAAGGATGGGAGAGCTCCAGGCGCTTTCCATCGGGTCTCCTTATCTGGTCTTTCACAGGGACAAGGTTGTCCTGCTCCCCCACCCGAAGTTCCTTCCGAAGGTGGTGTCGGAGTTTCACCTTAACCAGGTGTTGACTCTGCCGGTGTTCTACCCCAGTCACACCTCGGTGGCCGAATATAGGCTCCATACTTTGGACCGTAAAAGAGCGCTCACTTATTATAAGGAGCAGACGGCTGAAGTTCGGGGAGAGGTTCGCCAGCTGTTTGTCACCTACGCTGAAGCCGCACCGGGCAGACCTGCAGCCAAGCGGACGATAAGCAGGTGGGTCATCTCCTGCATAGATCTCTGCTATAGGTTGGCCGGGCATGGAGCCTCCCAGAGGGATAAGAGCTCGGTCTACCCGCCATACCGCTGCATCGGTGGCTGCTTCCAGGGATGTCCCTATCCAGGATATCTGCAGGGCTGCTACCTGGAAGTCTGCACATACCTTCATTACCCACTACCACATTGACCTTGAGTCATGCCGGGATGCTGGTTTTGGGGGCTCGGTTCTCCAGTCTTTATTCCCTAAGTAGGGGGTGTGCGCCTTGCCTCCCTCCCTCCTCCTGGAGAACTGCTAGGAGTCTGCAAATAAGTGTGGATGAACAACATATCCATGTCCCTAGAAATACAGGTTACTCACCTGTAACAGGAGTTCTAGGAATGGTATATGTTGTTGATCCACACGACCCACGGAAACCTCCCCGGCTTCGACGCACAACCTGGCTTCCAGCGGGCTAGATCTGGCGTCATGGGGCGGAACTGAGAGTTTTACCACCCCGGTGGGTGGGAGGAGCCAGCTTGAAGACCTTCCGGCAAGATTTAAAGCGGCAAGGAACCTGCCGATAAGTGTGGATGAACAACCTATACCATTCCTAGAACTCCTGTTACAGGTGAGTAACCTGTATTTATGTTCCGGGGAGTTTTCTTGCTCCAAGGCTATTTGGAGCCAGATGGTGCAGGAAAAAAAGACTGTTCTTCTCACTGATGGCTTGCAGGTGCAACTAATATTTTACATGTTATCCTGATGGCAATTGTTTTATGTATGCAGGCATTGCTGCACATCTGAGTTCACCCAGAAGTGGTTGTACAGCTGCCTTACACAGAACTTCTTGTTTATCAGCCTAAACCCAGTTGGCTTTAGGTGCAGGCTTGTTGGTCAGTTGGAATTGTGATTTGCCGCGTTTTACCTTGTGCACGCATGTGTTTTCTATTTTTGTCCTAGACCACCTTGTTTCAGGGAAAGGTACGATCGATAGCCCTGCCCTTGTTCAGCAGTATCCGGCTAGAGGGGCTTTCAATCTTATATTGAGGATCAGACTGGATCTTTTGCCTTGTACATCACTGCAGAACACCAGTGGTTTGAAGAATTTTTGGTCTGTCTTAAAATCTGCAAGCCGTTCTAGGCATACCTTGGGGCTTCTGTCCAGGGTATATTTTTTTCTCAAATCTGAGCCAGCACTTTGGTTTAGCCGCTGCATTGAGATGGTTTGGAATTCGGTGAGATTCCTGATGCATTGGAGATGGGCAGAACATCAGGTGTCCCTGTTTGATCTATCTCATCATCGGGGATTAAGATGTAGAGAGGTCCGTGATGAGGGCACGGAAGTCCAAGAGCTGCTAGGCTGATTGTTCAACAGTTCCTTGATGATGGAGGTACGAAGCCTTGAGAGTAGTGTCTAGTCTCGAGAATTCAGTAGTTGGCATTTCAGGCAGATGATTTTATTCATAAAACTGTACGTTTTATCCATGTACACTGCTTAGGATATAACATTCTGTCTTCAGCTGTAGTCCTGCATTTGCGCAGTTTAGGTTCTTAGTTTCCCATAGTCCAAGCAGCAGTTGAGATACCCCCCATAAAGCAGCAGTTGAGATACCCCCCATACAGGAACGTTGCTGCTACCCAGACGTTATTGCAATCTCTTGTGCGGCTGCAGAGCCCAAGGATATCAGAGCAGACCTTCACTTCAAGTTGACAGCTGTTCCCTTAATGATCTTGGGGATAAAAATAGGCTACTTGCTTTCCTGCCCAGGATTTAGTGTAGATTTGACATAAGTAGTAGGATTCCCAGAAGTACATGTTTGCATTAGGAAGCGACTTGTTTATTTTTGTGAGCAAGCTATCTCATAGTAATGGTCTACACAGTTTGGTGATGTGAAGATTCAAGACTGAATGGGTAAGTTGAAGGGAGTCCCCCGTAGGAGTTCTCTGTCTGGGGGTGTCCAAGTGTCTGTGTAGAAGGTTTATGTGGCTCCAGAGTGATTTTCTTTTCTCGAGGAGAACCTGTCAGAGTCACATCTGCGACAGTCGAATTGGTGATAGCCACAGTCAGAACTTCTGAGCTTCATGTAGGGGAACAAAATGTCCACACAACTTTGTACAGGTCATGGATTTTTACACCTGGGAAAGAGGGGGTGATCCCCTCTCCGGGGGATATGGGTAGATACAGTGGATATCTGCCCTGGTAGTGGAACTACATCAAGTATTCCAGCTCAGCGGTTTTCTCTTTTGCCCAGTACCCACAGGATTCAGGGGTCAGACGGAAGTTTTCCTCTGATAATCTCAGCGTGAGCTAGAAGACTGTGTCTTCCAGTTTTGGTATAACTAACAATGTATGCTGTTGGCAGCCTGGTTTCTCTGTATAGGTGAAGACTTCAGAAACAGGTTCCTGACAGGGGCGGAATCTCCACGATGATCTGTAAGAGATGGTCATTTCTGTGGTCTTGGCAGAGTACGGAACTTTGTGTGTGTGATGGTCAGAGACCAGGGTGTTAGGACCACCAGTGCTTCAAATTTTGGATGTTGTTTTGCATGTGGGAATTGCCAGTGGTTACCCATAATTCCACAGATACTTTAATGATCTGGCGCAGAGTATGGAAGACCACACTGGGAAGTTTACCGTACAAGGTGTAAAGACAGGATGATGCCCCCTGCAATTTCATGTTTTCTTCGGTCCCCTTGTCATTTTCAGTCCTGAGCTGCAGCAGGAACAAGGACCTTATTTTAGTCATTTTAGTGGAGGAAAAACGCCATCCTTTGCATTTGCCATCAAAAAGGTATGGATGTGGGCGCTGCTGAGCAGCCACGCGGAAGACAGCAATTTTTGGGAGCTCCGTTTCTTTATTTAATATAAATGCATTAAAGTTGCATTTACTGCATTTTTCCCTGTCTTTTTATTAATAGAAAAGCTCCGTTACCCTTCCGGCAAGTGAAATGGGGAAAACTAAGGGATCATCGCCCGCTTCTGCAGATTGTTTTGAACCGTGGGGCAGGCGAGATAGTGGGCCTACGCATGGCAGGGACCTCTACGTCGGATGATTCCGAAAATGTGTCTCTGGCTACAGTCAGTGCCACCCTGCTGCAGTTGGTGCACACGGTTCAGGAATTGGATCGAAAGTTCGATCAACTCACACTAAGGGGTTGCAGTCTTGGAAACACAAATGGATTCGACTAAACATACGGTAGCCAAGTTGGAGGGAAACCTAAACAAAACCATGGATGTCTCCACAAAACTAATCGGGGACACTGCATGGCTATGCCAGTGCCTGGAGGTCTTGGAGAATCTGGTGCGAGAAAGAAATATTAGGATTTTGGGTCTCCCAGAGATGGCAGAGCGGGAAGACCCTGTAGACTTTGCCCGTACCTTCCTTCCAGACTTATTCGATATGACTGAGGAAGAGCCGCCGTTGTCTTTGGAGAAGGCTTATAGGCTCACTCCTCGCAGGGCACCAAAAGGAGCTACTAGCCCTTATACATTGATTGTGGTATGCACTGGTGTTGGGGACAGGGACTGAATACTGGCAGCAGCACGCCAACAAAGACGGTTTAAATAATGGAGAATAAGATCTGCTTCTATTTCCTGATTTGTCCTTTGGTACTAGGCAATGGTGCAAGTCATTTGATTGAATCAGGGCCCGCCTGAGACAACTAAAAAATCAGTATCAACTTTTGTTGCCGGCCAGCTGCCTGTCTCTTGGAAAGGGGAAGACATATGTATTTAATGACCCGAGGGATGCTGAGAAGGTGCTGAATACTGTGGAGCAGGAGGAGGGTCCGGAGTAAGAAGATACTGAGACCGAAGGAAAATTACTGTGTATTGCAATCTCACCAGGACTAGTAATGTATTATTCAAACACCATGAAGTCTTGCTATATTATAACAATAGCAGTCAGCCACTGCAGCTGAACTGCCCCGGAGAGGAAGGAGTTAACTCCAGAAGATCTGGAGTTCTACAGCGCGAGGGCGCTGTGCCCAAAGCTCTATCTGGCAGTTTCAAATGAAACTGTCAGATTCTTTACTCCGCTTCACTGAACAGTCGCTCCGGAGATCAGCTCCTTCAGCTCGGTTCATTCTCGGTTCAAGCGAGTATTTTTCGGTTCATTTGAACCCGGCAAAAGTTATTATTTTTACCGCATTTCGGTTTTAAAGCTCTATCTGGTAACCGTAAGTACTAAAATTTAAGTCTGTGTGGAAAATTAATTATCGGTTCGGTTTTGAACCGATCGGTTGTTTTTTCTGCATTTTAAAAGTGTACAGTGGGTTTTGAAGTCGTTCCCGGTTCTTATCGGTTCTAAAAAAAGCGGAATTATAACGGTTTTTCAAATACCCGTGACACGGTTAGGAACCGAGTTAAGGGTGTCTTGCCTGCACTGCCATCAAAAGGGCAAGTTTTGGTTAGCTGGCATAATGTCTGAGAAACCCAAAAGAAAACCGGCCCACTGGTTTCAACACTCAGATGTCTGTGGGGACGCCTTGCCAAGGCTGACCCACACACCACTTGTGTTTATTGTCTGGGCTGACCACCTCCTGTCAGACTGCCAGGTGTGTAAAATTTCCTGCAGCCACCCTGGAGAAGAGATTGGGCGGCTCAGGAGCGAGAGACAAAGTCCGCTGACCGGATGGCCAGCCCGGTCCAGTACCCACTGGACCAGAGGGAGTGCCCTCTGACCAGGCGAACTTCCTCGGCAAAGGAAGGCTGGTTCAGAGGAACCAGTCCCAAGTAAAAGACAAGGAAATCAGTAGGTCTGGAGTCCAAAATTGTGTCTCCAACTGCTGCAGAGATAGCTAAAGCCATTCAGATTGTCCTGTCACTGTCTCAGGGATCTGTAGAACCACCAACAGCTGGTAAAAGGTTGGTTCGTTCTGTCCCAGTGGTTCAGGATTTTGAAGTTGAGGATTTTTATGAACCATAGGAGGGGGAGGAGGAATTTGATCAATATATGTGTGTGGCTGGGGGGGTCTGGACGTGCCCATTGAACCGGACATTTCTCCAGACAGACCTTTAGAATCTCCTCCTATTCTGTCTGAGTCCCCTTCTTTCTTTATTTTTTACAAAAGGTTGCAGAAACCCTCCAGCTTCCTTTAGAGGAGGCTGTGGATGAGCAAGAGGAGCCTGATTATGTGGAAATGATGGATATTCCAGAGTCTAGGAGGTTGTCTATTCCTTTGCATAAGTCATTTAGGAAGCAAACAACAAAGATTTTAAAAAATCCTCATTCTGTCCCTCCTGTAGACAAAAAAATGGACAGAAGGTATACTTTTGTCAGGCTCGGATACAGACTTCCTTTCTGAGCAGTGTAGTCATGTAGGTGTGGTACAAGCTGCAGCCTGTGACAAGGCTAATATTCCTCTGGCCTCACATCCTCCTGATAAAGATTCAGGAAGATTGATGCCATGGCGAAGAAACAGTATATGGCAGCTTCTTTGGGACTCAGGCAGGCAAATTATATGGCTTATGTAGCTAGATATCAGAAATCTAGGTGGGACACAGTATTGCAGTTAGCCAAGCAGGCCCATGGCCAGCTGGCTAGTGAGTTGGAACAGGTGGCTGCTGATGGCATTGAAGCCTCTAAAGTTCAATTTCATACTGCTGTTGATGTTAATGATGTTTCTTCTAGGGTCATGGCCACTTCTGTAGCTTCCGTGAGGTTGGCATGGCTCAGATGCACTAATCTGTCCCAAGATACCCAGTCAAAGGCTATGGATTTTCCTGTAGTGGGAAATTCTCTTTTGGGGAGCAAACAGAAAACTATATGAAAAGATGGATGAATACAGAACTACCTACAAAGTGCCCAAGCTAAGGAGAAGCATGCCATGCCACAAAGGCATGCTCCCAGAAGTGTAGGGCAGGCCCTTTCCAGGCCTTTTACCAATTTCAAGCCTCCTCTGCTGTCTACTGGAAGGTTTCTTCAGAGGCAGGGGTAGGCGTGGCACAAGTGGAGCCGTCCCCTCCCTCAGCCTAAGGCTGCTGCTAAGCAGGCACCCTGATGGGTGTCCAGGGCCGATTCTTCTGTACCAGTGGGGGCAGGTTGGCCTATTTCAGCCGGAACTGGCTGTCCCTAACTCACGGACAGATGGGTTCTGGAGGTAATAGGCCAGGGTCTGGTTCTCAGCTTCAAACACTTTCCAAAGATGAGAGCCAGGCATTTTCCACCTGCAAATCCTTCAGAAGCCCTTGCTTTGGAAGCAGAGGTTTCTGCTCTGCTGGACTGCAAAGCAGTGGAAAGGTTCCTCCTTGCCATCAGGGCAAGGGCTTTATTCAAGATACTTTCTTACCCCAAAAGACAGGAGAATGGCGGCCATTCTAGATTTAAGATACTTGAACAAGCATCTGTTGAAACCAAAGTTCAAAATGTTGACTCTGGCAATGATATTGCCTTCCCTAAGGCCAGGGGACTGGCTAGCTTCCCTGGACCTCAAGGATGCCTATTTTCATGTTCTGATCAGGCCTTCTCACGAAAGTACCTCAGGTTGAACTGCCCTCAGGCCACTACCAGTTCAGGGCAATGCCCTTGACCTTACCTCCTACTTCGAGGGTATTCACAAATGTCTCGCTGTAGTAGTGGCTCACTTAAGAAGGCAAAGGGTTGCTGTGTTTCCCTACCTGGACGACTGGCTCATTGTGGGTCAGTCTCCAGGTCAGGTAATCCACTTGCAAGTCACCCAGCAGCTTCTCACTTCCCTGGGATTCCTGCTAAACTTACCAAAGTCAGTTCTGGAACCAGTTCAGGTCCTAACTTTCATAGGCGAGAATTGAACACAAGGTTAGCCAGGGCTTTTCTTCCCCGGAAAGGGTGGACAGACTCATCGCCCTGGCATCCTCCTTTACCCTGTGGGTCTCGACCAGCAAGGCATTTTCTGCAACTCCTCGGCACATGGCTACTTCCACAGCTGTCGTGCAGGGAGCAAGATTCCAGATGAGGGACATTCAGTTCCATTTGAGGGCCTATTGGTCTCAAAGGAAGGACCCCTTACCAAGTTGGTCCCAGTTACTCAAACTCTGATCCTAGCCCTCCACTGGTGGCAGGTCCAGAGCAATTTAAGACAGGGGTTCCTTCATTCCCATTTCTCACTCCCTCACCTCACCACGGATGCCTCCCTGTTAGGGTGGGGGGCTCACCAAGACCTTGCCACTCAGGGGGTATGGTCTCCTCAGGAGTCTCTGCTCCACATCAATCTTTTGGAACTCAGAGCTGTCTTTTTAGCTCTTCAGGTGTTTTCAGATTCTGTCCAGAACAAAGTGGTTCAAGTCAGGACAGACAATACCACCACAATGTGGTACATCAACAAGCAAGGGGGCACTCGGTCTTCAGCCTTGTGCACCGAAGCAATGAAGTTGTGGTCTCTGGCTTACTCCCTGAACACCTCCCTGATAGCGGTTCATCTCCCAGGAAGGACAATGTCCTGGCGGACGCCTCAGCAGAATTTCTCAGGGCCATCACGAATGGGCTCTGAATCCACAAGTGCTGGGGTCTGTCTTTGCCAGATGGGGCCTCCTCAGATAGATCTTTTCGCAGCCCCAGACAACCACCAACTTCCTTCTGTTGCAGGCCTCCAGTTCTGGGCTCAGTCCCTCTGACGCCTTTCTGTTGGACTGGAAAGGAAGTTCCTGTATGCCTTTCCCCTTTCCTCTCCTTTTCAGGTGACTAGTAAAGATCAGATCTCAACCTTGCAGAGTGATTCTGATTGCCCCAGATTGGGCCAGACAGCCCTGGTACCCTCTGCTCCTGTCCTTGGCAGTCCACCCTGCCCTGAGCCTGCCCAGAGTCCACGACTTACTGGCCTGTGCACAGGGGAGGTGTGGTATCCGGACCTCAAATCCTCCACCTCAAGGCTTGGCTCTTGAGGAGCAGGAATTTACGAATTACACTTTCTCAAGGTGTCATGGATATTTTAAAGGCTTCAAGGAAGCCTTCCACTAGGCCACTTATAATTCTAAGTGGAAGAGGTTTTCCATCTGGTGCTCTGAGAGGCAGATTATCCCAGAATCTGCTGATCTTCCCATTCTACTGGACTATTTGGTCCATCTGAATTCCCTAGGCCTTAGACCAGCTACCCTGAAGGTTCATCTGGCAGCTGTCTCTGCTTTTGTGTCAGCAGGAAGCCTGCCTCCTTTCTTCTCACCCGTGTTCTCCAAGTTTTTTAAAGGTTACTTCATACTAACCCTCCTTTTAGGGAACCAGCTCCCGCCTGGGACCTGAATATTTGCATTGCTCAGTTAATTAACCCCTTTGAGCCTCTGTCTTCTGCAGAGCTCAAGTATTTAACTTGAAAACTGCTTTCCTAGTAGCTATCACCTCTGCCAGACGATAAGTGAGCTACAGGCCCTGTCAGTGGAAGAAGATTTTATCTCTTTCCACAGAGATAAGGTAGTCCTTAGGACTAATAGAAAGTTTTTGCCTAAGGTGGTTTCTGATTTCCACCTGAATCAATCTATCTCTCCCAGTATTTTCACTGAGCATTCTTCCTCAGGTGAGAGGAGACTGCACAGCTGGATGTCAAAGAGCCTTAAGCTACTATTTAGAGCGCACCAGAGGTCATAGGTTGAATCCCTCCAACTCTTTCTTACCTATGGCGAGGTTGGCAAAGGAAACCTGCCACTAAGAGAACAGTTGCAAGGTGGATTGTTTCTTGTATCCAATTCTGTTATCAGAAACTGGGTGAGAGTACCCCTCAGGATTGAGGCCCACCCACCAGGGTACAGCTGCGTCTCTAGCGGCTGCTAGAGACATCCCATTCTGGAGATTTGTCAAGCTGCTACCTGGAAGACAGTTCACACCTTTACCAAGCATTATTCCCTGGATGTCCAGTCCAGGAGAGATGCTCGGTTTGGCACAGCTGTGTGTGCTTCAGAGCCTATTTCCTAAGTAGGTTCTGACCCTCCTCCATGGAGGTACTGCTGTGTAATCTGCTATTGTTATAATATAGCAAGACTTCACGGTGTTTGAAGAAAAAATTACTCACCTTAGTAATTGCTTTTCTTCTCATGGAGTCTTGCTATATTATAACCACCCTCCCTCCCCTCTCAGAACTTCTACTTGGGTAGGGGTGGCGATTGAGTGCAAGCACTGTGTCATGCCATTGTAGTTTTCCTTACCCTCTTTTCCTTGGGTTAGGGATCTAGATTGTTTCATTTAGGTTATTTATATTGCCCCTTCCTGGACTTGAGTCTTTGGGGAAGGGGGTTCATATGTGCTTGTCAAGGGTGGTAAAGCGAACCATAATACCATCAATTTTTTGTTGTTATGGCTCTGAGTGTTTCTTTGTTCTTTATATTGTTATACTACTAGTAGGTAGCCATGGGCTAGTGTAGTTTTCCACACAGACTTTCCGTCCTTTGATGTTAGCTTGTAAAAGATCTGACAGTTTCATTTGAAACTGCCAGATAGAGCTTTGGGCACAGCGCCCTTGCGCTGTAGAACTCCATTTTTCTTCTGGAGTTAACTCCTTCCTCTCCGGGGCAGTTCAGCTGCAGTGGCTGACTGCTATTGTTATAATATAGCAAGACTCCATGAGAAGAAAAGCAATTACTAAGGTGAGTAATTTTTTCTTTTCTATTATTGCTCTGATTAGAGGAGCCAAGTTAAATCCTTTAGCCAGTTCAAGGTGGGTTACATCTTTAGAATTGCTGGTATTATAGCAGTGGGGGGAGATATCATTGAACTTTCTGGTCCTAACACAGACTATGTTTATATTCTATGAGACTTTGATGAAAACTGCTAAATATGGACCTGAATAACTGATGGTCTAATTACTGGCCCCTGCCTGCCTTTTCTTGCTCCTGCCTATAATTTACCCACCATTCAGAATAGATTATTACTGTTGTCCTTATCTTGAAGGGATTCTAGAGACTTAACGTTTTATCTTCTCAGTATGTTTTTTTTAAGATATGAAGGGGGAGAATAAGGAAATTGTTTCTACTAAAAGAGGTATATGTTGATTTAAATCAGAGATAATACTTGGATGTATTTTCAGTGGAAGCTGCGGGCTATTGCCTGCACACTAGTTGATTCCTCTAGACAGACTGACTAGGGATTCCCTATGGAGGTTTTTTCCTGAGCTGTAGAGTTACGAATCTATTCCTTGTCTGTATAATGGCTAATTCACTAAAGTGATCTTGTAAAATGCTTAATGAAAATGTAATGCAAATAAAAAGTGTGGATTGCTCAGAGCAGAGTTATTTTCCCTTCCAGGGTGCTCCTGGCGCCTATGACTAAGAGGACTAAGTTTTGTTAAGTTGACAGTTGTTTTTTAATGCTATTTCTGCACTTTCAGAGCTTCACAGAGTTTATGCCCTGCACTTTGCTGTAACACCCTTCCATTATTATATTTGGCCAGCAGTGGTTGTCAGATGAGTGCAGAAGCAATTGGTTAGGGAATTATATGGGACAATATCGTCTCATACCCTACTTGAATGGGTACTGCTTTTAGAACCTGTATGTGTTAACCACCTTCCCCATTGACAGTGTGGAGCAATACAGAAGGAGAAATTCCATCGTGCTTCTCATAATTTCCTTTTCTGTTCACTCCATCATTGTCAATGGTATCGCTCCCTGAAGCTATCTGCTCTTCTGGAGAATATTGTCCAGTATATAGATATATATATATATAAGATCTTTGTAGGTGTACATTGACTTTGTATTGAAGGCTAACTGCTGTGCTCTTTCAGGGCTTCAGATTCATCAACAATATCTGGGCACTTTTGCACAATAACTGATGATTAGTGAAGTGCACTAATAGGATACATAGTGAGAATTATAAGGGTGATCTTCGGGGTATCTCAGTCATCAGATCACACCATAGGAACTTTACCGACGGTGAAGCGGGATCCACACGGAAGATTTTCAGCAGTACAACTGGGGCTACCCACATCGTTGATGTCTTGTCGATGTCATCAACCCTATAAAGGCATTAGTGGCCCTGCTCCCTCCTCCGTTCTTTCCCGGCGTCAACTTGTTGTCATGGGTCTCCATGGAAACGATGCAGTTTTGCACCAATTTCGCTTACGGCTTTTCTTACTTAATGCTTTTAGAATCTTTTTTTTTTTTTTCATAAGAGATTCATTTATTTTATGTCGAGAGTATCCTTCAACTTCTCTGTTCTGTCGCTGCCGCTGCTGAAAGAAGACTGCCTCCACAGACGAACACTCTCTCTGTGTCTGCTGTCTTGGGCCTGACCATGAAGTTTCTGACTGTGAGCTGTTCCAGCAGTTTAATCAAACAACCCTCAAGCGACGCAAAAAGGCTTTAAAAAAGTTCTTAATGGAACAACAAGTAACCAGTTCCGGGCAGGGGTCATCCGGGGTCCCAGCCTCTCAATCGCTGGCAGGGCCGTCAAGCTCACTGGCCTCTAAGGCCTGAGAGAAGTCTTTGAGGAAACGTCATAAAAAAGACCAAGATCGGGACCGCTCCCCCTGGTGGCAGTCTCGTTCCCCGAAAGCCTCTCCTCCTTTGTCAAGGGGTTCCTCGTCTGCTGCAACTGCACCGACGCATTGTCAGTGTCCAGGTCTCTATGCCTTCCAGACCCATACCGACGGCTCATTCACCCGATTCACAGGGCAGCCAGTCATCGGCCTCTGAGTTGTTGGCCCCTCCTCCAACGGGCTTGTCATCAACAGCCGTCCCATTGGGGCCTAACCCCCTCATATACCCAGGCAACAGGCTCTTTGGACTCACAGGGTCCATTAGGTGGGTCATCTATCCCTGTACCGTCGACCCCACCACTGCCACTCCCCCATCGACGCAGCCTTTGATGGTCTTCAACCTGAACAAAATCCTCACCAAGTTTACCTTGGTGATTGTTCATCAATTGGGCTCATACAAGCCCACATCACCAGCACTGTCGATGACAGCTTTTTCGACCCCCACAAGCTGTCGTCTGTGCCTCCGATATCTGACTTGGACTTCAAAGGGGTCGAGGAGGATTACCACCGTGACCTCATTCTCCCTGATGAGGAAAAGGAGTTTTTTTTTACCTCTGACAGGTCCACAGCCTCCTCTGTTACTGCGGATTCTGTTACGCATACACCTAGGTCTCCTCCTGAGGATCCCACATTTTTCAGTGTGATGAAACAATTGGCCTCAGCCATGGGTTTCCATAATGATGAGGAAGATGTCGCCAGAAAGGATCTGGTGGACTTTCTGGAGATCCCAGAGTCTCCCCCAAAGATCATTCTTCCTATTTTGCCTGCACTAATGAATGCTGCTACTACAGCCTGGCACAGGCCAGACATGGTGCCAGCTATGCCCTGCAGGGCGGATAAGCTTTGCCATGCCCCCCCAGGGGTTTCCTTACTATGCTGCATAGCCAGAGACCAAATTCAGTGGTCATTAAGGCCGCTCATGACTGGTCTAAGGCACCTAAGCTCCTTAGTTCTCTTCTCCTGACAGAGTCTTGTAGAATTGACCTTTTAGGCAAAAGGGTTTATGCAGTATAGCCTAGAGGTTAGAGTAACAAGCTGTGAATGAGCTTGTTATATCCAGCAGACCAGATCTTGGTTTGATTCTCACAACCACCACTTGCATACTGTGTGACTCTGAGCAAGTCATTTAACCGCTCAGTGCTCCCAGGTCACCCCTGAAAACAGGCACTTGTGCCTAGTGGGCCTTATCCGGTTACCAAAGACTAAAAAAATAAATAAATAAATGCCTCCTCCACCCTTGGGCTGAGGATTGCCAGTTACCTGTCTCACAGGGTAAAATACCAGAATTCCAACTGGAAGAAGGGCAAAGCTACCGCTCAAGCCCTCCCAGATGGTGCATAGAAGCAGGAGATTCTCAAGTGCTTGCAGTCTGTTGCGGATGTTAGCAAGCACCTCCTCAGGGCCCTCTGTGATATCTCAGACACTGTTGCCAGGGCTGCTGCCACCAGCATCTGCCTATGTAGGCACTCCTGACTGAGGGTCTCTGGCTTTGCTGCTGATGTTCAGCAGAAAGTGCATAAGCTCTTTGGGTCTGATGTCCAGGACATCGTGAACTCTGTACATCCTTGTCCTGCCTGTAATTGCCTCCATATTTGCTTGTAAGCTCCCGGGTCGCACCTGAAAATAGGCATCTGTTTTGTCTAGTGTGCTTACCTGGTAAACAAAAGCTAAGTAAATAAAATCATTAATGATTTGCAGGCATCCGGCAGAACTATGCAGTCTGTCCACTCCCTCTACAATACGAAGCCTAAGGGTAGACAACACCCTCCCTTTCGCAAGGCATCCAGTAGTCCTGGTGCAGCCTCTTGGCCCCAAGGCAAACAAAGAGCCTCCACTGCCTTGCCTGCCCCCTCCAATGCAGGAGCCACAGCCATGTGTCCTCGAAATGATGGGTCAGCCCCAGCCACTGGATCTGCCTCTGCTTGACTCCTTGCCAGACCCCCTTCTTCTGATCCCTGACCATGAGGTGGTGGTCGGAGGACGGTTCTCCCTCCATCTAAATTGATGGAGAACCATAACTTTGTATGCCTGGATTCTGCAAATCATAGAAAGAGGTCACATGCTGGAGCTCATCGAGCAGCCTCTAGAAACTGCTCCCCGACTCCACTTACCCGCTGGCTCACTTGTCTGTTCTCCGGGAGGAGATACAGTCTCTTCTGCGCAAGCAGACCATCGAGCCAGTACCCAGGCGCCAGAGAAACAAGGGGTTTTATTCCAGGTTTTTCCTGGTCCCCAGAAACACTGGGGATCTGAGGCCTATTTTGGACCTAAAGGACCTCGATCTGTACTTCCATTACCGAAAAGTTCCGGATGGTAACTTTGCCAGGCCGGATGCCCCTTCTCAAGGCATGCAGCTGGCTCTGTTCACTGGACATACAGGATGCCTACCTGCACATCTCGGTCTTCCCTCCTCACAAGAGGTTTCATTACCAGTTCAAGGTGTGCTGCCCTTTGACTTGTCCTCTGCACTGCAGGACTTTACCAAGTGCTTAACAGCAGTAGCCGCAGCCCTCGGAAGGGAGGGACTATATGTTTTCCCTTACCTGGACAGTTGGCTCCTAAAGGCCCTGTCCAGGGAACAGCTGCTGCAGATGCTGGAGAGAACTCTTCAGTTGTTCCACTCATTGGCCATTACAGTCAACTTGCCCAGTTCGATTCTGGTGCCTTCCCAAAGGCTGCAATACATAGGGGAGGTTCTAGACTCTGCGTAGGGGAAGGCTTTCCTTCCTCAGAACAGAGCAGAGTGCTGTATAACTCAGGCTCAGAAGGTGGCCCAGAGCCATTTTATTCATGCCACGGTTACCTGAGACTGTTGGGTCTAATGGCAGCTGCCATTCCCACTGGCCAGACTCCATATGCGCATTCTCCAGTGGACTCTCCACGCACGGACGAGTTAGATCAGTTGGTGCTGGTCTCCTCCCCAGTCCGCAGAGTGCTCCAGTGGTGGATGGACCCCTTGAATCTGCTGCAAGGAGTCCCATTTCAAAACTCTTCACAGCAGATCCTCACCCCGGATGCTTCCAGTTTGGGCTGGGGAGCTCACATGGGTCCCTTTCAAACCAGGGTTCCTGGTCTCCAGTTGAGACCACCCTGCATATCAATGTTCTGGAGCTGCAGGCGTTGCTGTGTGTCATGCAGGCTTTTCAGAACCACCTTGCTGTTGGTACAGTCAGACAACCTCAGTGTAGTGTACTACATCAACAAGCTGTAGGGGACTCATTCATACCCCCATATGCAGGAGGGCCATGAGAGTGTGGTTTTGGGCATTAGATCACAGTCTGACACTCTTGGCAGTCTACACCTCAGGCATGCTAAGCACTCTGGCAGACAGCCTTAGCCAGACTCAGTCCAGCATGCACAAGTGGGAGCTCCTCTCAGAGGAGCTGAATTTGATAAGATGACTAATATAGTTAAGCTAGCCCTGGCAAAAAGAAACACAGGTGAGGGGGTACAGGCAAAGTGGGCAAGCATTAAGGATGCAATACTTGAAGCAACATCCCATTGTGTTAGACAGAAAAGGAAGTGCAAAAGAAGAAGGAAACCACTTTGGTTCTCAAATACAGTAGCAGAAATGGTCAGAGCCAAAGGCTGGCCTTCAGGAAATATAAGGGAACACAACGGGATGAAGATAGGCATACCAAACTGCCCTAAGGGAAGGCAGTAAGGCAGGCAAAGTCCCAAACTGAGGAAACACTAGCACGAACAGTAAAAAAAAAAAAAAAATGGCAAGACTTTCTATAGATACATCAGTGAAAGGAGAAAGTTCAGAGGGGGTATTGCTAAGCTCAAAAGAGAAAAGGGGGCATGTGAGGAGGAGGACCCTGTAAAAGCATCTATCCTAAATAGATACTTCTGCTCAGTATTTACTGAAGGTAGGACAGGGCCCACAGCTCAGCACCATGGACACAGGGGAGGGAGGTGAGCACTACTCCTTCACAAAAGAAAGGGTGCTACAAGAGCTGCTAAGCTCAGGGGTGGACAAGGCAATGGGATCTGATGGCATACATCCCCGGTACTTAAGGAGCTAAGGGTGGAACTAGCAGAGCCATTAACAGAACTGTTTAGTGAGTCTCTGAGCACAGGAGAGGTCCCAGAAGACTAGAGAAGGGCTCATGTGATCCCGCTCCACAAGAGTGGTAGCAGGGAGGAGGCAGGGAACTACAGGCCAGTCAGTCTTACCTCAGTACTGGGCAAGATTATCGAGGCACTCCTTAAGGAAAGGATAGTGCAACACCTGGAATCCATAGAGGCACAGGATCCAAGACAGCATGGGTTTACAAAAGGAAGGTCCTGTCAGCTAATCTCATAGATTTCTTTGACTGGGTAACCAGAGTAGTGGACCAAGGCGGAGCAGTTGATGTCGCCTACCTTGACTTCGGCAAAGCTTTCGACACTGTTCCACATAGAAGATTGATAAATAAGCTGGGTAGAGTCAGGGTGGGTCAGAAGTTGGTCATCTGGGTGGCAAACTGGTTGACAGACAGAAAACAGAGAGAGGTGGTAAATGGTATACAGTCAGAAGAGATGCAGGTCACAAGTGGGGTACTTCAGGGATCAGTCCTGGGGCCAGTCCTCTTCAGTATCTTCATTAGTGACATTTTCAGGTGGACTAGAGTGTAAGGCTTGTCTGTTTGCAGATGACACCAAGATCTGCAACAGAGCAGATGATCCAGATGGGGTGGGCAGAATGAGAAGAGATCTGGATAAACTAACAAAATGGTCAGAAGAGGGGCAACTGGGATTTAATGCAAAGAAGTGCAAGATCATGCACATAGGGAAGAGAAACCCCGAAGCCACCTATAGGCCGAGAGGGGAGTTGCTGGCAGTCACAAAGGAAGAAAGAGACTTGGGCATCATCATTACTGATGACCTAAAATCATCCAAGCAGACCTCTAAAGCATAGGTAAGGCTAGGGGATGTTAGGGTGTATTAGTAGGGGTATCACAAGTCGTAAGAGGGAGGTAATAATCCCTCTTTACAAGACACTGGTTAGGCCCTATCTGGAGTACTGCGTGCAGTACTGGAGGCCACACCTTCACAAGGACATTAACCAAATTGAGGCAGTCCAGAGAATGGCAACCAAAATGGTGCAGGGACTGCATCAGAAGACATATGAGGACAGATTAACGGAGCTCAATATGTATACCCTTGAGCAAAGAAGGGAGAGAGGCGATATGATCGAAACATTCTGACACCTTAAGGGCATTAACAAGGTGAAGGAGTCTAACATGTTTAAATATAAGAAAAATAGGACAAGAGGACACAGCATGAGAATAGAGGGAGGCAGATTAAGGGGGAATGTGAGGAAATTTCTTTTTCACAGAAAGAGTGGTGGATGCATGGAACGGACTACCTCAGGAAGTGGTGGCTATGAATACAGTGCAGGGCTTCAAACAGGCATGGGATAGGCATAAGGGAGCAATACAGACGAATATGGATAGATTGGTCATTGACAGTGTAAAGGTGTGTGGCACATTCATAAGATAGAAAAAATGGGCAGACTGGATGGGCCTTGTGGTCCTTATCTGCCGTCAACCTCTGTGTTTCTATGTTTCATCTGTCGTAGAAGAGTTGTTCGACAGATGGTGTTATCCAGAGTTGGATCTTTTTGCGTCCTTGCTCAACGCAAAACTGCCCACTTTTTGCTCACTCGATCCAGGACCCGGAGTTTTCTGGCGAGACCGGTTGTCCCTCTCCTGCAGCTGGAGGTTTCTTTTTGTATTTCCAGTGTTCCCTCTAATTCAGAGAGTCCTCATCAAATTGCAAATGGAGGGGCCAGCATGATTCTGGTAGCTCCATTCTGGCCCCGCCAGATATGGTTTCCCCTGCTACAGCAGCTGGCGGAGGAACCTCCAGTTTCACTCCCCTTTTGCAGGAACCTGCTGACCCTGGCTTAGGGCACTCTGGTCCATCCCAACTTCAGGTCCCTCCATCTGCATGCTTGGCTCCTGAAGACATAGCCATTGCCAGGTTTGGGGTCTCCAACAGAGTGGCGGATGTCGAAGTGGCCGGCCGGAAGCCTTCCACTCAAGCCACGTATGCCATGAAGTGGAAGTGGTTTGCCATCTGGGCTGTCAAACATAATCTGGACCCTTTCGGCTGTCCGGGGGGGGCCAGATCCTGGATTACCTGCCAGATCCTGGACTACCTGATCTCTGTCTGACTCAGATCTCCAGTACTCCTCCCTCAAGATGCACATTTCGGCCTTTCATGAGCCCATGGGGACCACATGACCGCTCAGCTGGATGTCTTCCTTACCTTTTTCAGGCATCTGAAACCCCCAATCTGTTCTCCTGTCCCAGCTTGGGATTTGAATTTTGTTTTGGAAAAATTGACCCCGTCTCCTTTTGAGCCAGTCGCAACTTGCAAGCTGCGTTTCCTCTCTTGGAATGCATTTTTAGTTGCTATTATCTCTGCTCGAACAGTTTCAGAGTTTCCGGTCCTCTGGTGCGAGGAGCCTTCTCTGATTCTTTACAGAGACAGGGTGTCTTTGCTCACAAACCCTAAGTGTCTCCCTAAGGTGGTCTCTGAGTTTACACTCAACCAGTCTATCCACCGTCTTGTTTATTTTCCTGAGCGTGCCAGTCCTGGAGAAGCACTGCTCCATACGTTGGATGTGTGCAGAACTTTGAAGTACTACCTGCTTCACACCAAAGAGTGTAGAAAGTTGAAGTTGTTTCCTTCGCCCCAGGTAGAGAGAGCGTTGCAATTTCTAAGCAATTTTTTATCCAGATGGTTGGCAAATTGCATTGTGTTCAGGTACAAGTACGGCAAAGAATTGCCTGAAGTGATTAAAGCTCATTCCCAAGAGGCATGGCTACCTCTGTGGCTTGTTTCTGAGGGGTCTCAGCCGCTGACATCTGTGCGGCTGCCACCTGGAGCACCGTCCATACTTTCACCAGGCACTACAGTCTGGACATTTCCTCAAGAGCCCTTGCAGGTTTTGGCAGGGCTGTGCTGCAGGTCCTCCTTTCTTAGGTTTACAGTGGGCCTTCATCCCAAACTGTTTGCACCCATAACTGCTTGGGACTCTGTCTTACAGTGTGACCTGATGACTGAGATACCCCCAAAGAAGACAAAACAGTTACATAAGAACTTACCATAACAGTAGATCTTCAAGGGGATCTCAGTCATCAGGTCTGCTTCACTCGCACCATCCCCTTCTTTGGGCTCTTGTACTGGAACTGGCTATTTGGTATATCCAGCCTTTCTTATAGGCCTGGGCACCTCTCTCTCTTCCCTCAGTCCCCCATGGCTAGAGCTGTGCTCCCTTTGTCTCTGGGGAGACTGAGGCGTGAGTGGGGGCTGCTCACGCCTTTATAGGGTTGATGATGACGGCATAGGTGGCCCCAGTTGTACTGCTGAAAATCTCCCATGTGGATCCTGCTTAGCCGGCAGTGAAGTTCCTACGGTGTGACCTGATGACTGAGATCCCCGCGAAGATCTGCTGTTACAGTAAGTTCTTACGTAGCTGTTCTTTCTCTTTGTCTGGGGAGCCCGCATGGGTATTCGTCAGTCTTAAAACATCCAGTTGTGAGTTGTCCTTAACTAAACATGTTTTCTGTTTAAGGCAAGTTTTCAGGCATGGAAGACTGTGAGATCCAAAAGTGAACCCGGGGCCCGATATTGGAGGCCACGAGTGTCAAATGTGGGATGGGAGAGACGGTCATACATCCTGAATGTGGGTCCTATTCTAGTAAGACATGGTAGGCCCCTATTTCTCCTTTTTCTTTCGGGTGCATGTATTCATGCAGGGGTTCAAGTGGGAATGTGGGCATTGCTATTAGTTTGTATATTGTTGATTTCCGTATTGTGCACTGCATTGACAGACGTTACTGAGGTAGGTTATTACAGATGGAATGTTCCATGTTCCTGGGGGTCTGTCACGGCCACAGCTTTTGAGCTGCACCACCTACCCCAGTGGCACATTACCCATATGTATTAACTACCTTCCCCATTGCAACGTGGGAGATAACAGAAAAGGAAATTACGGTAAGTATGATGACATTTTTCCTGTGAGTTGCATGTTTGTTCAGTCTCTAGATTTTTTTTTTTGGCCCCATTATTTCAGTCAGTCCAACTGGCCCAATTCCCCCTCTCATTGGGGCAGTCTACTGGCTGTTAGGTACATCTTCCAGTTTCCCTTCTATTTCACCGTAAGAGGCTCACAGTCTGTCCCTCATTTGGTGGGGGCTTCCCTTCTGTTTCACTGTAAGAGGCTCACATGCTGTCCCTCATTTTGGTGGGGGGGGGGGTGCCTGCTGCTGAGAGAAGCTGCATTAATATGGTGTGGTGATGATGGGGTGGGATTGAGGACCTGGAGCAGTAGAGGCAGCCATTATCTGATGCATCACAAGCTGCTGTTTCTCGTCCCTGTTTCTCCTCTCACTCACCACTCAAAAATGTAGGGCACTGTAGAAGTGATTATAAATCACTAACATGATTTCTACCCATCAGTGCATAGAGCCACTGTACCTCTTATCCTGTGTGCAGCTTACTCTTGTGCCAGAGCATTAGGGGGAACACTCAGCTTCAGCACCAGTGGGGGAAGGGGGTAGCAGCACAAGAAAATAAGTGTCTAAACTTATTGTAAATCAACTTGAGCTAAACTCGAGTGATTTCTAAGATAATAGAGCCTCCGTTGAAGTATATGAGACACCTCATGCTTGGAGTCTTTTATACCATAAGAGAGATCCCTCGAAGGCCCCATTAACGTGGCGTGTCCTCTGTTTATCTCCTCACGGTGTTACAAGTGCTCTGCCTTCGCAGCAGTCCCAGCATTACTTCACCATCATGAGACTGGGCTTTGGCTCACAGCACAGATCTGGGTCGCCACTATGGTAGTACAGCACACTACCGCCAGAATCACAGCGTCGACCCTCTAGATTCTTTTTATGTTTGCTGTAAACTACTTTAAATGATTGAAGATTTTGTTTCCAGTTCTGCCCCACCCCACCACCAGCGTCACAGCCAACTCATCAAATACAGGTCTTGGAGATCGGCAGTCAAATGTGTGCTGCTTTTGTGTTTCTTGTGTGAGGGCTTTACCACTAACTCAAACTGTATGCTCTCTGTCTTTCCCTTAGAAGCAGAATGAAGGACCATATCCCCGCTTGTAGAGCAAGAGAGGGCAGCGGATGCTTCAACTCCGTGAATTTCATACAGAAAGGGTCCGCTTTGTGTTAGCGATGGAACTGTGGGGGAAGGGAGGGGCATGCCCTGCAGTGTAAGCGGACTCTGCAGCACAGAGCACTTGACAGAACAACTTGAAGCGGATGTGAAGAACAAGGGATACCATCCATCGGGGACATGCGTGTGAGACTGACGAAGTAAAGGTTAAGACCGAACCTTCCCTCCTCTCCCCACCCACCAGCACTCTTGCCTTGCAACAGGCGCAATATTTCTGTGGTTTCATAAACTTACAAAACCGTGTTTTCTACAACTGGACACTTCAATGTCTGCTGGCACATAGTGTTTCTTTTTGAGGGGGAGGGGGGATGCGCTGCATTTTATATTTGATAGATATAGGAAATGGAAACAAATATGTTTTATAGTTCTTTCTCATGTATTGCATTCTGATTGATGTTGATGAGTTTTTTTTTTGGGGTGGGGGCGTTATTTCTCTTTGTTAATGGAGAGTGCAGGGCACATGACATCAAGCGGTTCCTTAGCCAGAGGATTTTCCAGGATGTAAGGGGTGAGTTATGGATGCCAGCTAGTGGTATGAACCCTTAAAATAAGTTGTCTTGGGGGTGGGGTGCTACAGGTCAGATTATTTTTATTGTAACCTCTTGTGGCATTGAAGTTAAATACAGCATAAAATAACTTATTGTCATAAAACATTTTACATGAATTGTTAAGACGGATTAGACCTGAAGTCCACACATACATATATTTTCTCCCTGTAGCTCGAAGAATGGGCCTTTAGGGTAAGGCACACGTTTTTATTTTTTGTCTCGGAAGGTTAAGTTTCTTTATTAAGCGCCAATACAAGGTTTAAAGCACTGTACTCCTAAAATAATTCAAACACTCAAATGGTGTAAAGAACTACACATAATGGGCTAGCTAGTGACAAAGATAGCTATAGTAAAAACCTGAATTTGTGTTTAAAAAAAAAAAAAGAGAGTGCAGAACATTATGGTTTGGGGGGAACGTTACATAGCGCGAGGAGTAACCGAGAAAACTAGGTCATCTTCTGATGGTTGTCAAGTCATTGGTATCTGTCAGAAGCCATTCTCCAGATCTCCACTGTCATGACAAGGCAGACAGACAGGAATTTGCATAAGTAGCAGGGACCCAGTCCAGTTAAAGCATCATGCAAGTTAATAAGAGAAATGTAAAACCAGTCCTCCAGACAGAGCCATCTGTGCAGTAGCAGCGTTGTCACTTATGAAGTCAACGAGCCAGGTTCAGGAACATGTCTCTGTGTTCTGGGAAGGTAAGGGAGAAAGGATCGAGTATCCCGAGGTTTGGGAAGCGTGCCTGTGTTTCCTGGGAAGGTAAGGGAGAAAGGATCGAGTATTCCAGAAGATGATGTTCTTTTTGGGGCCTTCCGCTGATCTCTTATCACAGCACTGCCACCTAGGTAACCACCAGTGGAAGTGCAGGTTGGAGCCGCTAGGTGATGAAGGATTTCTTTTGGCTCCAGGCATCTACACGCAGTGGCCTGCATGCACACATTTGGAGCCCTGGTGTCCTGGGGGGTAGAGGAAACATCCTGACCTGCAGGATGCTGTTCTCTACACTTGGGGCCAGCACAGCCTCATGGAGCACTGGGGTTAGATGAGCTGCAATCTTCATAGACACCCGTCACCTGGCAGCCATGTTCTGCACTAGCTCTAGTCAGTGGATCTGATTTTGTTGTTTGGGGGATTGCTACAGTTCAGACCTGATATAATGAAAGTGTAATCTTGTGTCACATCAGCAATAACCAGAACAGGATGGAAGGCCTGCAAGGAGCTGGGTATGAAAACTGTGAGACTGGATCGCTATTAGATGATGAGATATGGGAATGTAGAGACAGGGAACTGAGTGCTGTCCTTTTATTTTGTCTGGTGAATGCTATATTGCAGTATTTTGGGCAGAGAAACTGAGACATTGCTTCAATCGTTTAGTTGGTCTGAGTATTTCTAACCCGAGTTTGGAAAGGGCCATACATTCTGTTACTCATGGTAGCCCAAGGTGACCAGAAGTCACATAGAGCAGTTGTGCATCTTCGGTAGCAAACCACTGCAACTCTGTTCCAGAATGGTGGTGTATTCATTGGTAGCAGGATACACACTTGTCTGCTTATTGGGTAGGGCAAGTTATTCAATCAGTCTCCTCCATACTCTTTGATCTTAAGGCTGGATGACTCTTCTGGAAACCAGAACTTAGTATACATCTCACATTGTTGTACAACCGTAGTTTAGAATAGCTAGCCCAACTCTTGCATCATTTCCACCTGTGGAGTGGTGCCCCACAACATAGAATGTTTTTTAAACTAAATCTCTCTCTCTCTCTCTCTCTGCTGGTCTCGCACAGACAGCCTTTCCTTAACAGATCTTTCGGTTTTTTTGGGGTTTTTTTTTTAAGAGAAAGGTTGTCCCAGACGGTGCTTCTACTGTTTGACGGTTAAGTCTGTTTTTGTTCTAATCGTTTAGAGGTTTCTCTCTATGAGCAGTTTGTTTTGTTTTTTTTCACATCTCTGGTGCCATGGCAGCTTTATCCTTCTAACAACCATTATGTCAGGTAAAGCTCCAGTTAAAACTTGTTGCTGTAGCAACAGGATTTTGTCTTGGGGACCCCACTTCTCTGACCTGAAGTGTCTCCATAGGGACATGAAGTCCTAAATTGTATCAACTGGCCTGTAAAGGTACATCTGCACTGTGGTGTCCTCCAGACGTAGCCATACAGAGAAACGCTCCGCCACGGGCTCCTGGGGCTGCTCAGTCTCATAATCGGTTAAGGAAATGAAAAGTTGATGCAGGTCTTGTTCCACTTCCTACCATTTGGTCTCAACTTTGCTGGTGGTGGATATCCTTGAGGAACCGGTCTCCTAACGCTGCCTCTGTTGAATTCCATGATGAAGCTGAATTTGTTCTCAGTGCCCTCTACATCGTTCTGCCGAGTTCCTCAGTCTTCTTCGCTACCTTCCAGTGAGATCTGGCAGACTATTTTGGTAAGTGGGCAGCCCTCCTGGAACAGTTGCTGTGCTGTATGAGGTTTGGGCCATCCTCAGTACCATATATGGCACTGATTGTACATTTAGCATCTTCTACCTTATTAGATAATGAATTTGAATGTGATCCAGACCTCCTAAATATGGAAGATGAAGATTGTAAGGACCCTGAATTATTATTTTTTTTTTTTTTTAATGGAGGATGCAGAGCCGTGGATGCATCCTGTCTGGGTTGGGGAGTGCACTGCCAAGGTCTCCAGAATCTGGGCACCCTGTCAGTCCAGGAGCAGCATCTCCACATCAATGTGTTGAGAGATGAGGCAGTCGTTTACAGTCTGCAAGCTGTGTTGGATATAGTCCACAGCAAGCTAGTGCATCTAAGAACAACAGATGTGTCATGTTCTACTTCAGCAAGCAGGGCAGGACTTGCTCCTTATCACCTGCACAAGGAAATAATGAGCATGTAGTAGTGGAATCTGGAGAACAATGTTTTTGATCTAGTCCACTCGTCTACTAGGAGTGGAAAATGTCTCTGCAGACAGTCCATCAAACATTGGCATATCCACGTGAGTGGTCTCTGGCAGAAAAAGTGATTCAGTCCCTGTTCAGCAGTTGGGGTAAACCATAGAGAGCTCCCACAGCAAAAACAGCTCCACTGCGAGAGTATTTTGCTGTAACAGAAAAAACAAACACCGGCACCATAATCCCCCTGATGATGCATGAACTGTGAAACCCGTCAGGGTATCTTGCAACATCTCAAAACTGCGGGCAGTATTTTTTTTTTTTTCATCTTTTTGAATAATAAAGCTATTGTAATGTAGTAAAGTGGTGTGGTGGTTTTTTGTTTCGCTTCTTAAACCAGAGAGAGAGAGAGAGACCTTCTTGAATTTTTAATTTTATTTATTGAACTTTTTCACTAGGAAGGTACACTGAGCAAGTTGCTCGTCTCCCGGTGCGTCCTATCACAGTGCAAAACTGCTGCTGTGTTGCTCCTGTAATCTGTTCTAGAGCATGGAGTTTTTCATGAGGATGCATTCAGGTTACAGTGGACAGGTCAGTTTCTCCACAGTTTCCCTCCAAATCTGTTGGTTCAGTGTGATCCTCAGTTTGGAGGCCATTGCATGTCAGATGATTGTGGTAGCACCATGCTGGTCTCTGCGACTTAGGTACCCATTGCTACATCAGATGGCAGTTCAAGGTTCACTTGATCATCCGTTGAAATCCAACTTACTGGCACAATTCCAGGGTTAGCTGGTACATCTGAACCCTCAATTGCTACACTTTCAAACTTGACTCCTGAAAATGTAGAAGTGAATAGGTTTGGTGTCGCAGGTATTGCTGACAGCAGGGAACTCTCCCAGAAAACATACAGCAGAAGGTGGGAAGTGTTTCTCTGACTGATGTGCCAGGAGACCTTTAGACCCTTACATCTGTTCTCCAGAACAAGTATCTATTAGTACTGAAACTGACCTACAGTATTCATCACTTTCCTTGTTAGTTGAGCAAAGGGTTTAAGGTATATTAAAAGCTGCGGTAACAGTTATAAACTCACATGCCAAAATAGCTCCATAGACTTGTATGGAGTGCATCCCTACACTCTCCTTTGTTGGGCATCACAAAACGTCTGAACACGGGGTTGGGACTGGCACAGTGGAAAGTACAAGGGATTGGCTGGGTGTGTCTTTGGTCAAATTTATGATACCTTCCCTTATGACAGGGACACCAGTATAAATATGGGATACACAGTGACCTGACTTAGAATATGCCATTTATCTTCATGAGTGGGGGAGCAGGACCGTAATTCACAAGTGAGTTATGAAAGTCCTGCCCACTCACAAGTGATGTTAAATGTCATATTCTGAGGGAGGCCATTGTGTGTCCCATTTATACAATGTATTTTAATATGTTAAACTTTCAGGTTAGTTTTTAGTGGCGAGTTACCATTTTCTGATTGCTGTAGTGCAGCAGAGGCCTTTGTAATGTCACCAGACATTATTCAAGCTGTTCTGAAGAACTCTTTTGTGACCCTCCTAAAGTGAAAATAAATACTGATGGCCAACCTAACATTGAAATAAATGATTTATTTTAATTTAGAATGCTTCGGTGGCTAAAATAAATCATTTATCTGTAAGGTTTGACTCTCACCTACATTGTGTAAGTTCTGAATATTGCATACTGACCCTCACGCAGGGACCAGGTAATGAAATTTATGTTTGAAAATGAAAACTGTGACAACAGCAATAATCTTAGTAATTTCGTTTTAACAGTTTAATAGATACTCCATGTTAGTTTGGCTTAGTTATGTGCATTTAGATTTTTTTTTAACTAATTTGTTCCAGGAATTGGGAAGACAAGATTTTTCACCAGTTCCTGCTTTCAGATTAAATAAAAATAAAACCTTTGTTATATTAAGCTTTATTTTAAAACATTTGTAACCCCCCCAACACACACACAAAAATAACCTCACCCAGAATATTTTTCTTTTGTCACCTGTCAAATTGGCATGCCTAGAAAGCCTATGAAGAAAACGGGGCCTATAGAATTTATAGATGGAGCCCAATAAATATTTAAGTATACTTTCTAGAGATCAAGGTGCAGAACACAAAACAACATCAAACAAAAGACAGGCATAAATAAGTAAGAATAATAACTTAAAAGAATACATCTCTGTAAACTCTGATAGTAAAATATAATTAAGCAATCTGTCAGACAAAACAGACGATCAGCCACCCTTGAATGCTTGAGTAAAAAGCTACGTTTTTAGTTTGGTCCTGAAAAAATGGGACCGAGGAGGCAGACTTTGTGTCTACATGGAGACTGTTCCATAACAGGAGAGTAGCAAGTGAAAAATGCTCTGTCCCCGATAACTGCTCATATTTAAGCAGCGTATATCTGCAACTGAGGGATGTCTAGCACCACTTCAGAAGGGACTGGCACCAAAGAAGGGCACCGTTACAGCAGAAGGTACCAGTATTAACAGATCTCATACAAGCACTAGAATAGTAGAAAGAGGTAGGCAACCTTAGAAAGGAAATTCCCTTTCTTCACCCCCAACCTCTACAGATTCCCACCACAGATGCATCCCTAGGATGAGGAGGGAATCTGGAAGGGAGATCAGTAAATAAAATGTGGTCCCAAAAGGTAAAGAAAGGTACATATACATTTGCGTTAACTCAAAGCAGTGCTCCTTTCCAGGAAGTCTTCCTACTCCCATAAACAAACAGGGAGGCACTATGTCATCAAAACTCTGCACAGGGGCAGTGCAGATCTGGGACCTTGTTTATGGTCTGACTGCAGATCTTTTGGCTGTACACCTAGGAGGAAAGCAGAACAGTCTCAGTAAAATGAGTCCTACATTCTACGGATGGTCACTATACCAGAGTGTACGGAATTCAGTTGTTTCAGAGATGGGGTGTGCAAGACATGGATCAGTTTGCTCAAGAGGAAAACAATCCTGTGTTCCAGCAAATGCGTTCGCTTTACCCTGGAAAAACAAGTTTCTGTATGCATTTCTTCCTTTATTCACAGAGTGCTGCTGACGTTGGGAAAGAATAATGCAGCTGTGAGTCTGATTACTGCAGACTGAGCAAGACAGTCATGGTACTCTGACGTGGTTAATGTTGCAGAGAATTCCAGTAGATTTGCCACCGAGACAAATCATGTTAACTCTGCCCCAGTGTAGGGAAGCTGTCCTCAGATCTCTGCATCTAAGAGCAGGTTAATGAGGAATTAGAATATTTCAGTTTAAACCTCAAAACAATTTCTGGAAGTTTTTAAAGTTGCTAGAAAGACAGGAAAACGTGCCTCAAAATGGAAAAGGTTCAGTATTTGGTATTCTGTCCAGATCACTGCAGAAATTCTTGCTGTCTGTGGTTCTAGACAACCTGGTGCACATAAAGGCACAGGGTTTAAAATTGTCCACTCTTAGCTATGTCTCCTTTTAAATCTACGGGGAGAGGAACTAGAGGTTTTTTCCAAACCAGTGTTACTGGGACATCACTTGAATCCAACTCTTTAACAAGTAATGGCTCCACAGTTTGAACCCATATCCTCAGATTAACCTAAAAAACTGTTTGTAGTGACTTTTACCTGCGCATGGAGGGTCAGTGAGTTGCAAGACCCTTATACAAACTCCAGTTCCTGGTCTTTAATAGGGGTAAGGTGGTGCTCGGAGGAAATGTGAAACTTCTGCCAAAAATGGTTTCTGCTTTTCACATAAGTCTGTAACACTGCCCTATTTTTTCCTCTCTCTCTCAAAACCACACCCAGTCCGGTTGATGAAAGCTTCATAGTCTGTCTAGAAAGGGGGGTATGTTTTTTTTTTTTCTCCTGCAAAGAACTGAACAGTTCAAAACTGACATTAGGCAGATGTTTATCATGTTTGGTGAGGTAGGAAAAAGTTGGCCAGCTGTGAAAGACAGTTTCTCATTGGATTGCCTGTTGTATTTACTTCTGGTACATTCCAAGTGGTAAACTGATATATCGTAATTTGTAGTTGTTTCTTGTGTACAGCGCCCTGAGCCCCAAGGAAAGGGCACCAAAGAAATAAAATTGCCTTACCAGAAGAGCTATGGGCTACATCTGCCACAGTAGCATCAGCAAGGGGTATATCTGTGCTAGAGGTGTGCAAAAACAGCCGCATGGTCTACAGTATACACCTTCACCTCTCTAGTGCCTGGACATCCAAACTTGAAAAGATAGCAGCTTTGGTACTTCTGTACTGAAAATACCACCAACAGCTTCATCTGGTTCGGTGTCAGTTGGTTTCTGTCTATATCCCCCCTTCCTGGGCGAGACTGAAATAGGCAGAATTGCCTAGCCCTCCTTTCCTGGTCAGCAAAAACTAAATAAATAAATTGGTCCTAGACCCTGCCTCCCCAGTACTGCTTGGAGTCTGCAAATCATAGAATCCTAGTAACTGTCAGCAGAAAAGGACCCCACAGCCCATCCAGTCTGCGCGTAAACCTCCCCCCCCCCCTTTACCGGCCTGTCCTTTGCCCGTTAGGCCCATGCAAATGCTAGAAGAAAAAATACCATAGGTGTGATCTTTTTTCCCCCAGAAGTTGTATTTTTTTTATGTGATACATGCCCTCCCTACCTCCTTTTCTAGGATTTGAAGAAAGAGATCCTCAGGTTCACATTTACAGTACGTGTATATCAAACTTATTTTGAAAATTCTACCTGAGTATTTGAATTAAATTATTAAGCTCATTCTTAGACTAATTTGAAGTTTTTATAAGATTTAATTTGGTGATCTATTATTTTTATTGTTACATTTACATTTCTTAGTACATAAGCATAATTTAGTTAGGTGGTTACTGTCCTCTTCTGCTCTTCAGTTATAAATTTACAGTTGAGGGATCAGGTGAAGGAGTGTGACCACACTGCTGAATTTGAAATTTAATGTTATAAAGTTCTCTCTCTGTCTCTCCAGGGCAACATCTCAAGGATGAGATTACACACATTTTATGACTAATAAATAACCCCCACTAGAAGATACCTCATTATTATGGAAAGTAATTTTTTGTTCTTTTTCCAAACCTGATTATCCAAGGTTACTCCATTCTGTCAATGAATTCTGTTTCTACCTTAAAAGATAAAGAGCAGACAGTCCCATCAGCTGGTTGTCTCCTTCATAGAACAAGAAAACAGAAATTTACAGACAGAAAAAGACCTGCCGTCTCTCCAATCTGCCTAGAGACCTCAGCCACTGTGGCTTGCTCAAACTAGATTAAGGATCTTGTGGATGCCCGCTTCGTGGGACCATGTTCTTCCTATATGCCCTCCATCTGCCCCTTGAAATCGGTTGGTTCAAACAACATGAAGTCTTGCTGTATTCAGACATAATGCAGTTAGCCCCAGCACTTGAACTGCCTTGGAGAGGAAAGAGTTAACGCTATGCAGAAGCATAGAACGTTGAGCTCGAGCTCGGTTTTCAAACCTCTGTCTGTGGTACTTCCCAGTGTAACCGTCAGATTCTTTACTCCGCCTAATATTGAAGTCGCTCTGGAGATTTCCTCTGCGGTTCAGTAAAAGTAAAAGTGTTCGGTTTAAACCATATGTTTTTTTGTTATTTTCGGATATTTCCAGCCTCTGTCTACTGTACAGGTAGTGTGTAGATAGGTAGCGACTGTGTTTTATTTCTGTGAAAAAGTTGGAAATTGTTCTTCTCTTCGGTTTCTTTCCAGTCATTCCAGTTTGGAACCGACCCTGTTACATTCTGTTTAATTTTATTTCTGGGATTAGAGTGGCATTCCGGTACCGATCGGTTTCAAAAGAACCGGACCTTTTGCTGTTCTTTTAAAGAGCTCGTGACACGGTTTGTAACCGATCGGTTATTTTATTACCTGGCTTGAAAGCTGCAGTAGGGTAATTTGGTAGGTTGGCCATGTCTCAGAAACCCAAGAAGAAAACTGGTCCCACTGGGTTTCAACACTGTACTGAGTGTGGGGAGGCCTTTGCTAAGACTGACCCCCACCTCATCTGTGTTTATTGTATGGGGTTTGACCACCTCAAATCAGACTGCCAAATCTGTAAAAAAAAAAAAAAACTTTCATAAATCCACTCTAGATAAAAGACTGAATAGGCTGAAGGAAAGGGAGGCTGAGAAGTCCGTAGATCCGGATGGCCAGCCTGGTTCAGTTGTGGCCGAACCTGAGGAGGTGCCTACTGACTTAAGCGATACCTCGGGCAAAAGGAAAGCCAACCCAGAGGGGTTGGTTCCATCAAAAAAAAAGCGTAAGTCTGCCGGTTCAGATCCGGTATCGCATTCTCCAACTGCGGACGAAATAGCCAAAGCGATTAGCATTGTTCAATCGCTTAGACCGGTTCCGTCCGAACCGGTACCGCCGGTTAGATGGTTTGGTCGGATCCGTTTCCTCCGGATTATGATCCGGATGCTTATTATGAGGAGTGGGAGGGAGCCAAAGACTATCCCAATGATGATGATGACGATGACCAGGGGGGTCTGGATGTGCCCATTGAACCGGACATCTCCCCAGATAAGCCCTCAATTGTCTCTCCTCCCAGGCTGTCTGAGTCCCCTTCACATTTTTTCTTCTACAAAAAGGTGGCAGAAACCCTGCAGCTTCCCTTGGTTGAAGCTGCAGAGGATGAAGAGCCTGATTTTGTGGAAATGATGGACATCCCAGAGTCCAAAAGGCTGTCTATCCCTCTTCATAAATCCTTGGGGAAACAGACACACAAAATTTTACAAACCCTAATTCAATACCTCCTGTGGATAAGAGAATGGACAGGAGGTATTTGTTATCAGGCTCAGCTGTGGAGTTCCTTTGTAATCATTGCAGCCATATTGGGGTAGTGCAGGCTGCAGCCTGTGACAGGGCTAACATTCCTTTGGCTTCACACACCCCGGATAAGGACTCCAGGAAAGTGGATGCCATGGCCACAAAACAGTATTTGGCATCCTCTTTGGAACTCAGGCAGGCTACTTATATGGCCTACACAGCCAGGTACCAGAAATCCAGATGGGATACGGTTCTGGAACTGGCTAAACCGGCCTCTCCCCAGCTAGCCAAGGAGATGGAGGAGGTGGCTGCTGATGGAATTGAGGCATCCAAAATGCAATTTCATTCTGCTGTGGACTCCAATGATGTGGCATCTAGAGTCATGGCTACATCTGTGTCTCTCAGAAGACATGCTTGGCTCAGATGTACTAGCCTTTCACAGGATACCCAGACTAAGGCTATGGATTTTCCTGTAGTAGGTAACTCTCTGTTTGGGGGGCAGACAGAGGCTTACATGAAGAAAATGGATGAATACAGTCCCACATACAGGAGTGCGAAGACCAAAGAAAAGCAAGCCACTCCGCACAAGCAGCAGTCTAGGGGCAGGCCCTTTAAAGGCCTTTTTACCAAGCTCGGGTCTCCTCTCCCTTCCCACAGAGCGGGTTCTTCAGTGGGAGGGGCAGGAGGGGGAAGAGCAGAGCTCCTCCCTCCTCCTCCTCTTAGTCTAAGGCTTCTGCCAAGCAGACACCCTGATGTGTCAGCCCGGGTCGACTCCCCATTTCCAGTAGGAGGCAGGCTGGCTTACTACTTCCAGGCCTGGAGGACTGTGACCTCAGACAAGTGTGTCCTGGAAGTGGTAAGCCAGGGACTGGCCCTCAGCTTCCAAAAAATTTCCAAAAAAGAGGGCCAAGTCTTTTCCACCTGCATCACTCTCAGAAACCATTGCCCTAGAGGCAGAGGTTTCCTCTCTTCTAGCTCTCAGAGCTATAGAGAAGGTTCCTTCTCAGCACAAGGGAAAAGGACTGTACTCCAGGTACTTCCTTACTCCAGAGAAAACGGGAGTGTCGACCCATCCTAGACCTAAGGTATTTGAACAAACACATTTCAAAGCCCAAATTCAAAATGGTAACTCTGGGAATAATACTTCCCTCTCTAAGGCCAGGGGATCGGCTAGCATCTCTGGACCTAAAGGATGCCTACTTCCATATTCCTATCGGGTGCTTCCACAGAAAATACCTCGGGTTCTTCGAGTTGCCTTCAGGCCATTACCAATTCAGAACTATGCCATTCAGCCTAACATCAGCTCCAAGGGTGTTCACAAAGTGCCTTGCAGTAGTGGTGGCTTACCTCAGAAGACAGGGTATCACCATCTTCCCGTATCCGGGCGACTGGCTCTTAGTGGGTCAGTCACCTTTACAGGTCAAGTCAGCTCTTCAAACTACCTAGGACCTACTCAGCTCCCTGGGGTTTCTTCTCAATCTTCCAAAGTCTGTCCTCAAACCAGTTCAGCTTCTCACCTTTATAGGCATAGAGTTGGACACTACAAGCCAAAGCCTTCCTTCCCCTGGCAAGGGTGAAGGCCCTGGTGGATCTTGCTTCCTCCTTTCGACTTCAGGTCTCCCGCCCAGCAAGACAGTTCCTCGAGCTCCTGGGACACATGGCAGCCTCCACGGCAGTGGTGCAGGGAGCAAGGTTCCAAATGAGGGATATTCAGTTTCATCTAAGGTCTTTTTCGTCTTAAAAGAAGGATTCACTTACCAAACTGATTCCAGTGACTCAGACTCTGGTCCAGGCACCCCAGTGGTGGCTGGACCAGGACAGCCTCAAACAAGGGGTTCCATTTCTCCCTCAAGTCCCATCAGTAGTTCTAACTACAGATGCTTCTCTCCTAGGGTGGGGAGCCAACCTGGGAGCCCTGACGGCTCAAGAGGTCTGGTCTCCACAAGAGTCTCTCCTTCATATCAATCTCCTGGAACTCAGGGCAGTTTTCCTAGCCCTGCAGAGCTTCTTGGATTCAGTCAAGGGCAAGGTGGTCCAAGTCAGAACAGACAACACCACCACAATGTGGTACATCAACAAACATGGAGGCACTCGGTCCTCAGCCTTGTGCACAGAGGCCATGAAGCTGTGGTCTCTGGCCTATTCTCTTCAGACTTCTCTGGTAGCAGTTCACCTTCCAGGGAAGGACAACGTACTGGCAGATGCTCTGAACAGAATTTCACAGGGACATCACGAATGGTCCCTGGATCCTCACATCCTGAAGGTCATCTTCTCCAGGTGGGGCACTCCAGAGATCTCTTTGCAGCACCGGACAATCATCAACTTCCTCTGTTTTGTTGCAGACCTCCAGTCCTGGGGACGGTTCCCGAGGATGCTCTCATTTTGGACTGGAAGGGCAGGTTTCTCTATGCCTTCCCTCTGCTGTTCAGAGTTCTGATCAAGATCAGGACTCTACCTTGCACAGTGATACTGGTGGCTCCAGATTGGGCCAGACAGCCTTGGTATCCTCTACTGCTGTCCTTGTCAGTGTCATGTCCCCTATCTCTGCCCAGGACTTGCAATCTCCTGTCCTCCTCCCAGGGGCGGATCTGGTACCCCAATCTCCAGTCTCTCAATCTCAAGGCCTGGCTCCTGAAGAGTCAGAATATGCAGCACTTCATCTCTCTGAGGGAGTTCTGGATATTCTGAAGGTCTCCAGGAAACCTTCCACTAGAAAAACTTACAACTCAAAATGGAAAAGGTTCAGTATTTGGTGCTCTCAGAAAGGCATCCTACCTGATTCTGTTGACATTTCCACAACCTTGGACTGTCTAGTTCATCTGAATGGCCTTGGCCTTAGGCCTGCCACTCTGAAGGTTCATCTAGCAGCTGTCTCTGCATTCCTCTCAGCAGGGAAGGGCTCTTCCCTGGCATCTCATCCTGTTTTCAGAAAGTTTTTCAAGGGCCTGGTTCACATTAACCCCCCCTTTAGGGAGCCCACTCCGCCTTAGGATCTTAATGTTTGCATAGCTCAGCTTATGCAGCCACCCTTTTAACCTCTGGCTTCGGCCGAATTGAAGTACTTGACCTGGAAAACTGTGTTCCTGGTAGCTATTACTTCTGCCAGGCGGATTAGTGAGTTACAGACTCTGTCAGTTGAACCTGACTTCATCTCCTTCCATAGGGACAAAGTGGTCCTAAGAACCAATAGGAGGTTCTTGCCCAAAGTGGTATCGGATTTTCAACTGAACCAGTGTATGTCTCTTCCTGTATTTTCCATTGATCATTCTTCTTCAGGTGAAAGAAGGTTACACAGTCTGGATGTTAGGGCCCTTAGCTACTACATTGAGCATACTAAGGCACAGAGAAATGACCGTCTTCAATTGTTTCTCACTTATGGTGAAGTGGGGGAAAGGTAAGCCTGCCACTAAAAGAACTATTGCCAGGTGAATTGTTTCTTGTATACAGTTCTGTTATGACAAGTAGGTAGAATGCCCCCTTCAGGCCTGGGGGCTCATTTAACTAGGGATACAGTTGATTCTCTAGCTGCACCCAGAGATATACCTTTGTTAGAGATCTGTAAAGCAACCACCTGGAAAACAGTACATACTTTTACCAAACATTACTCCCTGGACATCCAGGCTAGGAGTGATGCTAGGTTTGGCACAGCAGTACTACAGAGCCTCTTCCCAAGGTAGGTTCTGCATTCCCTCCTCCGTAGGGAACTGCTTGGTAGTCTGCATTATGTCTGAATACAGCAAGACTTTGTGTCGTATGAAGAAAATATTACCATAGTACTGTTTCTTCTAATGGAGTCTTGCTGTATTCAGACCTCCCCGTCTCCCCTCTCATAACCTGTTTTTGGGAAGTGGGCTGGCAGGTACAGTGTTGCAGCTCAGGGGTGTACAATATTGTCACTACCTTTCCTTCTTGGGTTCTCGACTTGAGTCTTTTGGGCCCAAAAAGAATCTTTTGCCCTTTGGCTATATGTTGAACAGTTTCCATACTATAGTATGTTAGTGTGCTTGTAAGAATCTGACGGTTACACTGGGAGGTACCACAGACAGAGGTTTGAAAACCGAGCTCGAGCTCAACGTTCTATGCTTCTGCATAGAGTTAACTCTTTACTTTCTGGAGCAGTTCAAGTGCTGGGGCTAACTGCATTATGTCTGAATACAGCAAAACTCCATTAGAAGAAACAGCTTTACTATGGTGAGTAATTTTTTCTTCCAGTCTTGAACCTGGGTACAGATTTAACTATTTGTCTTGGCGACAGGCAAGCTGTTCCATCTGTCTACCACCGATTTTGTGAAGAAGCACTTGCTCACCTCCCACCTGAAACTGCCCCACTACCATCTTGTAATTGTTTCCCCGGTATACAAACTCTCCTTTCTTTTGAATAGCTATGAGGAGTCTACCCTTTCATTCAAATCATAAAGGACTTCCAATTTACAAACCTTGTTTGTCCAGTTGGATTGTCAGTTGCCTTCAGCACTGTTGCTGTCCAAGTGACAAGGAAGCAGTTCAAAGGTTCTGTCAGAGCTCAGTCTACTTGAGTCATGGTTGCATCAGTGTCTTCTCTCTGATTGGTCCCTGTTACAGAGATATATTGGGCCACAACTTGGAGCAAGTTTTATAGATAAACCCTGGATGTCTAGTCTAGCAAATGTGCAGGTTTTGGGTTGGCTGTACTACAGGGTTTGCTCTGTTGATGAGTCCTGTTGTATCCAGCGTCCCCAGTCTGGGGAATGGTACTCCTGGTCACTTGACCAAAGAGTATGGCACTATGAAAGAAATTGACTCTAGAAAAAGGAGAGTTGCATATTGTGTTCCTTGATCTCCTTGGAGTATCTTCTACATAGAACCATAGCATTTTTTCCCTTTCATTTCTGACAGGGACATGTGGACTCTAATTTAGTCTTCTCCTGTTTTAAGAAAAATTATTTCAGAGAAGTTTATCAGTAGCTTTTCTCTCCTGGTAAAGAAAAAAGGGAAGAAAGTGGTGGTGGTTGGGGCCAGTGTTGCTTTAGATGTTGCAAGTGTGCACATGTTGACTTGCATCAGTGCCCTCACCGGCCCCCAAAGCTCTTGCTTCTGTGGGTTTCTAGTGCCTCTGGCCCCAAAACCAAAGAAAATGGCTCTATGGAGGAAGTTCTGTAGAAGATCAAGAGTTCTAGTAAGAAACTTTAACATTTTCATGCCTTTCTGAATACCCTTCTTACATCATTCTGACATTGTTGATCCAGGAACAAGTAGCAAACAAAAAGAGGGTCGCTTCAAAATGCTGTAGTGTGTAAGCCAAAATAGAACCAATTGCTAATCAGATAAGGCTTGCACTCTCTAACCGGAGCAACAATATGTAACACCACAAGGCAATCTCAAGTAAAACGCATATTTATTTACTGAACATATTCAGATATAAAAGCCGGACATTTAGTTGATTGCACTCCCACAGCTTGTTAGTAAAACACCCAACAGTGTTTGGTACCCCCAAATGGTTATACAGGAATAAGCCAGATTTTAGATCGCCCAAGGTAGATGTCCAAGTCCCCCCACCCTTTTTTTTTTTTTACTCAGTATTTATTAGCATTTTATCAAAATCAAGCAGTACAAGTCAGACAAAAACATGGGTACACAAGACAGTTGATAAAGCCATATCCAATATACAAATCGGTTATAACCAGAACAATAAAATACAACCAATGTGTAGTCCGTCTCAGGCCACCAGAGGCCCAGATATCTTTACTGCTTTACAAACCAAGAAAGGAGGCTTGACTAGTTTGTTCATTTTACATTGCTGGCAGTGATTGCAGCATGGTGCTTCTTTGTCCAAAGCCACAAATCAAACTATTTCCTATGTAATGAGGTCATGCTATTGAACCATTTAATTGTCATTTATTTTTTCATGAATTATTTTGATTTTATACTTCGTAATACTATCAACTAAAAGCTATCTGGGAATATAAAATTCTGTCATGCCATGAATTGTGTGTAATGCATGGGCAGTAACACAAGACAAGGTGTGCATTCGCTGGGAGACATAGGCACTCCGATGTATGCTGAATCACAAAGGCTGCGTACTCCACAATATACATCGAAGTACCTTTACCTCCCAACAAACAGCACCCTGAAGAGTGTTGCTGTGCTTAAGCTTGGCCCATTATATAAATGCTTTTGACATACTACTTGTGATAATATGAAGTCTGTGCACAGCACTGAAAGTTTCAGGTCACAAACAGTTTTTTGTCTTACTTTGTTTCTTTCATGCTGGGCTCAATGTCCGCCAGTCATCAGCACGTGCACGTCCGTTCCCCCCCCCTGTTTTTAATGTGGTTGTGGCAGTTGCTGTTTTGGGGTGAGAGTGCAGAATGAAAGGTAGGGGGTCAGGCGAAACATTGCTTTATGGCAGCACACTGGGCTACCACGTGTGAGACCTGAGCATTTATATGAACCTGGGACCAGTGGGAGCTATGCACTTCATGGAGCCAAGAGAACAGATGGATGACATACTTGTACTCCTAAAGACCAATCATAGAGTTCCACTGGTCAGTTGCAGTTGACCACTTCAGTCCCTGATGCCATTTATTTTATTTTATGTTTACTTTTTCCATCCTGGTCCTGCTCTCCTTTAGCCCCAGGGCACCACCCAGCCCTCTCATCTCCAACTACATCCCTCACTTTCTAACACATCGTCTACCACTGAGTGGTTCTAGATTGGGATAGATTCCCTACTCACCCGGAGCACCTAAGGGGTAGTAAGAGATACAGTGGGCAGTGCTGGGTCTCATTGTACCAGGTATCATGCTGCAGGCCAAGGAATTTGGCCCGGATTCCTGCACTCTAGGACTTCTGTTCATGCACTCTCATGCAGCTTGTGTGTTGCTACATGGAGATGTCAGGTGTCTGCCCTCCCCTCCAGCTGCATCCCCACCATTGCCTGTTTCACAACTTTGCCTGCTGGGGAACTACTGAGAGTTGCACGAGGTAAGCCTCTCCTATTGCTTTAAACCTGTAAGCAGCTGCAAGTTCTGTTTGTTTCCTAAAAGCCAGTACTGCATCAGGAAATGCTCTCCTGAGTGCAGTCAAGGGAACCAAGTAATTAACTAGCAGTTACAGGGTGGGCATTCAGAGAAGGTGCCACAGCTGGAGAGCACACCTCTTGCAACCAACCCCACCTGCCCCTCTTTTCTTTGAATTTTCAAGAAGGATTGCCTTCTTTATTTGTAGTCTTGCACTGTGATCCACCAGTTGCCTCTGCTGTCCTAGCATGTATGTTTCTTTCGTGATGCTAAAGGGTTCCAGTAGTTTTTCATTTGCCACACGGGAGTCCAGACATTTCTGTTTTCCATTGACTCGTAACATGATTAATGACTTTGGCAACATAGGAACTGTTTTTAGCCGCCAGAGGAACTGAACAGAACACAGTCTCTTTAATTTGTGCTCAGTCAGCAGGCTTACCAAGAAAACCCCCAACAAAACTGTTGAAGATTTTGCAATGAATTATTTTTGTTCCACTGCCAATTCCATTTGCTACTAAACTTAGGGTGGGTGTGCCGGTTAGCATATTGTACAAGTCTCTATAAAAGCACCCAGTAAAAAAAAAAAAAGATGGTATGATATCCCAAAGGTTGACAAATGAGCTGTGCATTTTTCATGTGTACTGTATATAAGTGTGATCTGTTTTGAGGAACTTTGTACAGAATGGTACTTTTTAAAAAAAACAAAAAATTAAAAAATGTTTTGTTTGTTCCTTGATTAAAAAAAACTTAAATATTTAAACTTTACCTCATTGTCTGACCTCAGTTCATGTTTTGTTAGCAGCACTTACAGATCTTGACTGATGAACTACTTCTCCAGTAGACACCAAGCTTGAATTTTGGCTTCGTTCCCAAAGTCAAATGACAGTGTAGCTGTTTGAGGACATCTCTCTTCATTGAGCGACACCATTGGATTCTAGCGATTGGTGTCACGACCACTTGGAAACTTTGCCTATTTGGGGACACCCACGATGAATAACATCTTTGGCGCCTGTGTAATGTGGGCAGCACCAGGCCTCCTTAGTTCTTTTCCACTATCGAGTACGTGCATTGAACCAATGATATCCCTCTTTGGATCAAAAGATTGCTTCCACTTCATTGCTACTTTTACTGTTTTAGTACATGTGTTTTCTCAGTGTTCTACTTGGTGCTGTTTTACATGGGAGACCATGTATTCTTCCTCACTTTGAAGTGTGGTTGCTTCAGGCCCTTTCTACTCTCAACTGCTGCTGTTGTGGCATTGTTGTCATCTCTTTTGAATGTGATGCCAGTGTGCCTCGATATACCAGGTGCTGTTGCCCTTGAGCCATCCAGTGGATACCATGGTCAGTTCCCAACTTGTGGCCTGGCCCCCTGGTACTGCAGGACCCATGGCGCATTTCAGCTTCGTTCTAGGGGCATGGGTACAGTTCACTATCCATGCTCTTGTCAGTTCCACTGGAAATGCTGATTCCTCAGACGTCTTGATGCTAAGCTCCTCCCACCACCTGGGCGGTATATCCCTCTACTCCACCCTGTGACATCAGAGCTTTCTTGCTGTTGTAAAAACAGGTCCCCTCCTTTGCAACTCACTTTATTTCCTCGTTCCCTTCAACTCCTTGGTGTGATCGATGATGGAGCTGTGGAAGCCTAGGTTTAAGTTCCGCGTTCAATGCCAGCAAAAAATGTTGGTCACTGACCTGCACAGCACATGCCTGTACTGCCTGGGTAGGCAGCATAACATGGCCAGGTGCAGCCTCTGTCTTTCAATGCCTCCAGAATCTCTAGAGGATTGGAAGCATAGGCTTACCTTCAGCATTTGGAGCGGGACCCGAAGGACCATCTTAAGGGCCACAAAAAATCTTCAGTTGCTAGGTCTGCTTTCCAGCTTGTAGCCTTTGAGGAGGAAGTGGTGGCCGCTGTGACTGGCACCTCCTCAGTCTCGGCACTGCTCCCAGCTGGGGCTAGCATCAGAGGATCATTCACAGAAGGGTTCCATGAAATGTTCATGGCCCTCCAGACCTTGGGGGGGGGGGGAGGCCTGCCCACCACAGCAAGAAATACAAGCAGCCCTGGTCCTGGGACCTGGATAGATTGAGGTTCTCCCAATCCCTTGACTCCAACAACCGCTCGACTCTGGTGGAGACCTTTCAAGGGTAAAGCGAGAGCTCCTTTGTACCCTCATCAGGCTTGTTGACGTCAACTCTGGTTGAGCCACCCATGGAAATCTTCCTAAAGCCTATCGACCGGTTGTTTGACGAGATTGAGGAGTAAATCTCCCAGACCCAGTGCCCCTGGTCCTCACTCAAGAGGATGTTGACTGGTCTGTATCCCTGATCAGTTCAGCCCGAGAGTGGCCTCCACTGGTGGTAAAGTCTTCCAAGCCTGTTGTCCTTAACACTGCCAGGCATGTGGTCTTCCATGACCATCCAGAAGGCTCTTCTCAACGTTGGCTGTCTGGTCTAGGTCAGAGTCTCGATTGAGGTACTCTTGTTCTTGATCCTGCTCGACTGGGAGTCGTTGCTGCTGACGCTTCTTGACCTCCTCATCCTCACACCAACCGAAAATGAGTCCAGTTTTAAAGAGCGCTTCTGTGGCAACAGTGGGCCATCGTGGGACAGGGTAATGCTCTACCCCTTGGACCTTCCTTCACCTGGCAGCCGCCAGTGATGACTTCACTAGTCCACACCTCTCAGGTGCTTCCAGCACTTGCTTCTTCATCCCTATGGGTGGAGCTGCCATCACCGCAGCTGAAGGTGGGCACTCTGACCAAGTAGCTTGCCAGGCCGGTTGTCTGTGGAGATCACCCAATCCAAGGATACTTGGGTGGTCCCTGTCAAAGAACAGTCGACAGATGTTTTTGAGGAGTCCTCAGATATCTGACCAGTAGTCCATGGACTTCTCTGGGATTCACATCCCCAAACTGGGATTGGTTGAGGAACTGATCACGGGCCAGTATGTTTCTGGCTGTCGTCTGATTGATTTTGGAATTATGTCAGTGCTGCTGGAGCCAGTCCAGAAAAGGGCCCAGTACCTTTTCACAGACATTTTGGACAGGGACAGATCCCCAGGGGTTGCCTTTCCCATGATTGAAGCCATTTTGAGAATGGCCCTAGAGCTTTGGCAGCATCCTGTTCAGCACCTCCCCCTGTGTGGTCTGCAATTACACGGTCCCTACCTGGTCTCTTTCTGAATTCTCAGATCATCCTTCAGCTGAAGTGCAGGTTTTCAACTTGGCCTTCCACAAAACTGGAGCCAGGGGGACATGGACAAGCCTTCATACAAGGATTCCAGAAACACTGACCATTTGGCTGAAAAAGTCTGTGCTGCAGCATCCTTGGGTCTCCTTCAGGCAAGCTACGTCCTAATGATGACCAGTTTTGGGCACTCTCTGATGGGAGCCTTTGATGAAATCCTCCCTCACCTCCGTGTGGACCAGCAGTTGGTGGTGAAAGACATCTGAGACCAAGGTTCATTGCTGGCCAAACACCAGCTCCAGAGTGCCATGGATATGGGCAATTCCATTGCCCATGCCATGGCAGTAGCCATCTCCATGCATTGTAGTGCCTGTCTGCATCTGTCCACCTTAATGGCGGACACCCAGCTTTAGCTGACTGATGTCCCTTTCTAACCCCAGGGATCATTAATTATGATTAAACAAATGCAGTCAGCCTTCAGTGTTGTAGTGCCATGGAGAGATGGAATGTATGTAAATGATGGAACTCTAATTGGCTCATGCCAGTTTCAAACTACTACCCCTAGTAACTGCTGCACTCTCAGTGCTTCAGATTCTTTACTTCGCCTACCAGTGAAGTAGAGCTCTCCTCGACTTTGTCAGAAAATTAGTCAAAAAGTACCATTAATTTTCATTATATTTCAGTTTGCTGCCCCTATAATTAGTAGTATTTGGGGTTTTTTTTGTTAGTATTTTTGTGCTTCCTCACCGGTTCCACGGAACTGCGAGAAACCGATGGTTTTAGAGGTCTTATACCTCAGAATTTGAATTATGTATCCTTTTATACCTGTTCCCTTTGGGGTCCGAAACTCTGCTCTTTATTTTTTAATTTTTATTTATTTGCTGTTCCTTTTTCCTGTCAGGAACAGAGCAGTTGTCGGTTCCTTTTTGTATTCAGGAACTGATCACTGTTATTTTTCTTTATTTAGTATTGGTTCCAAGGAACTGACCGATTGGACAGGTAAACTTAAAAAATGTAAAATCTGACACCAATGTCAGAGATTCTGAGTCCAAAGAGAAAGACTGGACCAACTGGGTTTAAAACTTGCACTAGCTGTGGTTGTTTAGTAGCTAAAGTTGGCAAGCATTCTCTCTGTATTTTCTGCTTTGGGTCCCAGTCACATTTTTGCAAACTGCTGTGTGTAAAACTTTCTGCCCTAGAACCCTTAAAGAGGGCTAATAAATTACAAGAAATGGCTACACCTGCTTCTCCCTCTAAAAACTCTGAAGCGGTAGCCCCCTCTACCTCTTCTGTTTCTAAAAAAGATAAGGAAAGGCCTAAAGAGTCGGTATCCAAAATCCATGGATAAAGCTGACTCTGCTAAATCCAAAAGACCTTTGGAACTGCTGGTGAGTTGGTTCCAGTGAAGAAAAAACAAAAAGAAAACCTTGTTGCTGCACTTCCGGCCAAGAAGGCTAAGGAGCTCTCAGCAGACAGGCCTGCCATGCCCATGGCTGAGAATATTGCCAAGGCTTTGCAGATTTTGCAGGCACTTCAGGCTGTGATACTGGTTTCCACACTGGCCCCACCGGTTCCTGCCCAGGCACAAACAGTACAGGAACCGTCCTATGTGTATGATGTCCCAAACTGGAAGAAGAGGAGGAGGAAGGTGAGCCTATCGAACCTGAGGTGTCTCCTGAACAAGAGTTTAGTTCCCCACCTAGGGGTCCAGATGATTATACTTCACATTATTCTTTTGTGAAGCTGATGGTGGACACCTTGAAGCTTCCTATTCAGGAAACTGAGGAAGAGGCAGACTTCCTAGAGAGGATGGGGTTAGCTCCCACCAAAAGACCATTGCTACCCATGCATAAGTCTTTGAGAAAATAGCTACTAAAAATCCTAAAAACCCCTACCACTATTGCAGGAGTTGAAAAGAAGGTTGATTAAAAAGTACCAATTGGGTCCAGTGCTGCCTTTTATTTAACCACCCCAACCATGAGAGTGGTACAAGCAGCAGCCTGTGACAAGGCCAGAATCCCTCTGTCTTCCCACCCTCTTGATAAGGACTCAAGAAAACTGTATGGTATGGGAAATAGGGGTACGCAGCAGCCTCACTGCTAGTGAGGCAAGCCAATTACATGGCATACACAGCACAATACCAAAAGGCCTTGTGGAATACTGTGCTGGCACTAACATAAAATTCCAGGTGAAGTGGCAGTGGACCTGGCAGAAACTGCCAGGACAGCATTGGATGCCACCAGGTACCAGTTCCACATGGCTGTGGATGCGAATGACACTGCAGTCAGGCTTATGACCCTTATTGTCTCCATGAGGTGGTTTACTTGGCTTAGGACAAGTCGGACCCAAGATACGCAGACAAGGCTATGGTTTTCCCCTGTGAGGGTGATTCCGTTTTTGGGGACAAGACAGAGACCTATATGAAAAAAGTGGAAGAGTACAAAGCTATATACAGAAGTAATTCTGTTGAGAGACCCTCCACTTTTTACAGGTCCCAGTACAGGGGAGGCAAGGGTAGGGGCTCCTACTGTACACTTTTTTAAGCCCAGGCAACAACAGACTACCAGCAACCCAGGGGCTATTTCAGAGGTAGAGGCAGAAGGACAATGAGGAGGTCAGCACAAGTGCCTCAGGGCCAGGCAAAACAGAATCCCTGACGGGCTGGTACAGGTCACCTTCCCCCTACCAGTAGGAAGAAGATTGGTTCAAACAACATGAAGTCTTGCTCTATTCTGACTATTGCAGTGATATCCAACCTTTAAACTGCCCCGGAGAGGAAAGAGTTAACTTTCCATGCACGGCATGGAATGCTGAGCTCGAGCTCGGTTGAGACTCTGTCTGTTGTTGTTTGAACCCAAACCATCAGATTCTTCACTCCGCCTCACTGAACAGTCGCTCCGGAGATTTCTCCTTTGCTCGGTTCAGTTTAATCGGTTAAAGTGACGTTTTTTTCCTCGGTTTCAACCAAATTTATTCCATCTAACCTGTCGATTCAGTCTCTGTCTGTGGTACCATGAGTACTAGATAGGTTTATTATTTTTGCATCTGTGTGGAACTTGTAAACGTCGGAGCGGTTCGGTTTGAACTGATCAGGTTTGTTAAAAAAAAAAAAAAGTTTGTTCTACTTTTAGTGTGTGGTAACCGGTCCTTATCGGTTCTAAAAAAGGATTTCATTACGTTTTTTTCCACGACCCATAACACGGTCAGGAACCGATAAGGGTGTCTTGCCTGGCGGATTGCCGAAAAAAGGGTAAGTTTGGTTAGGACTGGCCATGTCTGAGAAACCCAAAAGAAAAACCGCGCCCACTGGGTTTCAACACTAGTGTGTGTGGGGAACCCTTTGCTAAGGCTGACCCCCACACCACCTGTATTTATTGTCTGGGATTTGACCACCTCGATTCAGACTGCCAGATTTGCAAAAATTTTCCCACAACTACCCTGGAAAAGAGAGTAGGTAGGCTGAGGGAAAGGGAGGCCAAAAAGTCTGCTGACCTGGATGGCCAGCCCGGTTCAGTTCCAACCGAACCAGAAGGAATGCCCTCTGACCAGGGCGAAACTTCTTCGGGCAAAAGGAGAACCGACTCTGAGGAGTCAGTTCTGGTTGAAAGAAAAAAGGGATGTCAGCCGGTTCGGATCCACAAGTTCTTTCTCCGACCGCTGATGAAATAGCCAAAGCAGTCGGCCCGGTGGCGCTGAGGTGCTGGAAGCCTCACCTCGCGCTACGCCGGCGACCCGGGTTCGGGAACGGACTCGGGTTGCGAGGTCGGCAGGGAGAAGGAAGGATCGGCGTCCCAGCGGATGCTCTCCTCCCTCAGGGGTGGGAACCATGAGGCTGTGCTCTGCATCCCACCTCGCAGCCGGTGGAAGCACCGACAGTTGAGGGATGGGCGGCTCCGTCAGCGTCGGGGAGGGGCGCCGCTGGCGCATGAGGGTGTTGGCGTGCTTCTGACGTCACCTCCCGGGACGTATGTCCCCAGCGACGGCGTCCTAGGGGCGGGGGCGTAAGGGAGAAAAGCGGAAAAACCCCTGGCAGCCCTAGATGAAGGCGCCCTAAGTCCCCAGACCACCTGCAGGACAGACCCGATGTGCGGGAGGAGGAGGACAAGCACTCTAGGGGCAGATCCCCAAGGTAGGTTGAGGAGGACATGAGCGGACGGAAGGAGGGGGCTCCAGGGGTAGTAAGGAGGAGATAAAGAAAGAAAGTAAAAAAAAAAAAATAGCCAAAGAGATAAGGATTGTTCAATCGCTAACCCCGGATCTGACCAAACCTGCACCATCGGTTAGGGGCTCAGTTCAGTTGGTTCCCCCGGTTCTGGATTATAATTTAGAGGATTTTTATGAACCAGAGGAGGAGGAAGGAGAGTATGAGGATAGTGATGGTGATTATGAAAGTCTGGATGTGCCCATTGACCCGGACATCTCCTCAGACAGACCTTCAGGGGTTTCTCCTCCTAGGCTTTCTGAGTCCCCTTCCCATTTTATGTTTTACAAAAAAGTGGCTGAAACTCTTCAGCTTCCTATGGAGGAAGCAGTAGAGGATCAGGAGGAGCCTGATTATGTTGAGATGATGGACATCCCAGAGTCCAGGAGGCTGTCTATTCCCCTCCATAAGTCTTTTGGGAAACAGACAATTAAAATTTTAAAGACTCCTAATTCTGTACCTCCTGTGGACAAGAGAATGGACAAGAGGTATACTCTTTCAGGCTCAGATACGGAGTTCCTTTCCCAGCAATGCAGCCATGTTGGGGTAGTACAGGCTGCTGCCTGTGATAAGGCAAATATACCCTTGGCTTCACACCCCCCAGATAAGGACTCCAGGAGGATTGATGCCATGGCAAAGAAACAGTACATGGCAGCATTTTTAGGACTCAGGCAGGCTAATTATATGGCCTGTACAGCTAGATACCAGAAGTCTAGATGGGACACTGCAATGGCTCTAGCTAAACAGGTCCCTGGCCAGCTTGCCAAGGAGCTGGAGCAGTGGCTGTAGATGGTATTGAGGCATCCAAGGTGCAATTTCATGCTGCAGTGGACTCCAATGATTCATCTAGAGTCATGGTTACATCTGTGGCCCTTCGTAGGATGGCTTGGCTCAGATGTACTAGCCTGTCTCAGGATACCCAGACTAAGGCCATGGATTTTCCTGTTGTTGGTAATTCTCTGTTTGGGGAGCAAACAGAGAACTATGAAGAAAATGGATGAATACAGGACCACCTATAGGAGTGCTCAGGCCAAGGAAAGGCAAGCCACTCCCCAGAGGCAACATTCAGGGGCAGGGAGGCCTTTTCATAGGCCTTTCTACAAGCCAGGCCTCCTCTTCCGCCTTTGCCCAGAGGGGTTCTTCAGAGGAGAGGCAGGCGGGGTACAAGAAGGCCTGCTACCACCCCTCAGCCTAAAGCCCCTGCCAAACAGGCACCCTGATGGGTTTACCAGGGCCGATTCTCCACCACCCGTAGGGGGCAGGCTGGCTACTTTGTCCAGGACTGGATGTCTTTAACATCAGACAAATGGGTCCTGGAAGTAGTAAGTCAGGACTGGTTCTCAGCTTCAAACAATTTCCCAAGATGAGAACCAGATCCTTTCCACCTGCAAATCCTTCAGAGGCACTTGCCCTAGAGGCAGAAGTCTCTTCCTCTTGGCTCTGAGAGCCATAGAAAGGATTCCACCCCTACACAAGGGAAAAGGATTGTACTCCAGGTACTTCCTAACTCCCAAAAAGACAGGAGAATGGCGGCCCATCCTGGATCTCAGATATTTAAACAAGCACCTTTTAAAGCCAAAGTTCAAAATGGTGACTCTGGGAATAATTCTACCCTCTCTAAGGCCAGGAGACTGGCTAGTTTCCTTGGACCTCAAGGATGCCTATTTCCACATTCTCATCAGAAGCTCCCACAGAAAGTACCTCGGGTTTGAGTTGCCCTCAGGCCACTCAATTCAGAGCAATGCCCTTTGGCCTAACTTCAGCTCCAAGGGTGTTCACAAAATGCCTGGCAGTAGTGGTTGCTTTCCTAAGGAGAAAAAAGATCTCCATCTTTCCATACCTGGACGACTGGCTCGTAGTAGGTCAGTCTCCAGACCAAGTCAAGTCACACCTACAGATAACTCAGCAACTGCTCACTTCTCTAGGATTCTTTCCGAATCCTTCAAAGTCAGTTTTAGAGCCAGTGCAGCTCCTCACCTTCATAGGGGCAGAGCTGGATACAATAAAGGCAAGAGCCTTCCTTCCCCTGGACAGGGCAAGGACCCTTGTTACACTGGCCTCTTCATTCACCCTCCAGGTGTCTCGACCAGCAAGGCATTTTCTGCAGCTCCTGGGCCACATGGCTGCCTCTACAGCAGTGGTCCAGGGAGCAAGATTTCAAATGAGGGACATTCCGTTCCACTTAAGAGGCTTCTGGTCCCAGAGAAAGGATTCTTTGACTAAGCTAATCCCAGTGACTCGAACCCTGATCCAGGCCTTGCAATGGTGGCAGGATCAGGACAACCTAAGACAAGGAGTTCCCTTTGTCACTCAATCTCATTCTTTGATCCTTACCTCAGATGCCTCCCTCTTGGGCTGGGGAGCCCACTTGGGGGATCTGAGCACCCAAAGGTTGTGGTCACCTCAAGAATCTCTGCTTCACATCAATCTCTTAGAACTCAGAGCAGTGTTTCTAGCACTTCAAGTTTTTTCCAAGTCTGTTCAGAACAAAGTAGTTCAGATCAGGACAGACAATACCACCACAATGTGGTACATCAACAAGCAGGGGGGCACTCAGTCTACGGTCTTGTGCACAGAGGCAGTGAAGTTGTGGTCTCTGGCCTATTCCCTGAATACCTCTCTGATAGCAGTGCACCTCCCAGGGAAGGACAATGTCCTGGCAGATGCTCTCAGCAGGATATCCCAGGGCCATCACGAATGGTCCCTAGATCCCCGGATTTTGAAGGTGATCTTCTCCAGATCGGGCACCCCACAGATGGATCTTTTTGCAGCCCCAATCACCAACTTCCTCTTTTTTGCTGCAGGACCCCAGTGTTGGGTTCAGTCCCCCTGGATGCCCTAGTTCTCAATTGGGAAGGGAAGTTCCTGTATGCTTCCCCCCCCCCTCCTGTTCAAGGTACTAGTCAAAATCAGGTCTCAACCCTGCAAAGTGATTCTGATTGCTCCAGACTGGGCCAGACAGCCCTGGTACCCTCTCTTGTTGTCCTTGGCAGTCCACCTTCCCCTGTCTCTTCCCAGGAATTAAAACCTGTTAACATGTTCTCAGGGGAGAGTTTGGTATCCGAATCTCAAATCTCTCAATCTCAAGGCCTGGCTCTTGAAGAGTTAGAGTTTGCTGATTTGCATCTCTCTCAAGGTGTTCTGGATATTTTAAAGGCTTCTCGAAAGCCTTCCACCAGAAAGACCTACAACTCCAAGTGGAAAAGATTTACTATTTGGTGCTCTGGGAAGCATATTTCTCCAGAGTCTGCTGGGTTGCCTAAAGTCCTTGACTATATGGTTCATCTCAATAGCTTGGGACTCAGACCAGCTACACTAAGAGTGCATCTGGCAGCTGTCTCTGCCTTCTTGTCAGCAGGCAAGCACTCTTCCCTTTCAGCTCATCCTGTATTCTGTAAATTTTTCAAGGGATTGCTGCATACCAGTCCTCCCTTCAGGGACCCTGCCCCTGCTTGGGACCTTAATGTTTGCATTGCTCAGCTTATGCAACCCCCTTTTGAGCCATTGTCCTCAGCAGAGCTTAAGTACTTGACTTGGAAAACTGTGTTCTTGGTAGCCATCACTTCTGCCAGACGCGTAAGTGAGTTGCAGGCCCTGTCAGTGGAGCCTGATTTTATCTCTCTCCATAGAGATAAGGTGGTCCTCAGGACTAATAGGAAGTTTTTGCCTAAGGTGGTTTCAGATTTCCACCTTAACCAGTCTATGTCTCTTCCTGTTTTCTTCACTGACCATTCCTCCTCGGGGGAGAGGAGGCTGCACAGCTTGGATGTGAAAAGGGCCCTTAGCTACTACATAGAGCGCACCAAGTGTCACAGGTTTGACTCCCTCCAACTGTTCCTCACTTATGGTGAGGTTGGTAAGGGAAAACCTGCCACTAAGAGATCTGTTGCCAGGTGGATTGTCACTTGTATACAATTTTGCTGTGACAAATTAGGTAGGATCCCACCCTCAGGCCTGAGGGCTCACTCTACCAGAGGTGCAGCTGCTTCCCTGGCTGCTGCCAGGGATATTCCTATCTTAGAGATTTGTCAAGCAGCCACTTGGAAAACAGTACATACTTTCACCAAGCATTACTCTCTGGATATCCAGGCTAGGAGTGATTCTCGGTTCGGCACAGCAGTCCTCCAGAGCCTAATCCCAAAGTAGGTTCTGTCCCTCCTCCATGGAGGTACTGCTCGGTAGTCTGCAATAGTCAGAATACAGCAAGACTTCATGTTGTTTGAAGAAAAAATTACTCACCTTAGTAATTATGTTTCTTCTAGTGGAGTCTTGCTGTATTCTGACCTGCCCATCTGCCTCCCCTCTCAGAACCTAGATTTTTGGGATGTGGGTGGGCAGGCGCAGTGTTGGCACCCTAAAGGTGCCTCCCCCCCTTACACCCTCTTTTTCTTTGGGTGGAATGTTGTTTCATTTAATTTTTTGTTTTTCGGTTTCCTGACCCGAGTCTTCCTTTGAGAACCAAAAACATTACATTTCTGCCAGTTGGCTAGTTAAAAATGTTAGTTTCCACACAGAACACCTAGTGAGTTTTTGCTCATAAAGATCTGACGGTTGCAGTTTGAATAACAACAGGCAGAAGCTTCAACTGAGCTCGAGATGAACATTCTATGCCATGCATAGAAAAGTTAACCCTATGTTCTCCGGGGCAGTTGAAAGGCTGGACCTAACTGCAGATTGTCAGAATACAGCAAGACTCCACTAGAAGAAACATAATTACTAAGGTGAGTAATTTTTTCTTCAAACAACATGAAGTCTTGCTATATTATGACACTTGCAGTTTGTCCCACCATTAAAACTGCTCCGGAGGTGAAAGAGTTAACTCCATTCCATGAATGGAACTTAGAGCACGAGCTCTAAAGAGAAGCTCTGTCTGTGTAGTTTCAAACCTGAACTGTCAGATTCTTTACTCCGCCTCACTGAACAGTCGCTCGAATTTCTCCTACTGCTCGTTCATTTCTCGGTTTAAACAGTGTTTTCTCGGTTCGATTCAACCGAGAATAGTTTTATTTAACGCAAAACCGATCGGTTCAAGCTCTGTCTGTGGTATCATAAGTAATTCATATTTTTATTCTGTGTGGAACTTGTAAGTTTTATCGGTTCGGTTTGAACCCGATCAGCTTGGGTTAAAACTTAAAGTTTTAAATTTGAGATTTTAGAGTGCGGTTCCGGTTCTTATCGGGTTCTAAAAACGGATTTTAATACGCTTTTTTCCAATACCTGGACACGGTTAGGAACCGATAAGGGTGTCTTGCCTGGCACTGCTGTTTAAAGGGCAAGTTTTTCTGGTTAGGCTGGTATTATGTCTGAGAAACCCAAAAGAAAACCGCCCACTGGGTTTCAACACTTGTGATGTCTGTGGGAAGTCTTTGCCAAGGCTGACCCACACACCCATGTTTTATTGTCTGGGGTTTGACCACCTCCAGTCAGACTACCAGATTTGTAAGAATTTCCCTGCAGCCACCCTGGAAAAGAGATTGGGCAGGCTCAGGGAGAGGAGGCAAAAAGTCCGTTGACCCGGATGGCCAGCCCGGTTCGGTGCCAACCGAACTGGAGGGAGTACCCTCTTACCAGGGCGAGACTTCCTCGGGCAAACGAAAAGCTGGCTCGGATGAACCAGTTCCAGTAAAGAGAACAAGAAAGTCAGCAGGTTGGAGCCCAAAATTCTTACTCCAACTGCTGCAGAGATAGCAAGAGCTATTCAGATTGTCCAGTCACTTTCTCGGTTCCGTCCGAACCGCCACTATCTGGTAAAAGGTCGGTTCGATTCGGTTCCATCGGTTCAGGAATATGATGTTGAGGTTTTGAACCAGAAGAGGGAGGATGATTATGAACAGTATGAATGTGACTTAGAGGGTCTGGGTGTGCCCATTGAACCGGACATCTCCCCAGACAGACCTTTGAATCTCCCCATGCTTTCTGGGTCCCCTCTCATTTTATGTTTTACAAAAAGTTGCTGAAACCCTCCAGCTTCCTTTGGAGGAAGCTGTGGATTAACAAGAGGAGCCTGATTTGTAGAAATGATGGATATACCAGAGTCTGGAGATTGTCTATCCCTTTGCATAAGTCATTTAGGAAACAAACAATAAAAATCTTAAAAACTCCTAATTCTGTGCCTCCTGTAGATAAAAAGATGGACAGGAGGTACACACTGTCAGGTCCTGATACAGAATTCCTTTCTCAGCAATGCAGTCATGGTGGGGTAGTTCAGGCTGCAGCCTGTGATAAAGCTAATATTCCCCTGGCTTCACATCCTCCTGACAAGGATTCCAGGAAGATTGATGCCATGGCAAAAAAAAAAAAAAAAGCTAGTACATGGCAGCGTCCTTGGGACTCAGGCAAGCAAATTATATGGCTTATGTAGCAAGGTATCAGAAATCTAGATGGGATACTGTTATGGATTGTAAGCAAGCCCCTAGCCAGCTTGCTAGTGAGCTGGAGCAGGTGGCTGCCGAACATTGAGGCTACTAGGTGCAGTTTCATGCTGCTGTGGATTTTAATGATGTTTCCTCTAGAGTCATGGCCACATCTGTAGCTTTTCGTAGGTTGGCCTGGCTCAGGTGTACTAGCTTGTCACAGGATACCCAGTCTAAGGCTATGGATTTTCCTGTGGTGGGAAATTCTCTGTTTGGGGAGCAGAGAATTATATGAAGAAGATGGATGAATATAGGACTACCTATAAAAGTGCCCAAGCCAAGGAGCAGCAAGCCACTCCTCAGAGGCACACCCCCAGGGGTAGGGGTAGGCCTTTCCACAGGCCTTTTTACCAAACCCAGGCCTCCTCTGCTTATGCTCAGAGGGTTCTTCAGAAGGCAGAGGCAGGCAGGGGCACGGGTAGGCCTGCCCTCACCCCCAGCCTAAAGCACCTGCCAAGCAGGCACCCTGATGGGGTGCCCAGGGCCAATCTCCCTTACCAGTAGGGGCAGGTTGGCTTACTTCAGTCAGAACTGGGTGTCTTTAACTCAGACAAGTGGGTTCCGGAAGTAGTAAGCCAGGTCTAGTTCTCAGCTTCAAAAAGGATTTCAAAAGACAAGTCAGGTCTTTCCACCTGCAAGCTCTTTGAGACCTTTACTCTAGAAGCAGGGTCTCAACCCTGTTAGCTCTCAGAAGCGGTAAAGGGTTCCTCCCTACACAAGGAGACAGGTCTGTACTCAGATACTTCCTTACCCCAAAAAGACAGGAGAATGGCGGCCTTTTTGAGACCTCAGATATCTGAACAAGCATCTTTTGAAACCAAAGTTCAGAATGGTAACTCTGGCAATGATTTTACCCTCTCTAAGGCCAGGGGACTGGCTAGCTCCTGGACCTCAAGGATGCCTATTTTCACGTCCTAATCAGAAGTCCCATCCAAAGTACCTCAGACTGAACTGCCCTCAGGTCACTACCAGTTCAGAGTAAATGCCCTTCGGCCTTACCTCTGCCCCAAGGTATTCACAAAATGTCCAGCAGTAGCAGTGGCTCACTTAAGGAGGCAGGATTGCTGTTTTCCCTATCTGGACGACTGGCTCATTGTAGACCAGTCCCCAGAACAGGTAAAATCTCACCCTGCAAGTCATAGCTTCTCACCTCCTGGGCTTCCTGCTAAATATACCAAAAGTCGGTTCCTGGAACCAGTTCAGTTACTCACCTTCATGGGTGCAGAATTGGACACAAATCTGGCCAGAGCTTTTCTTCCCTTAGAAAAGGTAAGGAACTTGGTGGCTCTGGCCTCCTCATCGCTCTGCAGGTCTCGACCAGCAAGACTTTGCAGCTCCTGGGGCACTGGCTGCATCCACAGCTGTAGTGCAGGGAGCAAGATTTCAGATGAGAGACATTCAGTTTCACTTGAGGCCTAATGGTCTCAGAGAGAGACCCCTTTCAAGTTGGTCCCAGTGACACGAACCTTGATCCAGGCCTTCAGTGGTAGCAGGATCAGAGCAATTTAAGACTGGGGGTCCCCTGGTTCTCTTTCTCTCACACTTTGACCCTCTCTCACGGATGCTTCTCTCCTGGGGTGGGGAGGCCCATGGGCGATCTCTCTCCACTCAGGAGTGTGGTCCCCAGAATCTGCTCCACATCAATTTGCTGGAACTCAGAGCTGTCTTTTAGCACTTCAAGCGTTTCTGCTTCTGTCCAGAACAAAGTGGTACAAGTCAGAACGAGACAGTACCACAACAATGTGGTACATCAACAAACGAGGGGCACTCGGTCTTCGACCTTGTGCACCGAGGCAATAAGTTAGGTCTCTGGCCTATTCCCTGAACACTTCACTCATAGCAGTTCACCTTCCAGGAAGGGACAATGTCTAGCAGATGCTCTCAGCAGGATTTCTCAGGGCCATAACAGATGGTCTCCTGGATCCTCAAGAAGTGCAGGGATAGTCTTTGCCAGATAGGGCACCCAGGAGATAGATCTTTGCAGCCCAGACAATCACCACTTCCACTGTTCTGTTGCAGGCCCCGATGTTGGAGCTCAGTCCCCTGGGGCGCCCTTCTCCTGGATTGGGAAGGAAGTTTCTTTATGCTTTTCCCCCCTTCCTACTCCTATTCAAGGTGTTAGTAAAATCAGATCCCAGCCTTGCAGGGTGATTCTGAGAATTGCCCAGATTGGGCCAGACAGCCCTGGTTCCCATCCTTCTGTCCCTCACAGTCCATCTCCCCTGTGTCTCCCAGGAATCACAACCTATTAACCTGTGCCCAGGGGAGAGTTTGTATCCGAACTTTGATCCTCAACCTCAAGGCCTGGCTCTTGAGGGAGTTAGGAATTTGCTGTCTTACTTCTCTCAGGTGTTCTTGAAATCCTAAAGGCTTCTAGGAAGCCTTCCACTAGGACTACTTATAATTCTAAGTGGAAAAGGTTCTCCATTTGGTGTTCTGGAAACATATTCCCAGAATCTGCTGATTTGCCCATTGTGTTAGATTACATGGAACAATCTTAATTCTTGGGCCTGAGACCAGCTACCCTGAGAGTTCATTTTGGCAGCTGTCTCTGCTTTTGTTTCAGCAGAAAGCCATCCTCTCTTTCCGCTCACCCTGTATTTTCCAAGTTTTTTGAGGGATTACTTCTTTTCAATCCACCTTTTGGGATCTGGCCTGCCACTGCGACCTTAATATTTGCATTGCCCAGTTAATGCAACCCCTTTTGAACCTCTATTTTCCTGCCAGAGCTTAAGTATCTAACTTGGAAAACTGTTTTTCCTAGTGGCTATCACTTCTGCTAGGCATGAGGTGAGTTGCAAGCCTTGTCAGTAGAAACTGACTTTATTTCTTTCCACAGGGATAGGTAGTCCTCAGGACTAACAAGTTTGCCTAAGGTGGTTACAGATTTCCATCTTAACCAATCTGTCTCCTCCCAGTGTTTTTCACTGAACATTCCTCTTCTGGTGAGAGGAGATTGCACAGTTTGGACATTAAGAGGGCCCTTAGTTACTATATAGAACGTACCAGGGTCACAGGTCTCAGATCCCTCCTACTTTTCTCTCACTTATGGGAGGTTGGGAAAGGAAACCTGCCACTAAGAGATCAATTGCCAGGTGGATTGTCTCTTGTATCCAATTTTGTTATCAGAAACTGGGCAGAGATCCCCCTCTGGCTTGAGGGCTTATTCTACCAGAGGTACAGCCGATGTCTCTAGCTGCTGCCAGAGACATCCCTATATTGGAGATATGTCAAGCTGCTACTTGGAAAAGCGGTACACACTTTTCACCAAGCATTACTCCCTGGATGTCCAGGCTAGGAGAGATGCTCGGTTTGCACAGCTGTGCTTCAGCAGCCTATTCCCTAAGTAGGTTCTGTCCTCCTCCATGGAGGTACTGCTGTGTAGTCTGCAATTGTCATAATATAGCAAGACTTCATGTTGTTTGAAGAAAAAATTACTCACCTTAGTAATGTTGTTTCTTCTAATGGAGTCTTGCTATATTATGACCTCCCCCCCCCAGCCTGCTCCTCTCAGAACTTCTACTTGGGAATGGGGTGGGCAGCCTAGTGTGGGCACTATTTTATGCCCTTTATATGTGTTTTCACCCCTTCTTGGGGTTTGGGGGTGTGGTGTTTTTCATTTTTTCCTTATATTTCTCTCATATTGTTAAATTATACTGTATGGTTCTGGTCCCCTGACTTGAGTCTTTGTGTTGGGACCAGCAATAGGTGTTAATATTTAGGTAGCCAGTTGGCTAGTGTAGGTTACAGCTTCCACACAGACCTCCTAGTGAGTTTTTGCTCATAAAGATCTGACAGTTCAGGTTTGAAACTACACAGACAGAGCTTCTCTTTAGAGCTCATGCTCTAAGTTCCATTCATGGAATGGAGTTAACTCTTTCACCTCCGGAGCAGTTCTAATGGTGGGACAAACTGCAATTGTCATAATATAGCAAGACTCCATTAGAAGAAACATTACTAAGGTGAGTAATTTTTTTTTCCGCAGTAACTCTGCAAAAGAGAAACCCTCCATCTCCACTAGACCCTATAATAGGGGAGGCAGGGGCAGGCAAGTCCATTCCAGGCATTTTTATAATACCATGGTGGTCCCTGAAGCACCCCAGTATCCTCAGCAAGGTTACATTAGGGGTAGGGGCAGGAGAGGTGCCAGGCATGGTGCCCAATCTCAGCCCCAATCAAAGCAGGATTCCTGACTTCCTCAATCAGGCTGCCTCTCCTCTACCAGTAGGGGGCAAACGAACCCATTATTTCCAGATGTGAAAAACCATCACCACAGACAAGTGGGTTCTGGAAATAGTGGGTGAAGGACTGTCCTTAAGTTTCAAGTCCTTCCCCTCCCTAAAAAACAGTTTTCAAACCAGCCTCTCTTTTGGAGAGAAAACTATTAGAAAAAAGGTAAAGCACCCACTATCACAAAAGGCGGTGGAACCATGCTCCAATAGGGGGCTTTATCCAAAATATTTCTTACATCAAAGAAAAATGGAGAGTTATGGCCTATCTTGGACCTAAGAGTCCTCAACAGATTCCTGACAAAACCAAAATTCAGAATGGTAACACTGTCTCTGATTCTGCCAGCACTCCAAAAAGGAGATTGGCTGGCATCGTTGGACCTAAAAGATGCCTATTTCCACATCCCCATAAGGGAGTCTCACAGAAAGTACCTCAGATTCAGACTCCCATCAGGTCATTATCAGTTTTCAGCTCTACCATTCGGTCTCACTTCAGCTCCAAGAATGTTTACCAAGTGTCTGGCTGTGGTGGTGGCACACTTGTGAAGACAAGGTGTGTCAGTATTTCCTTATCTGGATGACTGGTTGGTAGTGGGAAAATCCCCACAGCAGTTAACAGAGCATCTTCAACTTACTCGGCAACTCCTGGAATCTCGGGTTTCTTCTAATTCTAGAGAAATCAGTTCTCTTCCCTTCACAAATTCTGCAGTTCATAGGAGCAGGATTGAATACCAAAATGAGAAGAGCTTTTTTACTCGGGGACAGGGTAAAAAGCATCCTGCAGTTGACAGGGTCTTTCAAACTAAATGTTCCAAGACCCGCAAGGCAATTTCTTCAGCTCCTGGGGCACATGACAGCTGCCACAGGAACAGTCCTGAGCTCCAGGTTTCAGATGAGGGACATCCAATTTCACTTAAGAGCTCATTGATACCAGAGAAAGGATTCCCTCTCAAAACTGGTCCCTGTAACAAAAACTCTCATTCAGGCCCTCCAATGGTGGAAGGAGGAAGCCAACCTCAGTGAAGGGGTTCCCTTCCAAAGGGAGCTTCCATCAGTGGTTCTCACAACAGATGCATCCCTATTAGGATGGAGGGGGGGCTCATCTCATCTGGCAGAGCACACTACCATGGGCACTTGGGCAAGTGCAGAGGCTGTCCTACATGTTAATCTGTTAAGAGTTCAGGGCAGTGTTTCTGGCAATGCAAGCTTTCATACCACTGATACAGGGGAAGGTAGTGCAAGTTGGAACAGACAGCACTACCACCATGTACTACATAAACAAGCAGGGAGGAACAAGGTCAAGCCTTCTTTGCACAGAGGCAATGAGAATTTGGACCTTGGCTTACTCTCTGGGATCCTTGCTGCAAGCCATTCACCTGCCAGGCAAGGACAGCATTCTGGTGGATGCCCTAAACTGAATCAGTCAGGCCCATCATGAATGGTCACTGAACAAGCATGTGGTGCAGGCCTTATTCAGGAGGTAGGGCACTCCAGATTTTTTTTCTCATATCAGAGCCATCACTTGCCACAGTACTGTTGCAGGCCTCCAGCAGTGGGATCAGTCCCTCTGGATGCTGTCATTCTGGATTGGTCAGGGAGATTCCTGTATGTATTTCCCCCATTCTCTCTGGTGTACAGAGTACTGTTGAAAATCGGGCTTCAACCAGCCACAATGATTTTGATAGCCCTAGACTGGGCTAGACAGCCATGGTACCCTCTATTGCTATCCATGTCAGTGGAAAAACCAATACACCTTCCCAGGCGGCACAATCTCCTGACCTCCAATCAGGGGATGATCCTATACCCGAACTTCGAGGCACTGAGACTCAAAGCTTGGCTCTTGAGGACTTAGAATATGCTGGTTTACATCTCTCTGAAGGAGTCATGGATGTTTTAAGGGGGTATAGGAAACCTTCTACCAAGAAAACCTATGCTGCAAAGTGGAAAAGGTTTTATATGTGGTGTTCTAGCAGCTATATAGTGCCATCACAGGCAGGGGTGCGACTGGTGCTGGACTGTGTGGTCGATCTGCATTCTTTAGGTTTGCAGCCTTCTACATTAAAGATTCATTTAGCTTCAGTCTCTGCTTATACTTCAGCAGGGAAGATTGTTTCTTTGGCATTGAACCCTATTTTTAAAAGGTTCTTCAAAGGCCTATCCCATATGTATCCACTGGTTAGGGTTACTATTTATATTGCTCAACTTATGGCTCCTCCTTTTGAGCCCATGTTTTCAGCATCCTTGAAGTATTTCACATGGAAAATCGTATTCTTAATGGCCATCACTTCGGCTAGAAGAATCTGTGAACTTCAGGCCTTATGCACTGAAAAGGACTACATTGCCTTTCACAGAGATAAGGTGGTTCTCCAGACCAATAGGAAATTCCTTCCCAAGGTGATTTTCAGACTTTCGTCTGAACCAGTCTCACTTTTTCAGTGTTTTTCACCAAGCATTCTTCTTCTGGTGAACGCAGGCTTCATAGCCTGGATGTCAAGAGAGCTTTGAGCTACTACATGACCGCTACTAAGCCCCATAGGCAGGACAGGACACATCTTTTCCTCACTTATGGGGATGTGGGAAAGGAAAATCCAGCATCTAAAAGGTCAGTTTCTCCTTGGATTGTTCAGTGTATCCAGTTTTGTTATTCTAAAGTGGGCAAGGAAGCCCCAGCTGGGCTCAGAGCCCACTCCACGAGGGGTACAGCTGCTACACTGGTAGCTGCAAGGGATGTTCCCTTGGTGGATATTCGCAAAGCAGTGACCTGGCAAACAGTACATACATTTGTCAAGCATTACAGCTTGAATATGCAGGCTAGGGCTAATGCCAGGTTTGGTACAGCTGTCCTGCAGAGCCTGTTTCCAAAACAGGTTCTTCGTGCCTCCAAAGGTACTGCTTTTTAGTCTGCAGAAGAGTTAGGAACATTAGAGTATTCCTGGGATGAGAAGAAGTTACTTACCATAGTAACCTTGTTTCTCCCATGGGATACTCCAATATTCACAACTCTCGCACTCTGCCTCCCTTATTAAGAACCAGTGGCCTCTGTATTCCATACTGTACCTTGGGGTATATATGCCACATTCTACTTTTATTGGAGCTTATTCTTTGTTTTTTCTCCTTTTCAGGTGATTCTGATATAGGATTTTGTGTGTTTTGTTAAATACATATATGTACAGTGCTCCTCCAGTTGGAAGTTGGGTGTGGGAATTTTAAAACAAATTCTTTATATTTTTAAATATTGGGCCAAGTCTTTCCAGGTGTCAATGAAATCTGAGAATTAGAATGTAGGCAGTGGATAGGTGGCAGCATTTGAAAAGTGGCTCATGCCAGTGATTCCATCATTAGCATAACATTTTATCTCTGGGCAGATCTGACTTAAAGGCACACTGCAGAAGTGTTAAGAATATTGGAGTATCCCCTGGGAGAAACAAGGTTACTATGGTAAGTAACCTTTTCTTCACTTCCTCCAAGCTTGGAATGCCATCACCACAGACAAGTGGGTTTTGGAGGTAGTGAACCAAGGACTGTCACCAAGTTTCAAGTCTCTTCCCAAACTGAGAGCCAGGCGATTTGCCCCAGCAACCTCTATAGACAAAGTCCTTCTGGAAGCAGAGGTAGCAAACCTACTAACCATCAGAGCTGTAGAATCTGTGCCCCTACTCCAGAGGGGAAAGAGCTTCTGTTCAAGATACTTCCTTACTCAAAAAGAAAAACGGGGACTGGCAACCCATTCTGGACCTGCGACTCCTAAACAAGCATGTCTCAAAACCAAAATTCAAAATGGTCGCTCTGGCCATGATCATCCCCACACTGCAAAAAGGGGATTGGCTGGCATCCTTAGACCTCAGGAATGCCTACTTCCACATATAAATAAAGTCACGCCACAGAAAGTACCTGAGGTTCAGACTACCCCTGAGGTCACTATCAGTTCACAGCCATGCCCTTCGGCCTAACTTCTGCCCACAGGGCATTCATAAAGAGTCTGGCTGTAGTGGTGGCACACTTAAGAAGGCAGGGTGTGACGGTATTCCCATACCTAGACGATTCGTTAGTCATGGGTCAGTCCCTGCAACATGCCAAGGACTCTGTAGCGATAGCAAAACACACATTAGAGTCATTAGGATTTCTGATAAATGTACAGAAATGCAAAATGGAGACAGTACAGCTTTTGGACTTCATTGGAGCAGTTAGACATCTGCCAGGGAAGAGGCTCTCTTCCACAGGACTGGGTGGACAGCATCCTGCAGTTAGCAGGATCATTCCAGCTGAACAGACCAAAGACAGCAAGAGAGTTCTTGTGACTGCTGGGCCAAATGGCAGCTTCCACAGCAGTAGTCCCAGGGTCCAGGTTTTTAGATGAGGGACATACAGCTTCATTTGTGAGCTCATTGGTCCCAGAGAAGGGATTCCCTGGCCAAATTGGTGCAGGTTTCAGACACCCTGCAGTAGTGGCTGTATCCAATCTCAGGGAAGGAGTCCTCTTCCAACAGGAGCATCCCTCAGTGGTGCTCACCATAGATGACTCTCTACTGGGTTGGGGTGCACATATGCTGGACCTAACTGCCAGCCAGATATGGTCACCTCAGGAATCCCTCCAGCACATAAATCTCCTGGGGTTCAGGGCAGTATACATGGCTCTACAGAAATTGCTCCTCACTTAAAAGGAAAGGTGATACAAGTCAGCACAGACACCACCCACCACCATGTACTATATTAGCAAGGGGGAACCAGGTCCACCCCACTGTGCACACAGGCCATGAAGTTGTGGGGCCTGGCCTACTTACTAGAAGTGTCCCTATAAGCTGTCCACCTCCCAGACTCTCTCAGCAGAATCGGCCAGAACCATCACGAACGGTTCCTAAATGCTCAAGTGCTCCAGTCTGTATTCAGGAGGTGGGGCACACCAGCGATAGATCTCTTCGCCTCCACAGACAATCACCAGCTGCCACAGTTCTGTTGCAGACCCCCCACCAGGGACACAGTTCCAGTGGATGCCTTAACACTAGATTGGTCAGGTAGATTTCTGTATGCCTTCCCTCCATTCCCCCTGTTGCTCAGGACTCTGATAAAACTCAGGTCACAACCAGCAACAGTGATCCTAGTGGCAACAGATTGGGTGAGACAGCCATGGTACTTACTGCTGAACCTGTCTGCCTCAGTCAATCCACCTGCCCCAGAGGCACAACCTTCTGTCATCCTCTCAGGGCAGGATCTTGTACCCAAACCTCAGAGCCCTGCGACTGAAGGCATCGCTCTTGAAGACTTAAAGTTTGCCAACGTAAACCTCTCTGAAGAAGGTTTGACTGTGCTCAGGGGCTCCAGGAAGCCATCTACCAAGAAAACTTACTCCTCAATGTGGAAAAGATTTTCCATTTGGTGTAAAGGAAGAGAGATGAATCCCTCTGGTGCTAGTCTCTCTGTCCTGCTGGACTGTCTGACTCATCTACACTCCATGAGCGTTAGGCCTTCCACACTGAAGATCCATTTGGCTGCAGTTTCAGCACATGTATCAGCTGGTAAAGATAGATCTTACTTCGAGAAACAGTTCTTGCAGCAGGTTACACCATTAGGCCTGAAGCCGGCAGGCGCCAGGACCCCATTGAAATTTTCTACCTAGCAGTATCCAGCGGGGGGGGGGAGGCACCCCCGATGTCAGGCATCATATAAAAGGGGGTGATCCCCCAGAATCCCCAGTTCTTTTCCCGCCGTCGACTCACCAGCATCGGCCTCACGGTCCCACTCTAGCAAACAACACCTAGAACTTTCATCAAAGTTTTACCTCTAAATGTCGGCATCTCCAACTCCTTCCTCAGAAGGACGTCCCTCCAAGTGTGCCTGCGGCAAACAGATCCCTTTCAAGGATCTACATTCATCCTGTCTGCGGTGCTTAGTCCCGGAACATGACATTGTCTTCAGGCAGCACTTCGGCTTCTCTGCATCCCATCAAGACTTCCAGGCCTTTGGCTTCCTCAGCACCCTCCTGGGCCTCCTCGAAGTCTTCAGACCATCACCAGTCCAAGTCCTCTTCAAAAAAAGCTTCCTCAGAGAGGCGCCGAGACTCCGTCAGATCGGCCTCCCAGCCTCTTAGGGGTCGGGATCCCCCTCCCAGGAAGACTAAGGACCTGACGTCCCTGAAACAGACGACGGACCCGAAGCGGGCTACCAACCCTTCATTGGTTAAACGCCCGTCTGACCAGACATTGGCTAAGCATCCGACGTCAGTGAGATGTTCACCGGAGCCAAAGACTGCCTCCCCGTCACCGTTAGACACCGGTCACCGGGACTCTACAGAGGAGGACCTGACGTTGCCTGATGACCAGGCAGGTGACTAATGAGGACGCTGGTTCCACAGGAGCTTCAAACCCGCAAATCTTTGGACCTGCTGCTGATACCGCACAGACCACCACACCAGGTCCATCGTCCAGTATGAGTATTCAGGAGGTCAAAGATCTCTTCACCTTTTGGTGGGACAAAATAAAGAAGGACGTGATCCCAGTAAAACCTCCTCCTCCTACTCTTACTCCCCCTCCTCCACTGCAGGGGCCAGCAGGAAGACCACCGACCCCCAAGGAACCTACTCCACCTCCTAGGGGAAGATCCAAAGAACGGAGAAAGACCCCTTCAAGATCTCCCTCAGGGTCTCCCAGTCCTAAGCGACCCAGACATTGATGGTCCACTACGCAGGGGGATGATTCTAGACCTGACACCTCAGATACCTCCAGGTCTCCTTCTCCAATCAGCATCCCATCACCTGACCCACGTGACCTGCCTAGGTCACCTCTGGATGGTCTCTCGTTTTCCGAAATCATGAGGCACATGCAGGAGAACATGGGATGGGATTCGGAAGATCTCGACCCCAAGAGACAGCGCCTAGCTTGTTACCTTCAGCAGAAGAACCCTAAGCCTGTGGAGGTGCCACCCTTGGTGGACACCTTCACGGACGTCACCAAGGCTGCATGGAAGTGTCCGCACTCCACCCCTGCGGTGCTGAAGAAAGCAGACCGCCTGTACAGGGGCTCTGCAGAGGATCCGTACTTGGTACAACAACCCCTGGCTGATTCCTTGGTCATTACAGCCTCCCATGATAGGCCTCAACAACCACAGTGTCTGAGTACACAACCACTGGACCAGGAATCCAAGCGAGTTGATGCTCTGGGGAGGCGCATGTATGTGGCTGCTACATGCTCCATCAGGTCACTGAACTATCTGACTCATATGGTTCAGTTTCAGAATGCCCTGTGGGAACAGGATCAGGACCTGGTTGACAAACTCCCAGATGGTGAGCAGAAGGCGGAGCTCTTGAACCTCCCCCGCACAGGGTCAGACGTGGGGACCCAAGTGTTAAGAGCTGCATATGATTCTGCGGACTTGTCTGCCAGGGGCGCAACTTCAGGCATCTGTCTCTGGAGACACTCCTGGCTCCATGTCTCTGGATTTACACTGGACGTACAGAAGAGTATCCTGGACGTCCCTGATAACGGAGAGGTCCTGTTTGGTGAACCCTCTGAAAAGGACATCACCAAGCTTCAGGAAGGCCGGGAAAGCAGTAAGGACTGTACAGGCCATGTACGGACTCAAATCTGGCTCCTTTCGTGGGAACCAGAACCGTTTTCGCATCTGACAACAACGACAGCAGCCACGTTCCGGCCAGCAGCAAAGGGGCATCTTCTACCATAAGGCCCAACCTAAGTCTTCCCCAGGCCGAGGTCAGCGGTATACTAAACCGGCCCAGTCTGCAGGGGGTAATGCCGCCACAGCATGACTCCTTTCCGGCCCCCGCCCCTCCTTTGGATCAACGGGCAGAAAAGGTCGGGGGTCACATCGCTCACCACTTTTCAGGGTGGCAATCGATTACCGCCAACTGGTGGGTCCTTCAACTGGTCAAGAGAGGTCACTTTATAGAATTCCTCGACCACCCACCATCAAGACCTCCCCTGCTTTCCTGTTATTCGGGTCAGCATGCACTGCTCCTACAGCAGGAGGTGCTTGTGTTTCTGGGAAAGGAAGCTATAGAGCACATACCGAGGAATCAGAGAGGTGCAGGTTACTATTCCCACTTCTTTCTGGTTCCCAAAAAGACAGAGGACCTCCGTACGATACTGGATCTCAGCGATCTCAATGCTTCAGTCTTTTAAAAATGCTTCTGCATGGTGACCCTTCCCGGTTTGATACCCATGCTCAAGCAGTGTGCCTTCCTAGCATCCTTGGACATGCAGGATGCCTACCTGCACATACCCATTGCTCGAGTGCACAGGAAGTTCTTGCGCTTCAAATTTATAGGTCGCCATTATCAGTTCTGAGCCCTCCCTTTCGGACTGTCATCGGCACCTCGGGTGCTTACGAAGTGCATGGCAGTCATAGCGGCAACTCTAAGGAGACGAGGCCACTACGTGTTCCCCTACCTGGTCGACTGGCTCCTCGTGGCACCCTCTCGGGAGGCTCTGATGTCTGCAATTCACTGTACTCAGTCCCTGTTCGGGACATTGGGCATCATTATCGATCAGGAGAAGTCACACCTGGTTCCGTCACAGAATCTGCAGTTCATAGGCGCAGTTCTGGACACCGTCCAGGGGAGAGATTTTCTTCCCCAGGACTGAGCGGAACACATCAGATCCCTCATCAGGGACATCTTGGCAAAGAAGACTGTCCCAGCCAGACTGGTTCTTTGTCTGCTCGGACACATGGCTGCGGCCATTGCAACAGTCCCGCTAGCCCATCTCCACATGCGGGTGACCCAGTAGATGTTACGGGTTCAATGGGATCAGAAGGAAGACCATTTGCAGCTTCCAGTTCGGATCACGAATGCAGTCATCCGGGATTGACAATGGTGGCTAGATTCAAAGAACCTGTTGGCGGGGGTCCCCTTCATTGTGCCGTCTTCGATTGTAACTCTCTCCATGGACGCCTCAGGGTTCGGTTGGGGTGCACACCTCGATGGGGTCAGGGCTCGTGGACACCTCAGGAAGCTCATCTCCACATAAATATTTTGGAAATGAGAGCAGTTCTTTCTGGTGGAAGGGGATTCCTTCCCTGAGGTTGCACATGTCTTTCCTCCAGTCCAGGGCTTGTAAGAGAATCCTTGTGACTGGAACCAACTTTGATAGGGAGTCCCTCTTTCAAACAACATGAAGTCTTGCTATATTATGACATATGCAGTATGACCTCAGGTTAGAACTGCTCCGGAGGTGAAAGAGTTAACTTTCCATGCAGAGCATGGAACCTTGAGCGCGATCTCGGTTGAACACTCTGTCTGTTGTAGCTCAAACTTAAACTGTCAGATTCTTTACTCCGCCTCACTGAACAGTCACTCCAGAGATTTCTCCTGCTGCTCGGTTCGTTTGTCGGTTAAAAAGTTGTAATTTTCAGTTTATTGACCAAAATTAAACCGCATTCGGTCGGTTCAAGCTCTGTCTGTGGTATTGTAAGTAATAGATAGGCTTATGTTTATTTGTTTCTGTGTGGAACTTGTAAACATCTTTTTCAGTTCAGTTTGAACCGATCAGATTGGTTTTAAAATAACTTTCTAGTCCTTTAGAGTGCGGTTCCCGGTTCTTATCGGTTCTAAAAAAAACGGATTTTATTATGGTTTTTTCCACGACCCGTGACATGGTTGGGAACCGTTAAGAGAGTCTTGCTTGGCGGATTGCCACTAACGGGCAAGTTTGGTTAGGCTGGCACTATGTCTGAGAAACCCAAAGAAAACCGACCCACTGGGTTTCAGCATTGTGGCCTCTGTGGGAAGCCTTTACAAGGCTGACCCACACACCACCTGTGTATATTGTCTGGGGTCTGACCACCCAATGCAGACTGCCAGATTTGTAACAATTTTCCTGCTGCCACGTGGAAAAGAGAGTTGGTAGGCTCAGGGAGGAGGCTAAAAGTCCGCTGACCGGATGGCCAGTCCGGTTTGGTTCCAACCGAACCTGAGGGGAGTGCCTCTGACCAGGCGATGCATACTCGGCAACGAAGAGCCAGCTCTGAGGGCCGGTTCCAACTAAAAGGACTGAAAGTCAGCTAGTGTGGAGCCAAAAGTTCTTTCTCAAACTGCTGGAGAAATAGCTAGCTATTAAATTCAACCGGCGCCATCAGGGAAGGCCGGTTCGACGGTTCCACCGGTTCAAGATTATGATTTTGAGATTTTTATGGGAACTGAGGAAGGAGGAGGGTATGAGGAGAGAATATGATTTTGAAGGTCTGGATGTGCCCATTGAACCGGACATCTCTCCAGACAGACCATCAGGGGTTTCCCCCACTAGGCTATCTGAGTCCCCTTCTCATTTTATGTTCTATAAGAAAGTTGCTGAAACTCTCCAACTCCCTGTTGAGGAAGCTGTTGATGATCAAGAAGAGCCTGAGTATGTGGAAATGATGGATATTCCAGAGTCTAGGAGACTGCCTATTACCTTGCACAAATCCTTTAGGAAACGGACAGTAAAAATTCTAAAAACTCCTCATTCTATCCTCCCTGTGGATAAAAGGATGGACAAGAGGTATGCTTTATCAGGCTCTGATACGGAGTTCCTCACTCAGCAATGCAGCCATGTGGGGGTAGTGCAGGCTGCTGCCTGTGACAAGGCAAATATTCCTCTAGCCTCTCACCCTCCTGAAAAGAACTCCAGGAGGATGGATGCCATGGCAAAGAAACAGTACATGGCAGCATCTTTAGGACTCAGACAGGCAAACTATATGGCTTATGCTGCTAGGTACCAGAAATCCAGATGGGATACTGTGTTGGCCCTAGCAAAACAGGCCCCTGACCAGCTTGCCAGGGAGCTGGAACAGGTAGCTGCAGATGGTATTGAGGCATCCAAGGTGCAATTTCATGCTGCAGTGGACTCTAATGATGTGTCATCAATGGTCATGGCTACATCTGTGGCTCTTCACAGAATGGCTTGGCTCAGATGTACTACCCTGTCACAGGATACCCAGTCTAAGGCCATGGATTTTCCTGTTGTGTGCAGTTCTCTGTTTGGGGAGCAGACAGAGAATTATATGAAGAAAATGGATGAATATAGGACCACCTATAGGAGTGCACAGGCTAAAGAAAGGCAAGCCACTCCTCAAAGACAGCATGGCAGGGGCAGGCCTTTTCATAGGCCTTTTTACCAAACCCAGGCCTCCTCTTCTGCTTATGCCCAGAGGGGGTTCTTTAGAGGGAGAGGCAGATGGGGTACAAGTAAGCCTGTTTCTACCCCTCAGCCCAAAGCCCCTGCCAAGCAGGCACCCTGATGGGGTGGCCAGGGCCGATTCTCCACTACCGGTAGGGGGCAGGCTGGCTTACTTGTCCAGGACTGGAAGTCTTTAACATCAGACAAGTGGGTCCTGGAAGTAGTAAGCCAGGGACTGGTTCTCAGCTTCAAGAAATTTCCAAAGATGAGAGCCAGGTCCTTTCCACCTGCAAATCCATCAGAGGCATTTGCCCTAGAAACAGAAGTTTCCACCCTCCTGGCTCTCAGAGCTGTGGAAAGGGTTCCTCCCCTACACCAGGGCAAAGGGTTGTACTCCAGGTACTTCCTTACCCCAAAAAAGACAGGAGAATGGTGGCCCATCCTGGATCTCAGGTATCTAAACAAGCACCTTTTAAAACCAAAATTCAAAATGGTGACACTGGGAATTATTTTACCCTCTTTAAGGCCAGGGGACTGGCTAGCCTCCCTGACCTCAAGGATGCCTACTTCCATGTTCTTATCAGAAGCTCCCATCGAAAGTACCTCAGATTCGAACTGCCCTCAGGCCATTACCAGTTCAGAGCAATGCCCTTCGGCCTCACCTCGTCCCCGAGGGTGTTCACAAAATGCCTGGCAGTAGCAGTTGCCCACTTAAGAAGGCAAAAGATTGCCATCTTTCCTTATCTGGACGACTGGCTCATTGTAGGCCAGTCCCCAGACCAGGTCAAACTACACCTTCAGGTAACTCAGCAACTGCTCACATCTCTAGAATTCCTTCTCAATCTTCCAAAGTCAGTTCTAGAGCCTGTCCAGCCTCTCACCTTCATAGGCGCAGAACTGAACACAAAAGAGGCCAGAGCCTTCCTCCCTCTGGAAAGAGCAAGGACCTTGGTCTCTCTGGCCTCCTCTTTTACCCTGCAGGTCTCTCGACCAGCAAGGCATTTTCTACAGCTCCTGGGGCACATGGCTGCTTCTACAGCAGGAGTGCAGGGAGCAAGATTTCAGATGAGGGACATCCAGTTCCATTTGAGAGCCTTTTGGTGTCAAAGGACAGACCCTCTAACCAAATTGATCCCAGTGACTCGAACCCTGATCCAGGCCCTTCAGTGGTGGCAGGACCAGAGCAATCTGAGACAGGGGGTTCCCTTCATTCCCCAGTCTCACTCCTTGACCCTTACTACAGATGCATCCCTCTTGGGGTGGGGAGCTCACATGGGCGACCTTACTACCCAGGGGTTGTGGTCCCCTCAGGAATCTCTGCTCCACATCAATTTGTTGGAACTCAGAGCAGTTTTTCTAGCACTCCAGGTTTTTTCCACATCTGTTCAGAACAAGGTTGTTCAGGTCAGAACAGACAATACCACTACAATGTGGTACATCAACAAGCAAGGAGGCACTCGGTCTACGGCCTTGTGCACCGAAGCAATGAAGTTGTGGTCTCTGGCTTATTCCCTGAACGCCTCTCCTCACGGCAGTTCACCTCCCAGGCAAGGACAATGTCCTAGCGGATGCTCTCAGCAGGATTTCCCAGGGCCATCATGAATGGGCACTGGACCCCCTAGTACTGGAGGTAGTATTTGCCAGATGGGGCACCCCGCAGATAGATCTCTTTGCAGCCTCAGACAATCACCAACTTCCCCTTTTTTGCTGCAGGCCCCCAGTGTTGGGCTCAGTCCCTCTGGATGCCTTCCTACTCAGTTGGGAAGGGAAGTTTCTCTATGCTTTTCCCCCTTCCTCTTCTCTTCAAGGTGCTAGTCAAAATCAGATCTCAACCCTGCAAGATGATCCTGGTTGCACCAGATTGGGCCAGACAGCCCTGGTACCACTCCTCATGTCCTTAGTAGTCCACCTTCCCTGTGTCTTCCCAGGAATCACAACCTGTTAACCTGTGCCCAGGGGAGAGTTTGGTATCCGAACCTCAAATCTCTCAATCTCAAGGCCTGGCTCTTGAAGAGAGAGTTTGCTGACCTGCACCTTTCCCAAGGTGCATTGGATATCTTGAAGGCCTCTAGAAAGCCTTCCACCAGGGCTACTTATAATTCAAAATGGAAGAGATTTTCCATATGGTGCACTGGCAAGGATATTCCCCCAGAATCTGCTGACCTGCCCACGATCCTGGATTATTTGGTGCATTTGAATTCTTTGGGGCTGAGACCAACTACCCTAAAAGTGCACTTGGCAGCCGTGTCTGTTTTCTTATCAGCAGATAAGCCCTCTTCTTTTTCAGCTCACCCTGTATTCTCCAAGTTTTTTAAAGGGTTGCTTCACATCAACCCTCCATTCAGGGACAATGCCCCTGCTTGGGATCTTAATATTTGCATTGCCCAGCTTATGCAACCCCCTTTTGAGCCATTGTCTTCAGCAGAGCTTAAGTACTTGACTTGGAAAACTGTGTTTCTGGTAGCCATCACTTCTGCCAGGCGCATAAGTGAGCTGCAAGCATTGTCAGTGGAGCCTGATTTTATCTCCTTTCACAGAGATAAGGTGGTCCTCAGGACTAACAGAAAGTTTTTGCCTAAGGTGGTTTCAGACTTCACCTTAATCAATCCATGTCTCTTCCTGTGTACTTCACTGACCATTCCTCCTCTGGTGAGAGGAGATTGCACAGTTTAGATGTCAAAAGAGCCCTTAGTTACTATTTAGAACGTACCAAGGGTCACAGGTTTGAATCCTCCAATTGTTCCTCACTTATGGTGAGGTTGGTAAGAAAACCTGCCACTAAAGATCCATTACCAGGTGGATTGTCTCTTGTATCCAATTTTGCTATGAAAAACTGGGTAAGATTCCTCCTCAGGCCTGAGGGCTCACTCTACCAGAGGTACAGCTCGTCTCTGGCTGCTGCCAGGACATCCCTATCCTAGAGATATGTCAAGCAGCTACCTGGAAAACAGTTCACACTTTTACTAAGCATTACTCCCTGGATATCCAGGCTAGGAGTGATGCTCGATTTGGCACAGCTGTGCTTCAGAGCCTATTTCCTAAGTAGGTTCTGTCCCTCCTCCTTGGAGGTACTGCTGTGTAATCTGTATATGTCATAATGTAGCAAGACTTCATGTTGTTTGAAGAAAAAATTACTCACCTTAGTAATGTTGTTTCTTCTAATGGAGTCTTGCTATATTATGACCACCTCACAAGCCTGCCCCTCTCAGAACCTCTACTTTTGGGATGTGGGTGGGCAGTGCAATGTTGGCACTTCATAAGATGCCCACTTTATTTTCACCCTTTCTTAGGGTGCTTAGGTGTTATGCTTTATTTTTTCTTTCTTGAATCACCTGACTTGAGTCTTTGTTTTGGGATCAAGAACAAAAATGTGTTTTTGTAGTTAGTAGCCAGTGGGCTAGTGTAGGTTTACGGCTTCCACACAGAACCTTAGTGAGTTTTTGCTCGTAAAGATCTGACAGTTTAAGTTTGAGCTACAACAGGCAGAGTGTTCAACCGAGCTCGTGCTCAAGGTTCCATGCTCTGCATGGAAAGTTAACTCTTTCACCTCCGGAGCAGTTCTAACCTGCGGTCATACTGCATATGTCATAATATAGCAAGACTCCATTAGAAGAAACAACATTACTAAGGTGAGTCATTTTTTCTTTGGGACCAGTGAGCTCTGAGATGGTACTAAATATCCCTCTTCTGAAACCTGGCACCTGGAACTATAGATGTTGTAAATGCCATGTGGTCTAGAAGTCTGAGGACGTGCCTGGATGGCCTTGGTTGCCCAAGGACAAATGAGTGTGCCAGGGCCTGGAGGTTCTCTGTCTAGTGGGAGTAGGGCTTAGCCTTGCTGTGTGTCCAGCTGTGTTCCAGTGAACTCCAGGAGTTGAACTGGCTCAAAGTGGGACTTTTCTATGTTGATCTGCAATCTCGACTCCTCCAGGGTGAGTTTTGTGAGGTTGAGGGAGTCTCTGAACTTTTGGGGAGACTTGTCCACTATCAGCCATTCGTCCAGATAGGGGAAGACAGAGACCTTCTGTCTTCTGAGATGGGCTGCCACCACTACCAGGCACTTTGTGATAACTCTGGGAGCTGAAGAAAGGCCAAATGGCAGAGTTGCAAACTGGTAGTGGTCCAAGAGCAGTCTGAATCTGAGATACTTTCTGTGAGAGGGCCTGATTGGAATGTGAAAATAGGTGTCTCTGAGGTCTAGGGAGGCTAGCCAGTCTCCCTGTTGCAAGGAAGGAATCACCTTAAATTTGGGACTGACCAGCTGCATGTTTAGGTTATCTGAGATCTGGAATGGGTCACCAGTCCCCATTTTTCTTTTGGGTGAAAAAGTCTCTGGAATAGAAGCGTTTTCCCCATTGGGAGAGGGGTACGTTTTCCACTGCTTTTGCTAATAAGAGAGACTTTACCTCCAACTCCAACAGAATATTTTCTGTGGGAATTAGAGGTTTGAAACTCCTATGGCCCTGCTGTGTGGAAGATTTCTTGAACTGCAGGGTAAGACCTTGACCCACCACCTCCATCACCCACTTGTCTGTGGTGATGTGTTGCCATTGATGGAGATAGTGGGTCAGCCTTTCCCCTACTGGCAGAAGGGGAAGGGGTGACCTGGGCCTTCCAGTCAAGGGTTTTGTTTGGTCTGGGTTTTTGTTGAGGGGTGGGGTCAGCACATTTCTAGCCCTCCTGCCTCTTCCTCCAAAGAATCCTCTCATCTGAGAGTAATCCAAGGGCATGGGCATTGGCATAGGGTAGAAGGACCTGGGGTAGTAACCTCTACCTCTGCCACCTCTTCCCTGGGGCTTTTAGGAAGTAGATGTTTTCTCTTTAGCTGCATTTCTCTGAAAGGTGGTTTTATATTCCTGCACCTTTTTCATGTATGCCTCTGTTTTGTCCCCAAAGAGAGAATTGTTCTCACAGGAGAAATCCATAGCTTTAGTCTAGGTGCCCTGGGAGAGATTAGTAGTTCTCAATCAGGCAAACCTCCTGAGAGGAATGGCCTGAGCCATACATCTAGGGCAGTGTCACTGGCATCTACAGCCATATGAAACTGGTATTTTGTGGCTTCCAAGGCAGTTCTTACAGTTTCTGCCAGGTCCTGAGCAACGTTATCTGGAGCTTTCTGGCCGATAGCCAGGACAGAGTTCCACAGTGCCTTTTCATACTGAGCTGTGTATGCCATATAAATAGAAAGCAGAAAGGCTGTGGTGTATGATTTCTTATCCATAGCATCCAGTTTCCTAGACTTTTTCTGGAGGCTGGCATGAAAGGGGCACCTAAGCCCTGTCACAGGCTGCAGCCTGCACCACTCCTTCATGGTCTCTATGTATGTAAAAGTACCCAGCATGCGTCTTATCCAGCTGGTACTTTTTCTCTATCTTCTTATCCACACCTGGGATAGAGGTGGGATTCTGGAGTAACTTGAAAATGGCCCTGCAAAGGGACTTATGAACTGGAAGGAGTAAGTTTCTAGGAGGAGGGAGACTCATCATAGCTAAAAGCCTGCCTCCTCATCCTTTTCTGTGGTCTCTTGAATGGAGAGATCAAGAGGATCCACCATGTGTTGTACAAAAGTGTAATGGGATGAAAAATCCTCCTGACCATGGGAAGGAGAACCAAATTCCTGGTTAGGGGAAGCATCAGGCTCTAAAGGTTCACACACCTCATCATCATCACCTTCCTCAAAGAAAAGGCCCTGGCCTAGGTCAGGGTCAGAGGGAGTAGGTGTGAAAGGACCAGCTGGGGCACCAAAGAGATTGCCCACAGCTTGAAAGGTCTGATATAGTTGCCAAGCTTTTTCCATTTCCTCCGCAGAGGGTATATTTTGTTGTGACACTGGCTTCTCCCTTTGCTGTTTGGTGGGGTGGGCAGTGGTATGTTTTTCTTTCTGTTTCTTTTTAGCAGGCACTGAATTAGGAACCTGCTCTGAATGGCTTTTTTTGTTTGGCTTGGTCAAAATTATTTTTATCAGCCTTATTTTCTAGGTGTCCTTGGAGGACCTGTCTTTAGATTTATGATGCGAGGAGGACCCCTCTTCGGAAGTCTTATTAGAGGGGGAGGCAGATTGAGAAGCCATTCTTTCCAGCCTTTTGGCTCTTTTCTTTACTGTTTTTGATCAAAATTTAGTGCAAAGTTCACAGTTAGCAGAAGTGTGACTTGGACCCAAACACTTTAAATAGAGGTCATGGCTGGCTGCCTTGGCCGTTATTTTAAAACATTTAACACCATTTTTGAAATCCTGTAGGTCCAGTTCTCTTTTGGGTCTATTTGACATGCCAATCTCATTAGAAAACCTCAAAAACGGTTACCAAAAGGGAAAAAAATAAGAGCTTTGCGATCGGTTCACAAGTGCTATGTATCCATGAGAATCAGTTACTAAATAAAGAAAAATAAAGTAAAAAATAGCGCTAAACACAGTTCCCTTAAAAACAAGGGAACCAATAAGAAACTGAAGTTATAACATCACAAATGTGAAACATTTATCTCAGAAGCAGTATTTTTAGTCAGAAAATAAAGAGCCGGAACCGCAGAAAAGATCACTGTGTGGATAGTTTCTTCAGTTCCTGGTAACCGAGGAAAACACTCACAAAAATGATATAAAACTCTAAAGGCAGCACATACTATCAAATAATACCAACTTTAAAAGAAACAAACTTCTTCAAGCGAAGATGGACAGAGAGAACTCTAGAGCCAACTAGTCCAATCAGGTGGAGAAATGAATATGACTGGCTTACAGCAGCACCTACAGGCAGCACTCTAAACTACAATCTGATAGGCCAGTTCATTTTCATCATTAGGATACACTTCACCTTCGGGGCAGCTGAACCCAGTTGGCAATACTGCATTAGTCAAACATACTGAGGGATTCCTGAGGTGAGAAAGGAGTATTTTCCAAAGGAGAAGATGCTCGAGGACAGGGGGTTGCAATATGAAGTTTGGGTGGGGGGGCTCGGGAAATGTGAGGATGTATTTCTTCACGGAGAGGGTGGTGGATGCTTGGAACAGCCTCCCAGTGGAAGTGGTGGGGGCTAGAACAGTCACAGGATTTAAGAATGTATGGGATAGACACGAGGGAATCTTAGAAGCGAAAGGGGGGAGTAAGCTGGAGTCCAGGTAGGGTCTCCGGTGGCATCTTAGGTAGGAAATTTAGGGCAAACTGGGTGGACCAAGTGGTCCTATTTGCCCACAATTTCTATATTTCTGTGAGTGACGAAGTCACAGGTGAGGTGGCATTTGATCTGGCAGAGATTGCCAGGAGGGCTTTGGATGCAACCAAGTATCCATTCCACATGGCAGTGGGTATCAGTGATACTGCCTCTAGGTTCATGGCCTCAGCTATCTCCATGAGGAGATTTCTCTTGGCTTGTAACCACCAACCTTTTTCAAGACACTCAGGCCAAGGCCATGGATTTTCTTTGTGAGAACAATTCACTCCTTGGTGACAAAACAGGCTTATATTGAAAAGGTGGAAGAATACAAGACCACCTATAGAAGCAATGCAGCTAAGCAGAAGCCTTCCACTTCCTATAGGACTCAGGGAAGGGGAGGTAGGGGTAGAGGGCACTATCCCAGGCCTTTTTTCAGGCTCAGGCATCCCTTGACTACCAGCAGCCCAGAGGTTATTTCAGGGGCAGAAGGGCCTCTAGTTGGACTGACCTGGCACCAGCTGCCAGAACTCAGTCCAAGCAAACCCCCTGATGTGCAGGTTCAGGTTGCAGCCCCACCCACAGTGGGAGGCAGGCTGGTGCACTTCTCTCAAGCCTGGGAAACCACTAGTACAGACAAGTGGGTCTTAGAGGTAGTGAGCCAAGGTCTCTCACTGAATTTCAAGTCATTCCCCAAGTTGCAGGGTCACAGAATTTTCAAACCTGCAACCTCAGCAGAAAAAGCGCTTCTAGAGCAAAACGTCAAGAAGCTCCTGCAGATGAATGCAGTGAAGACTGTTCCCATACCACAGTGCGGAAAAGGCTTCTACTCAAGGTACTTCCTTACCCAGAAGAAAAATGGGGAATGGCAACCTATCCTGGCTCTGACTGCTAAAAAACATCTGACAAAGCCCAATTTCAAGATGGTCTCTATGGCCAACAGTCATTCCTTCAAACAACATGAAGTCTTGCTGTATTCTGACTATTGCAGTTAGTCCCAGCCTTTACCCCGGAGAACAAAGGGTTAACTTTCTATGCAGAGCATAGAATGCTGAGCTCGAGCTCGGTTGAGGTCTCTGGAGCCCTTTGAAATCCAACTGTCAGATTCTTTACTCCACCTCACTGAACAGTCGCTCTGGAGATTTCTCCTTCAGCTTGGCTCGAAAGTCTGTTAAAGTCTTGGTTAAGTTGTCGGTTTTTAACGAATTTATTTCCGCATAGTTGGTTCAGTCTCTGTCTGTGGTACCGTGAGTACTAGATAGGTTTTGTTCTGATTTTCTGTGTGGAAATTGTAGTGTTAGATCGGTTCGGGTGAACCGATCATTCGTATTGAATCCTTGTGTTTTACTTTAGAGTGGTTGAATGGGGTCCTTATCAGTTCTAAAAAAAACGTGTTTTGAAGTTTTTTTCCAACACCGCGACTACGGTTAAGGGCGATAAGGAAGTCTTATAGCTGATTTGCCATAAAAGAGTAAGTTTAGTTAGGTTGGCCATGTCTGAGAAACCCAAGAAAAAGACGGGCCCACTGGGTTTCAACACACTGCAGTGAGTGTGGGGAGGTCTTTGCTAAGGCCGAACCCCACACCACCTGTGTTTATTGCCTGGGGTTTGAACACCTCGATTCAGACTGCCAAATTTGTAAAAATTTTCCTAAATCTACCCTTGAAAAGAGATTAGGTAGACTGAGGGAAAAGGAGGCTGAGAAGTCCGCTGACCCAGATGGCCAGCCCGCTTTGGTTCCGACCGAACAAGAAGGAGTGCCCTCTGACCAGGGCAAAACTTCTTCAGGCAAGAGGAGAGCCGATCCTGAGGGGTTGGTTCCTACAAAAAGGAAACACAAAGAAAAATCGACTGGTTTGGATCCAGAGGTTCATGTTCTGACTGCCGAGGAAATAGCCAGAGCGATTCAAATTGTGGAATCGTTTCGCCCGGTTCTGACAGATCCGGCACCTTTTTGCAGGGGTTTGGTTCGTTCGGTTCCCCCGGTTCAAGATTATACCCCTAAAGATTTTTATGAACCAGAGTTTGAGGAAGAGGGGGAGTTTGAAGATCATGGTGATGATGGTGAAAGTCTGGATGTGCCTGTGGAACCAGACATCTCCCCAGACAGACCTTCTGGTGTATCCCCTCCTAGGCTTTCTGAGTCCCCTTCCCATTTTCTGTTTTACAGAAAGGTGGCTGAAACCCTCCAGCTTCCTATGGAGGATCAGGAGGAGCCTGATTATGTGGAAATGATGGACATCCCAGAGTCCAGGAGACTGTCTATTCCCCTTCACAAATCCTTTGGGAAACGGACACAAAAAATTCTGAAGTCTCCCAATTTTGTACCCCCTGTTGACAGAAGGATGGACAAGAGGTACACACTATCAGGCTCAGATACAGAGTTTTTATAAGAGCAATGCAGCCATGTTAGGGTAGTGCAGGCTGCTGCCTGTGACAAGGCAAACATTCCCTTGGCTTCACACCCCCTAGACAAAGACTCCAGGAAGATTGATGCCATGGCAAAAAAACAGTACATGGCATCTTCCTTGGGACTCAGACAGGCGAATTATATGGCCTATATAGCCAGGTACCAGAAGTCCAGGTAGGATACTGTACTGGCACTGGCTAAACAGACCTTCCCCCCAGCTAGCCAAGGAGCTGGAGGAGGTGGCTGCAGATGGGATTGAGGCATCAAAAGTACAGTTTCCTGCTGCTGTGTACTCCAACGATGTGTCATAAAGAGTCATGGCTACATCTGTGGCTCTCCAGAGAATGGCTTGGCTCAGATGTACTAGCCTCTCACAGGACACCCAGGCTGAGGCGATGGATTTTCCTGTCGTGGATAATTCTCTGTTTGGAGAGCAGACTGAGAATTACATGAAGAAAATGGACGAGTACAGGACCACTTATAGGAGTCCTCAGGCCAAGGAGAGGCAGGCAACTCCTCAAAGGCAGCAGTCTAGGGGCAGGGGCAGGCCTTATAATAAGCCTTTTTACCAAGCACAGGCCTCTTCTCCCTTTTCACAGAGGGGGTTCTTCAGAGAGAGAGGCAGAAGGGGCATGAGCAGGGCTGCATCCACCCCTCAGCCTAAGGCCCCTGCCAAGCAGACACCCTGATGGGTCTGCCCGGGTTGACTCTCCTATTCCAGTAGGGGGCAGGCTGGCTTACTTTGTCCAAGACTGGATGTCTGTTACCTTAGACAAGTGAGTCCTGGAAGTAGTAAGTCAGGGACTGGTTCTCAGCTTCAAAAAATTTCCAACGATGACAGCCAGATCTTTTCCACCTGCAGGTCTGTCAGAAACCCTTGCTCTAGAGGCAGAGGTTTCATCTCTTCTGGCCTTAGGAGCCATAGAGAGAGTTCCTGCCCTACACAGGGGCAAAGGTCTGTACTCCAGGTACTTCCTTACCCCAAAAAAGACAGGGGAGTGGTGACCCATCCTAGACCTAAGATACCTGAACAAACATATTTTAAAACCAAAGTTCAAGATGGTAACTCCGGGAATAATTCTTCCCTCTCTAAGGCCAGGGGACTGGCTAGCCTCCCTGGACCTAAAGGATGCCTATTTTCACATTCCCATCAGGTGCTACCACAGAAAGTACCTCAGGTTCGAGTTGCCTTCAGGCTTCTATCAGTTCAAAGCAATGCCTTTTGGTCTAACATCAGCCCCAAGGGTTTTCACAAAGTGCCTGGCAGTAGTCGTTTTCCTTTCTAAGAAGGCAAAAGATTTCCATTTTTCCATATCTGGACGACTGGCTCATAGTGGGCCAGTCTCCAGACCAAGTCAAGTCAGACCTGCAAGTGACCCAGTAAGTGCTCACTTCTCTAGAATTTCTTCTCAACCTTCCCAAGTCAGTTCTTGAGCCAGTGCAGCTCCTTACCTTTATAGGGGCAGAGCTGGATACTGTGAAAGCAAGAGCCTTTCTTCCCCTTGAAAGGGCAAGAGTTCTTTTAGAACTGGCTTCTTCCTTCAGCCTTCAGGTGTCTCGACCAGCAAGGCATTTCCTCCAGCTCTTGGGCCACATGGCAGCTTCTACAGCAGTGGTCCGAGGGGCAAGATTCCAGATGAGGGACATTCAGTTCCACCTGAGGGCCTTTTGGTCCCAAAGGAAGGATTCCCTTACCAAACTGATTCCAGTGACTCGGACCCTGATCCAAGCCCTTCAATGGTGGCAGGATCAGGACAATTAAAGCAGGGTCCTATTTGCCACTCAGTCTCATTCAGTGGTCCTTACCACAGATGCTTCCCTCCTGGGCTGGGAGCTCATCTGGGGCTCCTCACCGCCAGGGACTGTGGTCCCTCAGGAATTCCTTCTCCATATCAATCTCCTAGAACTCAGGGCAGTTTTTCTGGCCCTGCAAACTTTCTCTCAGTCAGTGCAGAACAAGGTGGTTCAAGTCAGAAGAACCACCACCACCACCATGGTACATCAACGAGCATGGAGGTACTCAGTCCTACGGCCTTGTGCACAGAAGCCATGAAGTTGTGGTCTCTGGCTTATTCTCTGCAAACCTCTCTGATAGCAGTCCACCTTTCAGGGAAGGACAATGTGCTAGCAGATGCACTGAGCAGGATCTCACAGGGCCATCACGAATGGTCCCTGGACCCTCTGGTCTTGAAGGTGATTTTTTTCAAGGTGGGGCACTCCAGAGGTAGATCTCTTTGCAGCCCCAGACAATCACCAACTTCCTCTCTTTTGTTGCAGACCCCCAGTCTTGGGCTCAGTCCCTCTGGATGCTGTGATTCTGAACTGGGAAGGGAAATTTCTGTATGCCTTCCCTCCCTTTCCTCTACTGTTCAAAGTTTTAGTCAAGATAAGGTCACAGCCTTGCAAAGTGATTCTGACTGCTCCAGACTGGGTCAGACAGCCTTGGTACCCCCTGTTGCTGTCCCTAGCAGTCCATCTTCCCCTGTCTCTTCCCAGGAATTACAAACTGTTAACCTCCTCTCAGGGGAGGATTTGGTACCCCAATCTTCAGTCTTTCAATCTCAAGGCATGGCTCTTGAAGAGTTAGAGTATGCAGATTTGCATCTGTCTCAGGGAGTTCTGGATATTCTCAAAGCCTCTCGAAAGCCTGCCACTAGAAAAACCTATAACTCCAAATGGAAGAGATTCAGCATTTGGTGTTCCAAGAAACATGTTTCCCCAGACACTGCTAGATTGCCTACAGTTCTGGATTACATGGTCCATCTGAATGGCTTAGGCCTCAGGCCAGCTACTCTCAAGGTGCACTTATCAGCTGTTTCTGCTTTTCTGTCAGTGGGGAAGTCTTCCTCACAATCATCTCATCCTGTGTTCTGTAAATTTTTTAAAGGATTGCTTCATTCCAATCCTCCCTTTAAAGACACTGCCCCTGTCTGGGATTTAAATGTTTGCATTGCTCAACTTATGCAACCTCCCTTTGAACCTATGTCCTCAGCAGACCTTAAGTACTTGACTTGGAAAACTGTGTTTTTAGTAGCCATTACCTCTGCCAGACATATCAGTGAATTGCAAGCCCTGTCAGTGGAACCTGATTTTATCTCCTTTCATAGGGATAAAGTGGTCCTTAGAACCAATAGAAAGTTTTTGCCCAAAGTGGTTTCAGATTTCCACTTGAATCAGTCTCTGTCTCTCCCTGTTTTCTTCACCGATCATTCTTCTTCAGGAGAGAGGAGGCTACACAGTTTAGATGTTAAAAGGGCCCTTAGCTTCTATATAGAGTGTACCGAGGGTCACAGGTTTGATTCCCTCCAGTTGTTCCTCACTTATGGAGAAGTGGGAAAGGGCAAACCTGCCACCAAGAGAACTGTTGCCAGGTGGATTGTGTCTTGTATGCAATTCAGCTATGAGAAACTAGGAAGGCCTGAGGGCTCACTCCACCAAAGGTACAGCTGCTTCCCTGGCTGCCGACAGGGATATTCCTCTCTCAGAAATTTGTCAAGTAGCCACCTGGAAAACAGTCCATACCTTTACCAAGCATTACTCTCTGGATATCCAGGCTAGGGGTGATGCTCGGTTTGGCATAGCATTACTTCAGAGCCTATTCCCAAAGTAGGTTCTGTCCCTCCTCCATGGAGGTACTGCTTGGTAGTCTGCAATAGTCAGAATACAGCAAGACTTCATGTTGTTTGAAGGAAAAATTACTCACTTTAGTAATTATGTTTCTTCTAATGGAGTCTTGCTGTATTCTGACCTCCCTCCCTTCCTCCCCTCTCAGAACCTGTTTTTGGGCAGTGGGTAGACAGGTGCAGTGTTGCACCTCAGGGGTGCTCCTTTTACACCCTCTTCTTTTTGTTTGGGTGTTTGTTTTATTATTATTCTTATTTGGATTGGTTTTTGGTTTTGGGTTTCCTGACTTGAGTCTTCCTTTGGGAATCCCAAACTTTTTTTTGCCAGTTGGCTAGTAAAAATTTTACAGTTTCCACATAGGATAGTTAGTGAGTTTTTGCTTGTAAGAATCTGATGGTTGGATTTCAAAGGACTCCAGACAGAGACCTCAACCGAGCTCAAGCTCAGCCTTCTGTGCTCTGCATAGAAAGTTAACCCTTTGTTCTCCGGGTCAGTTTAAAGGCTGGTGCTAACTGCAATAGTCAGAATACAGCAAGACTGCATTAGAAGAAACATAATTACTAAGGTGAGAAATGCTTTCTTCTCTGCAGTAAGGAAACTGGTTGGCCTCACTGCTCCTGAGGGTTGCATACTTTCACATTCCAATCAGGCCGTCACAGGAAGTATCTGAGGTTAAGGCTACCCTTAGGCTATTACCAGTTCTCAGACCTTCCCTTCGGTCTCACCTCTGCCCCAAGGGTGTTGACAAAGGGTCTGGCTGTAGTAGTGACTCATCTCAGGAAGCTAGGGGTCACAGTGGTCCCTACCAGCAGATCAGGGCCCCTCTCAGCTTAGCATGGGGCACCTTGGAATCCTTGGAGTTTCTTAAAAAATCCTACAGTTCCCGGGCAGACCCCTACAGGTCCTGGAATTTCTACCACAAGACAGAGTGAACAGCGTTCTTGCTCTGGCAAATTAATTTGTCCTAGGGCAGCCCAGATCAGCAAGGCATTTCTTGCAACTCTTAAGCCACACGGCTGCCACCACAGCAGTGGTCTCTGGTGCCAGGTTCCAAATGAGAGACATACAGTTTCAAAGAGATTCTCTCTCTCCAAACTGGTTCCAGTCAAAAAATCCTTTCTACAGGCCCTCAAATGGTGGAAGGAAAGGGATAATCTCAGAGAGAGGTTGCCTTTCTAACAGAAAGCCCCCATGGTCATTCTCACAATGGATTCCTCATTCTTAGGGTGGGGAGTGCAATTGGATGACCTTATAGTAAGTTGTACTTGGTCACTCCAGGAGTCAAGCCTGCATATTAACCTGTAGGAGCTCAGGGCAGTTTTTCTCGTCATACAGGCATTTGCCCCTCAGATCCAGGGCAAATCAGTACAGGTCAGAACAGATGACAACACCACCACAATGTACTGCATCAACAAGCAGGGTGGCACCAGATCCATCAAGCTGTGCACAAAGGCCATATGAATCTGGAACCTGGCCTACTCCAGACAGGTCACCCTGTCTGTGGTCCACCTCCCAGGGATGGACAACATTCTAGCAGATTTCTCCCAGCAGAATCAGTCAAAACCACCACGAGTGGTCCTTAAACAGGTACTAGACACCATCTTCAGGAGGTGGGATTCCCCAGAAATAGACCTCTTTGCTTCCAGGGAGACTTACCAGCTACCTCTGTTTTGTTGCAGGGCTCTGGCACTGGGCACAGTACCCTTGGACGCCCTGGCTCTGAAATGGACAGGGAGGTTTCTCAATGCTTTCCACCCTTCCCCCTATTGCTGAAGGTTCTCCTCAAACTGAGGAGTCAGCCAACGACCATGGTTCTGGTAGATCCAGACTGGGCCAGACAGCCATGGTACTTCCTCTTGTTAGCCCAGTCAGTCACACAGCCTATTCACCTCCCTCAGAGGCACAATCTCCTGACCACATCACAGGGAAGGATTCTGTACCCCAATCTCAGGTAACTTTGCCTCAGGACTTGGCTCTTGAAGATCTGGAGATTTCCAACTTCCAGTTTTTTAGGTGACATCCTAGAGGTTCTCGGGGTATCCAGGAAAGCTGCAACTAGAAAAACCTATGCTACCAGATGGAAGAGGTTCTTCCTGTGGTGTAAGCCTGAGTAAACCAGTCCCCTGCAAGCAGGCCTGATGGTACTCGTTGATTACCTGGTCCACCTTCAGACACTAGACCTCAGGCCTTCCACTTTTAAGGGAGAAAAGAGTTTGTTCAAGATGCCCTTACACTGATGATGCTAGAGATGACAAATGCTGAGATGCTGCTGTACATTCTCCTTCCCTTAGTGCCACAGTGTCATCCCAACAAGAGCCAGCAGGCTCTACTCAGCCTTAATGCTGGCAGTAGCATTATGAACGTCACTGTGTGATGTCATCACCCTCCCACCACACAGCAGCATTTAAACCACACTGGTCTAGGCGACAGCGGCTCCTACACATCGGGAGACCAGCCGTCATGCCAGCACCATGGTCCAAGGAAAGGTAAGAGAACTTGCTTCCCGCTTCTGTATTCATTAGAGATCAATTTAAACATTTTTTATAAAGCTGAAGGGCTTAGTGTTACAAGAGGAATTTCATTTTTATAACATATAAAGAAGAAAGCGAATAACTACAGGCTGTAAGAACATTTAGGACTGTGAAGGTACTGCTTTCCACACTAAAAACTTTGAGTGTTTATTTGTTTTCTTACTTTCTTATTCAGTTTAAAAAATATGAATGCGTAATTATAGACAGTTTCTTTATATTTAGTGGTTGTAGAGGCAAATATGTTGAGCACAGTGAACGGCTGCATTGGGGACACCCAAGGACGCTGAGGTATTATGTTTTTGTTTTTTTTTAATTATTAATTAATTTTGCAAGACAAAACCACAGTTGCTCAGAAGGATAACAAGACAGTATCAAACACATTATCCCAGTCCAAGATCATGTAGGACACCTCCCCAGGCATTATAAAATAGGGGGAGAAAGCCAAAAAAAGAAACTAGAAACATTAATTACCATAGCATGTTATATCTATCTATCTATCTATCTATCTATCTATCTATCTATCTATCTATCTATCTACACATAGAATAATTACCCATAATATTGTTATGGACAAATCGATTCCCTGAAATAATCCTCATACAGAGATATTGAAAATCAACAAGCTCCCATCCACCCAAATAAAATGTACAGCCTTTAAACAGAGGCCCCCCAAACAACAGAGTAGCTTAAAACAGCAGCTGTAACACTGAAGGCAAGTAATGTAACAATGTCCATACCGCATATGCATCAGTCCAAACTCAGGATGAGGCCCTTAGTGTCCGTGAGGCAAGGCACAGAAAAAACCTCAAAATCCAATAAATCAAGCAAGTAGGCTACGTGGGTCAGGAAACAGAACTCATAACATATAGTAACACTTTGTAAAAAAAAAAAAAAAGTAAGGTTCTAGCAATAGTCATAGTTTAAATAGCAGGAACTCCTATCTTACTCTGCCAAAATGATCCAGCCCCCAGCCCATTCACCCAACATACAGTTCCAAGGGCAGACGCAGGCCTAAGCCTCATTCGAGGAGGTGTCCGCTCCCTTTGTTGCCTCCAGCTCTAGAATAATGCATTGCAGCATCTTGTCCACATCTTTTGGCTCATCAAATTGGTACTGCTGTCCCTACCAGGTCAGACGCAATCTAGCGGGGAACAGGAGTTGATGCTAGATCTTATGTTGCCTAAGATGACTCTGAATGCCATCAAATGCCTTCCTCCTTTGCCGGGTGCTATAGGCGAGATCCAGGAATATCTGCAAGGTGGCATCCCCATATGTAAAAGTTCTCCACCTTCTGGCTAGGACTAGTACCTGATCCCGATCACCCACTCCGGTGCAGACAATTAGGAAGGTCCATGCAGTCACTGCATCCAAGAAAGGCAGCCACAGGGTTGTATGAAAGGCCTTCTCTAGTGAAAGTGGGGAGTCATCCTCCAACAGGCCCAGAATTGTTGGCAATAAGGCTCTAGTGAAGCCAATTCAGTCCTCTCCCTTGGCTGATTCAGGAAGGCCAATCACCCGCAGGTTCCTTTCCCTGGCCTGATTTTCTACCATCTCCAGAAGCCGTCGTAATAGGGTGTTTATTTTTATTAAGCTGGTGGTCGCATCACAGGTTTTTATTACTGAATGCTCCGATCTCTGGACCAGCTGCTCACAGTGGTCTGTCCTGGTCTCGAGGGCCAAAACTTTGCATGTCAGAGAGTCCAACTTTTTATCAATATCTTGAACTGTTTTAACTAATTGGTTCAGTGTTGCCTGGATCGAAAGAAGAGATGCACCCCCAGTAGGCGACTCACTCGAAGCCGCGGATTCCTCCGAGGATGCAGGCCTCTCTTCTCTGTGCTTCTGTGATCATTTAGGAGTGAAAAAGTCTGTAGATAGGGTGGCCGCCCTCCAATTTTTTCCCATAGTGCCATTTCCAGGGTCACCGTATGCCTTTAACTTCACTCTGTTCCTGGAAGGCTCGACTAGAAAAATCAGTTTTAATACAAATTAAAATACAAAATCCAGGCGCTTAGGGAAAATGCTGCTTCCAGTGAGCTGCTCGGCAGCGTGCCCCCATTATGTTATTTTAATGAACGTTTCAGGACAGTTACTAGAAATTTTTATACTAGCAACAAACACTTTATGTGATGGTTTAATGATTGTCTCCATAGGATAACTGTTAAAAAAGTAAGTGTTGTTGGCAACAACAGAACAGTGTTGTAACACAAAAAGTTTGGACAGATATCTCTGCTTGAAGGAAGTAAAGAAATAGGAAATAATTGTTAGATTTACAGCTTGACTTTTGTGTGTGTAGTTGTCAGTTGCAGGAATAATGTAGGTAGAAAAAGCATTGTAGAAGTACTGACTTCTGTAATATAAGTAATGGAATGTGTATTGGCAAAAAGTACCCATAAAGGGAATAGGAGGAGGAGTTTGGTTTCTGCCATTCTGTTTGAACTTATGTTTATTAGCAAAGAAAAAAGGTTTTTCTTAAATATGGAACAAGGTTTTTCTGAAAAGTTTTTCTCACTTATTACTTGCATTATTAGGCACTATTCAACCTGCAATGACCTATTTATTGTACTCCCGCTGTATATCCTATTCTCCTTGTAATTCCCAGGTCGACCCTGAAAAAGGGACCTCTGGGGCTCAGTGGGCCTACCCAGTCACCGAAATTTAATAAATAAATAAATGAACTATAAGATGGGTGATTGAGATGCATTCTGTAGTTTCCAAGGTGTGTGAACTTAAAGGAAGATAAACTAGGACTAAAATAACTGTTTATATATTATTAATAGAACACAACACTGTGGGCCTAAGGAAATGGCAGTGCCATGAAACGTAGCCCCTGAGAGTGTCTGGAATACACAGAATAAAATCTATGAAGAATGAATTGATGTGGAGTTTGTCCCGTTTATTGTACTTAAGACTTCCAGTCTTAAGGTCCACCTGACAGCAATCTCTGCTTATATCTCAGCAGATAAGGAGAGGTCAGTGGCCTCTCACCCCATTTTCAAGAAGTTCTTCAAGGGAATTCTGCACCTGTGCCCATCTCTCAGGGAGCCGGTCCCAGCTTGGGATCTGAACCTGTGTATAACCAAGCTCATGGAGTGCCCATTTGAGCCATTGGCTACTGCAGACCTGAAGAATGTTACCTGGAAGACAGTCTTCTTGGTAGCCATCACTTCTGCTCGGAGGGTATGTGAGCTGCTAGCTCTGCACAGACCCTATCTACATTCCTTTCCACAGAGACAAAGTGGTCTTCAGGATCAATAAGTCCATCCATAAGGTGGTCTCTAAGTTCCACCTAAATCAATCCATCACCCTCCTTGTGTTTTTCACAGCCAAGTCCAGCATGAGCAAATTGAAGCGACATAGTTTGGATGTCAAGAGGGGACTAAGTTACTAACTTGAGCTTATTAAGGTTTTCAGGTCAGACCACTCACAGCTGTTCCTGACATATGGTGAAATGGGTAAGGGTAGGCCAGCATCGAAGAGGACAGTTGCACACTAGATAGTTTCTTGCATGGAGTTCTGTTACAGCAAAGCTGACAAGCAGGCTGTTCGAGGCCTTAGAGCTCATTCCACTCGTGGGACAGCTGCATCAGTGGCAGCTGCAAGGGATGTTCCCTTACTGGAAATCTGTAGAGCAGCTACCTGGAAAACTGTACACACCTTCACAAAGCATAACTGTTTGGACATACTGTCTAGGAGTGATACCAGGTGTGGCCCTACAGTACTGCAGAACCTTTTCCCCAAGTAGGTTCTGTACCCGACCTCCCAAGAAACTGCTTGGTAGTCTGCTATAGTTAAGCATACTGAGAGATTCCTGGGGTTTGAAGAAAAAATTGCTTACCATAATAATGTTGCTTCTCCCAGGGGATCCCTCAGTATGCTTAAATCTCCCACCCTACCTCCCCTTCCAAAGCAGAAAGGTTCTGCATCCTCCATTCGTACCTCATTTTACTACTTAGGGCAAATTTTCTTGGGTTGGGGATGTCCATTTTGTGGGTATTTCTAATATTGCTAGGTTTCACAGAAAAACCTGTCTGCCTGTGTTTCTCCTAAATCAATACTTTTTCACTACTCTCAGGGTACTCTTTTCTGTATCATAAGATAGATGGGGGTTAGACCCCATTTAGACTTCTAAACAGTTTAGAACACAGCAGCACCTAGGAGCAGACGTCTGCATTGCTGGCATGAGCCAATGATTAGTTCAATCTGTGGCAGAACTGCGTTCTACCAGTCTGAAAACCCTGGTGGAGGGATACCTTTTCTATTTTCTTCTTTTCCCCTACTGAAATATGTTGCGTGACAGACTCTTCTTATACTGTACTTTACCTTTTTCTGCCCCTGGCATAGGTCGGCCACCTATGTCTGTCTTTTCTATCTTTCACTAAAACTTGTTTCCTACTACTTTTATTTTATTTTTTTTTTTGGAATTGTATTTTGCCTCCTTCTCTTGACATCGGAACCCTGCTCTGTCGGGAGTTGCTAAGGGTATTACCCCTGCTGCTGCCTACCTGGAACTCCAGTGAACCCCCATGGAGATGTGGCTATGTCCTCCAGGCAGGTACGAGGTGGGGCCTGTACACCCCGATCAATCAGCTTTTGTCGTGTCCTCTCGGTGATCAGGCAGGCAGCAGTCATTAGGGCCTATACCTAGCGCTCCTTCCCCTCGGTACTCTGGTGTGTTTTTTTCTTGTTCCAAGAGAGTGGCTACGCCCAGTCCCTGCCGACGTTCTCACTCCAACCCTGTCTGTGTGCTCGTGTGCCTCTGGCTTCCGCCAGAGGCCAGACAAATGCCAAGTCTACACCCCCCACCCTCCTGGAAGAGGAGAGCTGTCCTCCAGATGCTCAACCCTCTCCCTTCCCTGCCAACCCCGATGGCCCAGGCTTGTTCCCGAACCTGGATCACCGGCTTGGCATGAGGTGTGGCATCCAGTGCCTCAACCCTCAGTGCCACCAGGCTGGCTACTACTTTTATTTCTAGTTTCTGGATATCCATCCCTCACCAAGAACTCCCCAAAATCATGCACCAGGCTAAAGCTAGCTGGCAGGAATGAAATAATGTGCATTTATGGCATTTAATGCCAACAGATATAAAGTGCCTTTAAAGAGATTTAAGGTGTTGGTTGAATAAAATGCATATTAATAAAGTGCATAGAGTGCATTTTGTGCCATATTATCCATTTAAAGTGTGGTAGTAATTAAGTGAAGAAGCAAAAATGTTATGCCTCATGTATATTTTTTTTTTTAGTTGTTTAACCAGGAGTAGCACACTAAGCTGAAAGCTTTTTTACAGGAGCGACCTGGGAGCACAGGGAAGTTAAGTGACTTGCTCAGGGTCACACAGTATGCAAGTGAAAGCTGGGGGATTCAAACCCAGGTCTGGTTTGTTAGATATCACCAGATTTGTAGCTCAGAGCCTTAAACCACTGCGCTATACTGCCTCCATGGTATATGGTGCAGAAATGTTTAAAATGGCATTTAATAGAAAATAATGTTCACTTAGGTGGATTATGGATACAAATGAAGCGGCATTATGTCTCCCTTGTTTGAATTATTTTCCTGCCGCTCCCTTGTTATGTCGAATTTTATGCCACAGAAATCCTGCATCGAAGTAGGAACTGTTTAAACTGAGTGGCAAACTTTAACTTTTACGTTTGCTGCCACTCGGTATCTGCCCCTGTATTAGTAAGACACCCAGCTGCTGGCTTTGTATAAAATATGCTGTAGAATTGTGCCAGCTAGCCGTGGAGGAGTCCTCGCACATAAAAGCTACAGCACATGTATAAACACAATAAATGTTTGCACTGTTTGCATATATAGAAAATAAGGGACTTCCCATAAGTAAAACCTCAGGAAGGGGATTTCCCATAGAGGGACTTCCCATGAGTAAAACCTCATTATGTAATACAGGAGGAGTTTCCCTATTTAGAGACCAAACTAGAACTGATTGGATGTTATAAGAGGGACTTTTCCACAAGTGTGAAGTAAGTATTAATCCCAGATGAAGGAGACTTCTACTGGGGAATTAATGCATGGTTGTGGGGGGGGGTTGTGGCATGTAGCCGAAGACCGAGCGCCTACAGCCACCCAACCGAGCATTAATTCCACAGTAGAAGCCTCCTTCGGAGGGGATTAATGCGCTTGTAACATGACAATAAGTATTGGTGTTGATGTGTGCTGCTGTAAAATATAGGGACACTGGCCACTTTCTCCATGGTTTCACAAAGGTCTTTACTTGGTCTCAAACCCTTGCTGTGCACATACACCACACAGCATTGTCGCGCGGTACAACAACAACACACTTACTTACATACTTGTGTGTATACAGACTGCAAATAATTTATATACAGATTTCACAAAGTGGGATGGATTACTGATGTTGCCGTTTGTTCACTCCCGTTCTGTTCGCTTGAAATCTTGGGTTTCTTCTCGCCATGGGCAGAAGCTGCTTCTTCGCCAGGAATATTTGTCACTGCTCTGCCGCATTCTGACTCTTTTGTGAAATTACATTACGTTCCTGATTAACTGTCTAATACACTTAAGTAACGCACTATATATGCTTCTATGTTAACTTTTACTAACTAACTAGTATTCAACGATTTTAAACAGTTCTGCTCATTGTTTTAATGCTTTCTCTACTTTCCATGAGGTCGGATCACGCTTCATGCGCTATTTATGCACAGCCTTCGTATCTGGTTCACAGCTGCTGTAATGATTTCAATTTACAGTCCCATTCACTATGAAAGTGTTATAGTTACATGGGGTGTCGCACATTTGCTGTGGAGTCCACATGCTCGGGTATGACATTTTACTACTGTTCTTATAATGTCGATCGCAATTGTTGGCTTTCACTTCCTCAGTTCCGCTGCTTGTCTCTTGCGGTCCCTGCTCGCTGCGGTTTCAGTTTTATTCATTGGTAGTGTGCCTACTGCTAATAATATTACTAGGCTGCTTGGGATCAGTTAGGTCAGCTTCCCATAGCTTCTTTTCAGGTGGTCTATCAGCATTCCATTTTGTTGCTATCTGTGGTCTGATGTCAGCGTGGTGCCATTCATGGTGATCCTGTTGTGCAGGTCCCTTAGTAGTTGTCATACTATATTTTTCTTTTCCAACATTCATGTTACAGGTGGTTGTTTTCCACGTCTGCTGCCCCACTGTGGCTATTCCTCTCTGACGTGAGCTCTCACCTTGTTTTTTCACAGCTACTGTGTTGTGATACATTGCCTGCCAATATTGCTGACCACTTCTGCCTATCTGTCTCACTAGGAGACCAGTAGTTACGGAGGCTGGTCTCGCATCTATGTTCAGTTGCTGACATGATTTCTCTTGATGCGAGACCAACTTCCGATAACGTGTGCACCGCTGTGCTTCTTATAGAATGGTTTGTGTATCGTGTACTTAGAGCAGCATCTGCTGATATATTAGCCATTAGGTCACCTAAATAGTTGCGCCTCATTGCCTGTTTGCTGTACCAGATCATTTTTCAGTCTAATACGTGTTGTGGGAATCTCGGAGGATGTAGGAAAAATGCTGGTGCATTTTCTGGGGGCAACGTGCTTTGTATTCTGGGCATGCTGAAGGGACTGTTCTTGCCGCAGTTCACGGTTTTATCATTTTTATGCCGACTTCATACATTGTGATTTAACTCGTTTTATTGACCTGACCTGATTTGTGTTTGTTATTCCTTCCCATTTTCTCCACTGGCTGTTTTTGATGGGGGTCACATTGCGATCAGCAGCGTTGCTCCGGTACTCCGGTTCCCTTGTGTTGCCTGCTGCTTATGGAGCGGTGCACGGCAGTTGGCAGCATTATTTGGACCATCGGGCGGCTTGACTGGCTGCTGCGAGGTTTTTTAATGCCATCTATTGACTTACTGTGTTTGGGTTCGGTGGTATTGGCATTATCCATTGGACTCTGTTTGGGGACCTGGCTGAGGACAGTGTCGGCTTGTCCCATGCCCTCTCTGTTTCCCCTTTCTAGGATGGTGGGAGCCAGAGCTTGTACTTAAAAAAATAAATTTATAACTACATGGGACAAGGTCATCTACTTGGGTCTAATATTTGAATGGCAGGATTCCTTGCAAGATCTCTACAAAGGACTGGTTGCAGTTCAGTGTGACCGCTGTTTGTATTGAGACCCTTAGGATTATTTCCAGGACCATTTTGGTTCTACAGTTTGGTTTTTGGTCTGAACTCTGTGGCTGCTGTTTCTAGCTTTGGGGGCAGCTATTTCTATCCTTGAGGATTTGGTACTCCCTCTTTTATAACTGGTTCCAAATTTCCCATTTTGGATTATTCAAAGAAAGTGAAAACAATGGCTGCCGAACTGTGGAGTTAATTTGCCTGGTGACTTCATACGTGGGCCTTTCGAAAGTGTAGAAGCCAACTTTACCCTGTTGAAATCGATCACTAGGTGGGGGATTTACCACTGGAGTCTAGGGCTGCTTGGGGAGGCAAGATGTAGTTCCGCCAGGTTAACTGATGGAATGGGCAGTTGAATCCCTTAGGCTCCCTGGGGCTCTGGCTGTAGGGCCGGTGCTGCCGGGGAGTCGAAGTAGTGGCCATAGACATTTTCTAGTGGTGGTCCCCTGAACTGGGATGCATTAAAGTTGGCTGATAAGAAGATCTGAAGCTCCAGGATTCAGCAGCTGATGGAATTTGGTTTGAATTAATTTTTTTTCTCATTATTCAAAACTTTTGTACTGTTTATACAAGCAGTAATAGTGTCTTGTATATTATCTGGCCCTGGGTCGTGAGAGGGCCTGGTTCTGGAAATTTGTTGGGATTTTAATTTCAAGAAAAGACAGTGAGAGTGTCTTTACTCGCTGTACTTCCAAGGCAGTGAGAGGGCCTGGGAGTTCTAGAACTGAAGAACATTAACTGTTTATTGTTTTTATTTAATTGGCTTGAATTTATTTGGGATGGCGTAGGGATTTTATGTTGTGAGAAGGTAATTGGGTGGTTTATTTAATTTGTTATTGTTTTAGTTTATGTATTTTGCTTTCTATTGGTGTATTATTTGGTTAGGTTACTTGCTGAGTGTATTCAAGTAATTTATTAGCATGTGTTGGAGACCTGCACCCATGGTCCTGTGCTATTCACCCTCCACTCTCCGCCCCTCCCCCCCTTTGCAGTTTACAATATACCAGCACTGTAGGGCGCTGGGTATTGCATGTAAGGAGAGGAGGTGGGGGGGGCATGAACAGTTGGGGGTGAATAATTGGAGCCACCACATTTGGGTTGTGAGGTCCAGGAGACGCCCTGGGGCGAAATGGAATCAGGAATGTGGTGCACCTTGCCTGATTTCCATACCCAGGGGCTCTATCGATTTTGATAGGCAGATGGTCCGGCCACCTCTGGAGGTTCGTCCAGCTCAGGCGGTGTTATGCAATGCCAGGTCCATCAAAAACAAGACTGCAATTATTGCTAATCTGGTAGGATCGGTGGACCTGGCTTATATCACCGAAACCTGGCTGGATGAGAATTCTGGCTCCATTTTGGAGGCATCTGTTCCAGCTGGGTACTTGGTGATTCAGTGCCCGAGATTGGATCACGGGGGGGTGTGGCGGTCTGTTTTAAAACAGAACTCAACCTCATGAGTGTCCCCATTGAGGAGGCTGAGTCGTTTGAGTGTACTGTTGTAGCAGGAGCAGGTTGTAGGACCGCCGCTGTTTGCCATGCACCCGGTGACAAGAAGCGTTTCCTTCAGGAAGTGGCGGACTTTGTCATCGACATGGCAGTCGAGTCACCCAGACTGATGGTTCTAGGCGACTTCAGCGCCTGGGTCAATGATAAACTCTCACCATTTGGGCAACACTTCCTCCAGTTAATGTCATCTCTGGGCCTGACACAGATTGTTACTACTGCTACTCATAAGCACGGTCACTCACTTGACTTAGTCCTTCTCCTGGGGATCGAGCCAAAGATTTGGGGGTGGAACCAGTCAGATGGTCTGATCACTACACTGTGGAGTTTGGTTTTAGCACCCCCCTTTGTAGGCCCTCCCCTGTGGAGACGGTCAGGTATCGCCCTTTACAAGGAATTAGTTCCGAAGGCCTGGCGGCGGTACTTTATTTATCGTCCCTTCCAGTAGCAAACAACAATCCAGAGGCCCTCGTCGTGGCCTATAATAAGGCCATTGTGGCGGCCATGGATTCTGTTCCTCCTGTCCGTGTTCATCCCCTCCCCCTTCGACCTCGGTCCCCATGGTTTGATGGAACATTGAGGGAGATGCGGCGACTGGGACGAAGGTTAGAGTGCTGTTGGCGGAGATCCTCACTAGAAGCCGATCACCTTAAATTGATGGAGTATTATGATGCTTATCAATCAGCAATTTCCTGTAAGAAGGCAGAATTCCTATCCAGGGAAATTGCCGGAGCTCAGAATCAACCAGCTCAGCTTTTTTGCGCTGTGGACAGACTGTGCAACCCAGCCTGTCTACATGTGCAGAAAGCTTTTTCATAGATTGAGTGTGAGGAGCTTGCTCGATTCTTTGCGAATAAGCTGGTCAACATCAGAGTGGCGCTCCGACCAGCACACTCTGGCGTTACTGTGGACCAGCATGTGGTTAACATCCCTCAGTTTTCTTGGAGTACTTTCAATCAACCGGAGTTCATGGATGTCATACGGATTGTCCAGGGCATGCACCCTACATGCTGTAGTTTGGATCCTGGACCAACTTCCCTGATTTTGGGTTGTATTAATTCCATCAGTCCGGTCCTTACATGGATAGTCAGGTGCTCCTTGGAAACAGGTGATTTTCCCAGCTCTCTGAAGGAGGTGATGGTTACACCTCTTCTGAAGAAAGCTTCTTTGGACCCTGACTGCCATGTTAACTACAGACCGATCTCTGATCTTCACTTTGATTGAGAAAGTAGTGGCCATTCAACTGGAGGACCACCTGACCATCCATGACCTCTATGAACCCCTCCAGTCTGGTTTTCGAAAGAGGCATAGTACCGAGACGGCGCTAGTTCAGGTGCGCAATGATCTCCTGATGGCCAGGGATCAGAAGAACTGTTCCATTTTGGTCCTTCTTGATCTCTCATCAGCATTTGACACTGTGGACCATGGGGTACTGCTGAACCGTCTGAGGTACCTCTGTGGCCTATCTGGTATAGTCCTCAGATGGTTCACATCTTGCCTCACTGGAAGAACACAGAGAGTGGTATCTGGGGTTAATTCCTCCGATCCAGTTGCTCTGTCATATGGGGTTCCTCAGGGTTCAGTATTGTCCCCCATGTTGTTCGCAGTGTATATGCTGCCCCTCGGAGACATTGTAAGAAGGTATGGGCTGAGGTTTCACTGCTATGCTGATGATAGCCAGCTTTACCTTTCTTTTGCACCTGAACAGGATAGAGCTGTCTTGATCTTTAATAACTGCCTCAATGAAATCCAGGAGTGGATGGATGCGAGTTGGCTGAAATTGAATTCTGATAAGACTGAGGTGTTGGTTGTGGATCCAGTGTCTCGGAATGGGGGAAGGGGTCAGGGTAGGTTTGCCCTCCCGACTTTGCCTTGAGGGCTCCCCTCTCCTGATCTGTGAACAGGTGTGGAACCTGGGGGTAATTTTTGATGATTAGCTTACCCTGCATACCCAGGTGTCTGCTGTTGTCAAATCCTCATTTTACCATCTGAGAAATATCTCCAGGATTAAGCACCTAGTTCTCCCTGGTGATCTTCCTATGCTGATCCCCGCCTTTGTTTCCACACGTTTGGACTATAGCAATTCCTTATACCTAGGCCTATCTGGGGTGGAAATTCGCCACCTCCAGCTGGTGCAGAACGCTGCAGCCTGACTTTTGACTGGTACGTCTCGGTTTAGTCGTATTTCTCTGGTGCTGCGCAAACTGCACTGGCTGCCGATACAGTGGTAGATTACCTTTAAAGTCATTCTATTGGCTTTTAAAGCCCTACATGGACAGGGACCAGATTATCTGAAAGAGCTCCTGGTTACTTACCGCTCTGTGCGATTGCTCCGCTCAGCTGACGAGGGATTGCTAGAGATACCGAGGGTGCGGGGCTAGAGCTTTTATGTTCGCTGCTCCCACCCTCTGGAATTCTCTACCCCGTCAGTTACGTGAGTGCAGGACCATGGAAGGATTTAAACAGGCCTTAAAAACTTATTTATGGACACAAGTATTTGCTGATTGAAGTCGGTTTGATTATTGTGATTTTATGTTTGTTTTATATATTTTAAAGAATTTGTAGAATATGATACAGTATGTCAACCATGTTCAGCGCCTTGGTTTTAGAAAGGTGCCTTAAAAATAAAGTTTTATTATTATTATTTAAACAATGCTACTGGACAATTGGGTGACTCTTTCTGGGAGTAGAGAACTCCTTGTAATGCTTGCTTGCTTGCTTGTTTGTTTCTGTCACTGTACCATGATTTTTGATGCACTTGTTGAAACTCATGGCAATGAATTCATCCATGTTCCCATCCTTTTCGATGCTGAATAATTCTTGCTGCAGCTCTCTGAGACCCTCTCTGCCTTGCCTCGCTAAACTGAGCGGCATCTTGAACCACAAATTGCACACTAACCCATATGCTGTTTCAGGGTTCAGTTTCTCACACTGCCCTATCTGCTGCAAATCACCATGTGATATTCTCGGATAGTGAGTTGCAGTGTCACGTCCTGATCTTCTGTACTGATTCATTATAGCCAGAAACACGTTATTTGCTGCGGTGAATTTGGAGTCATTTGTGATATTTATTTTTCTGTTTACCTCTAAGCTGTTAAAATGCTGTATCTGTTGAGCCCAGATCTTATACCTATGAATGAGCTTATGCTGCACTGTGAGCCATCTTCGGCTCGTACAGCTCCATAAAAGTGTCGCATTATTCCAGCAAGTGTGACCACTGGAATAGTCGCTGTATCAACGCTGAGGTTATTAACAGTTAGCCAATTTGAGAAAATGTGACAGGCCCACTGTGTATTCTTTTGCGCGTTTATCTCCGATTTTTGTCTCTCAAGCTTGTCTAAGTCCTCATTTGTCAGCACTGCATATCTACTCGTATATCTGAGATCAGGATCATTTAATACTGTCTACATGTTTTTTTTTTCTGTTTCCTTTTCTTAGGTACCTGCACATCTTATATGCCGACATTTTGGACATATTTTACCTCTCGGTTTCCCTGGGCTATCATCGCTTGTGCTGCAGTCCAAGACGTGGTGTCAGCGCATCAACCTATTCCATCCTAACCACATATGTCAAACGTGAGTTCATTTTTCTCCATTGCTAGCTCTTTAATACGTACTGTATCAAACGCTATCGGTTTTACTCTTGTGTCACTTTTTGGCGACCGTCACTCGCATTTGGATGGGTCGGTGGCTAATCAAACTGCATTTAACTAGCAGATTGTGTGCTTGCCATACAGAGTTTTTTGCACTGCCAGCTACTGGTACTACAACTTGGACCACTGATTAATATTTACTTGGAGCGGGCATTACCAGTGATTAATCCACGCTCCAACTTTGATCACCTGATCCATTCTCTCCAATCAGGTAACGTTATGACAGAAATGAGGAAGCTGAAATAACGTTACCTGATGCGCATTAATCCACTCCGAAGGAGGCTTCTACTGTGGAATTAATGCATGGCATACCTGAAGTAAGGTGGACTAGCATTATGCTATTGTTTATTTTCTAGTTCTGATTGAACTGTTTATTGATATTTATTATTTTTGTATTTTTTACTTTTTCATAAAATAAAACACACTGTGGGTGTGTTGTACCCTTTTACTGTGTCCTGCATTATCTTTGCTTACTCATGTACCTGCGACACCATCATTTACGTATGTTCCAATCTCTCCAGAGCAGTTCAACACAGGAGGCTACCTGCTAATAGTTAAGCATACTGAGGGATCCCCTGGAAGAAACAACATTTGTACGGTAAGCAATTTTTTCTTCTGGCTGCCTCTCACTGTGGCATCTAAGAGGCTGTCTATAGTTGGCTATTACTTCCTGTAGCATTCACCATCTTTTGTACTCATTGGCGAGTTGTGCTTCATCGCCGTCCTTTATCTGGGACAGCTCCCTATTGCTTTCTCGTCAATGTTCTAATTGCTGTTTGGTGCTGGGGTCTTCCTCTCTGACCTAGCCTCTGTCTGTGGTTTGTGTCATAACTTCTTTCCCACTTTGCACGTCTTGGAGATACTGGGATTGGTTCCTTGCTTCGGGTTCCATGGGGCCTGTTGCTCCTGCAGGCTCTGTCACCTAACTTTGCCTCACTTTTTGTCCATAAGGCTTCCGTTGTTGTGGCATCGCTATTTTTTTACTGTTGCCTTGCTTCATTTCATCAGCATTCATGGTTTGGTTCTTGTCTGCTGAATCAGATGGTGGCCAGTTCCATATTCCTTCAGCAGTTCCCCATTGATTTTCCTGTGGTTTGGCGCATAGCTTTTCCTCATCTGCATTCTTGGCTCAGGATGGTTCTCTGCCTCATTATCAGTGCCTTCCTGTTTTTTTTTTTTGTTTTTTTTTTGTACACCACAGTCTGTCAGTATGCACAGTTGGCTGGACCCTTGCCTTGTCCCTGCTTCTGTGCTTGCTAGCCCTGTCCTTTGCGGTACACAGTGATTTTCTGGCCAGTTGCTATTAGCCTGACTGATGAGCTTCCTGTGGAATGATTCTTTCCAGGTCATGACCCCATTGTTCCACCCATCCTTCGGGGGTGCAGAGCCTGGTTTTTGGCTCCTTTCAGTCCTTTCAGCGCAGTCTGCTGTTTAATAGGGTGACTGTTACCTCCTCTGCGGTGGTTCTCCATCACATGACAGTGGTTCTTTGCAAGGTCTTACTTATCAATGTTTTTGACTTTGCCATTCCAACTGTCCTTGAGATGTCCTGGTCCATTGTTGCCATTTTCGCTTGATCACCCATTTCCACGTCGCCTGTGGCTTCTTTCAATTTAATCACCTGCTTGCTTTGCTTCATTGACATTTTGTCTATATGGCACACTTGCCCATTTCTGGCTGCATTGCATGTCATTTGATGCTTTCTGTAACTGATCCACTGTTCTCTGCAGTGGCTCTTTCCTCCTACTCCATTGATGGTTCTCTTTTGCAGTGCCAGTGCTTCATTGCATGGCTTTGCCTTAGCATTCTCGCTTATTTGGGTCTGCCTGTGCCACTCTGGCTATCCTTTTAGCCACCGCAGTTGGTCCCTGGCAGTTTTCACTTGGCTCCAGTTTCTTTGGGGCTGGTAGTTCATCCCTTGGCTTTGCTTTGTCAACCTTTTTGATGTTGGTTTCGCCTTCGCTCTTGATATGTCACTTACCTGTAACCTTGTCAATATTCCTGTGTACTGATTTTGTCAACCAGTTCTCCATACATCATTTGTAGGCTTTCAGGGTGTTATTTTGTTTTCTACATGGAGTCTGACCCTGGTAGTGCTGATCACTGCTCCCAGCAGTGGTGTTTCATTTGGCTGATGCTGGGCTGTGACTAATGGGTGGGCCTTCCATTCTGACCTTTCCCTAAAAGTTTTTCCTCATGATATGCATGGTTCGCACTTCTCTTGCCACTTTTCCTCCTTGTCTCTCACGGCAGGGCATGTTCCTGTTTGGCACCGATGCATTCACTGGTGGTGCTAGTGCTGGCTGTTGCTGGCCTTCAACCCTGGCACCTCTTCTTTTTTTTTGTTTTTTGTCTATGCCACTGTGTTATGCAGTAGTAGCTGTTTCAATGCCTTTGTCATTGCCTTTTTCTGCATTCAGTGCTTGTTGTGCTTTTCACTGCATTTGCAGTGTCCCACCTGAGGACACCGTTGTCAGTGTTTGCTACAGGGGATGAATTCTTCTTCAGCATATTGGTCTTCCATCCAGATGTGCCCTTCATGCTCTCACTGTACTGTGGCCCTTTAGGCTTTGCTCCATGCATGAGTTCTTGCTTTTAGCTATCACTTTTTGTTGCAGGTCTGGGCATCCCTTGCTGCATCTTCCCCAGTATGGGTTTGGGGCTCTGCTTTTCCTATCATGCTTGTCATCTGCTTCCACAGTCAATACTCCCACTGTTCTCTCACTTGATTTTAGCCTGTTGGCCTGCCTGATTATTTATTTAACTTTGTTGACCGGGTAAGTACACTGACAGTAGAAGCCTTTTTCAGGCATGACCTGGGTGCAAATGCATATGTAAAATATACAGACATTGTTATACATATACAGTGGGTGATAACTATATATACAGAGTGATATTTACATGTTACAATAACAAGTCATCATATACAGAAGGAGTCTCATCCTCCTCCTCCTCTTCTCTGGCCTCCCTCCCACATATTGTTGCAGTACAGCTTGGGCATCATTCCAATAGTGTGGCTCAGTGGAGGGAGAGGTCCTTGAAAAAAGTACATTCACTTACTATAACAGTAGCTCTTCAACAGAATCTCCTTCATTAAGCCACAGTTCACCATCCCACCTCTCCCCCATTTGCTTGGGCATGGTTTGGGTGTTGGACATCTGTGTTTATTCAAATTGCATGATTCATCTGCTCTGGTCTTATACTCCCCACCTGTTGATGCTCCTGTTTTCTAGAGCTGTCAATGTGTTTTTCTCTCTCTCTCTCATTTTTCTTGTTAGTCTCATGTGATGCTGTCCGTGTCTCCAGCATACATTATGAACTAAGGAGGTATGGGCTGCCCATGTTTTATAGGTGCCAACTAGGTGCACCATCATGAATGAATCCAGCTAGGCAAACATTTCTGAGTGGCCCTGATTCTGACAGCATACAATTCCAAAGGTGTGGCACAGTGGAGGAGATTCACAGATGTACTGGCACGGTAAATGAATGCACTTTCTAGCTCCACAGCAGGTACTCTGGGAAATACCCATAGCTGACACTGTTGTGCAGTACAGTTGAGGTGCTGTCCCTTAGATGCGATGGTAAACCAAGGTCCCTTCTGCCCATCTCTGGTCACTGTCCAGGTGGAAGTTAAGGATCTCATGGCACTTGTTCAAAAACAGTAGGGAAATGTTTTATTTGTAAAAAACAGAAACAAGTAAATACATACAACTTATAACAATTCAAAACAAAATTCAAACAAAAACAGGAAAAAGAAAACAAAGAAAGCTAATCCAAAACTCCATACGGAAACATAAGATGCACATAGTATAGGCCCTACCTATGGTCACCCTTACTCATAAGAATTCATAAGCCTGACTCGGTCTGATTGAAGTTTAATCTGGAAAAGATTCTTAAAGTAAATGGACTTTACAGCCAGAGAAAGTGCATTCATATTTTTATATAACGACTCTCAAAGCTGCATAAACAAAAGAGTACAAATCCGGACAGGTCACCGTTTCCCGTTGTAGTGAAAAGGCACATCTCTTTACTGCCATATACAAAATTTAAAAATAGCAAACAAAACCCCAATAGTGTCTGGGCTTAAATGACCCCATCCGGCAGGTGGGAATGAAAAAACAAGACAGTCATAAGGAATGTGGGCTACCGGTGGCCGCTGCCATTTCACAGCCCAAAAGCCCACTATCCCTTCAAATATGGACACACCAAAACCAGGTGTTGATATGTGTCCAGCGCTTGAGTGCACCCCAGAACAGACAGAATCTTTCTTCCCGACTCTTACTTTTATTTATTTATTTATTTATTTATATCGTTTCGGAATTACGAAGTACCTTTGAGCTATAAGCTCATTTAATCAATCAATCAATCAATCAATCAATCTTTATTTTACCAAATGAAACATCATTGAGAAGAACTCATTTACAAGGTGGGCCTGGACAGTCACATATATAATACAAGGCAGAAATATATACAGTACTATGTAAATACAGGGAACCCATACAATAATGCAATCAATGCATAGAATCACTAAGAAAAACTCAAGTGTTAGATTCAATAACTCACAGCAAACTAGGGACAACAAGTCCCTGTACAATAGCTGCTTCAGAAGACCCAAGGCAGCAAGCCAGAACCAGAAGGGAGACTGTAAGGAGCCAGGAGCCAGGGGAAAGGGGGCAGGGAGTATGCAGAGGCTTTGGGGAAGGGGAGGGGGTGTTTAGGGGAAGGGTGACAGTTTCAAAGGTTCCATGGCGTTGGGCTGACATACATGAGCATATGTGAAAAACAAACACACATGAAGAGGGCAGTAACATGGGTTGTTGTGCCAGCATATCACAATAAATCAGTAAACATGACAGATACCATTAGTTACAACAATCACCCGTCAAGCTGTAGGGTGTTAGTAATAGCAAATTGTGTACACACAATTTAGACAGTACAGAAATGCTAGGGATAGGTGTTGTAGATAGGAAGGCAGCCAGGGCAGGCTTTGTCTGAGGTGCAGGATGCGGGGGCAATGAGGCTATAAGTAGAAAGGAGGGTGGGCATTGGCAAAAAAAAATTAATTCTTTTTTAAGTGCTACCAGTAAGGCCTAGGATAATGAGTAGTTGTAGCAGAAATATATTAAGGGCAGTCACCTGCAAGAACTCTTGCGTCCTTAGTGCCGCCTCTGCCCACTCTACTCCGCCGATGAGGGATTGCTAGAGATTCCCAGGCTCTGCCTGAAGACTTCTGATGCCAGGGCATTTTCGTTTATGGCCCCTACCCTGTGAAATTCTCTACCTTGTTCGGTAAGGGAGTGCCTGACGGTTGAGAGCTTTAAATTGGCCTTAAAAACCCATCTGTTTAATCATGTCTTCTTGGATTGTGGATAAATTACTGTTCTTGGAATACTGTTGACTATATATGTTTTAAAACTGTGTATGTATGTATTTTAAATTGCTGTATCTTTTATTATTTGTGCAAGCGCTTGGATAATTTTTGACTTGCGCCTTTTAAATATAAATTGAGTTGAGCTGAGTTGTAGCTACATAGTGTTGTGAGGTGATGAGAACACATACATGGAGGTTTAAGGGAACCATTGATCCCCAAGCACCTATGGGTGCATAACCACAGTACATCCAGCTTTCCCTTTTGTATGCCAGACAGCTGGATCAGTCAGGAGCTACAAATAATGCAACTGACAAAACATGATCATATACTGTAAGTCTTTGCTAGTTAAGGTATTTACCGCCTCTGGTGACAGTTTCAATTGCTGTGCCTTTGTAAGCACCATGTTTTTATAGCTAGAGCAAAAGGTGGTTTGATGTTTACCCAAAAAACACATTTTCCCCAGGTACCAGTTCTTGAGGAAAGGTGGCAACAATTTATTTTTGTTTTTTGTAAATATAAATCTTTATTAATAGGGTAGATGCACTGGTCCCAAAGACTGTTTTCAGGTTCAACCTGGACCATTAAGATGGTATGAAGTATTGAACAGTACAAGCGCACAACAGTGAACAATGAGAGCACGTACATGGCAAGAATCATTAGTATGGAATGATATTGTCAGACTAACCTGATTTTTTTTCTTTGACTGGGTGACCAAGGAAGTAGACAAGGGCAAGCTGTGGATCTGCTGTACTTTGACTTCAGCAAGGCGTATGATTTGATACCACACAAAAGGTTGCTCAAAAAGACGGAAGACCTGGGTGTGGCTAAAACGGTAGTGAACTGGGTGAGTAGTTGGCTAGAAGGGAGGCAGCACTGGGTGGTCGTCAGTGGGGTTAAATCAGAGGAAAGGAAGGTTACGAGCAAGGTTCCACAGAGATCTGTCCTGGGTCCAGTCCTCTTCAACATGTTCATTAGTGACACTGATGAGGGAATCCAGGGCAGGCTGTGTCTCTTCTCACATGACACAACACTATGTGGGAGGGTGGATAGTGATGAGGGAATAAGGGATATACAGAGGGACCTACCAAAACTAGAGGGTTGATTAAAGGTCTGGCAGTTAAAATTCAACACCAGAAAGTGTAAGCTAATGCACTCCGGGAAAAGGAACCCCAAGACGGAGTACTGGATAGGTTGGCTGAGACTTAGCACTACAGCTGAGGAATGGGATGTAGGAGTTATCATCAGTAACTCCCTTAAACAAATGAGCCAGTGCAACAGGGCCTATAGCAAGGCTAACAGGATGCTGGGATGTACTGGGAGGGGTATTGATAGCAGAAGAAAAGAGGTAATACTTCCCCTATACAGATCCCTGGTGAGGCCTCACCTGGAGTACTGTGTCCAGTTCTGGAGCCCTCACTTCAGAAAGGACAGGGGTAAGTTGGAAACAGTGCGGTGCAGAGTAACAAAAATGATTCAGGGCCAGCAGGGCAAAGCCTATGAGGAGCACCTCAAAGCACTAAAGAAGTACTCACTGAAAACCAGAAGGGAGAGGGGAGATACGGTAGAGACCTTCAAGTTCCTTAAAGGAATTAACAAGGTAAACTGCGGGGAATTATTTACCCTGAATACCAACTCGAGGTCACATAGTCACATTAGGAAATTAACAGGAGGGAGGTTTAGGAGGGAAATAAGAAAGTACTTCTTTACAGAAAGGGTGGTGGAACCTTGGAACAATCTGCTAACCAAGGTGGTGAGTGCAAACACAGTCAAGGGATTTAAGCAGGCATGGGACAGAATGAAGGGAATAGTGGTTTCATGGAGAGACAAGACCAGGGAGGAGAATGGGGCTAGGGCACAGGCGAAGTATATCTGTGAGTTGTCCCCCCCCCCCAAAAAAAAATGTTTTAAACTGGGCAGGGTCAACCCCTCATTGTAAAACATTCACTACATGGTGCAAGAGATAGTTGGCACACACCTGCCGAAATGGCAGGTACAGGAGATGAGTTTATAAGAAGAGCACTTTGTAAGATTCTTAAAAAGGATACAGAGAGATATAGAACAGGGACCTGATACACAGTCACAGTTCCTGGCAGCATGAAATCCAGTTGCAAACAGGCTCCCGCTGTGCCCCCACAAAAATCTGCACCCAAAGGGCTGGCTGAGTCACCGGGGGAAGAGCCTTCCTGGTGATGAAGTTGCAATACAAATCCGTTAGCTAGATGTTAGTGTGTACTAACAGGGTTTGCACTCACCTAACATGTTGACTTTTGACACCAGGAAGTTCTGCCCATAACAGAGTGCCTGTGGCGTGGTGCTGTGCCACGGGCAGATCTTGTAGTAAACAATGGCACTGCTATAGTCATCCCCCCACCCATCCAACTCTCACCTTTAGGCCCACTTCTGGGATGAAGGTATTTATTTCTTATCCTCTATACATAGGCTAACCTGGTTGTCCAGTTTCCCCCACCAACTGCTTTCTGAGCCTTAATATGCAGCCTCATTCCCTTTTGCTTTTCATCAGTGTTTTTCTCCCCTTTGGTGCCAGCTCCCTTAAGCCCCAGCCTGCCTCGCTGGCAACCATCTCCCCCAGGACTTACTGACTTGCATCCCCCATGGATTTCCCTTGTGGCAGGGCCAGGGAGAGGACAGTCCTCCCCCACCCCAGTGTCCACATCCAGATGGCCTTGCCTGTGTGGTGGTGCAGGTCCCGTGGTGAGCCAGGCATCATCCTGCCTGGTCCCAGTATTGTTCAACCTCCAGTTTTCTCCCTGTCCACCTTCCCAACATTATGCATAGCCCACAGCTGGCCTTGCACGCTGCTGTGTAGGAGGCAGCTTTCAGACTACAACAAGGGTTGCCAGTGAGGCAGAACCTGGCACTATCCCTGCCTGAGTTGGGAGTCCTGCCAAATGGCAGTGCCTTCCTAGCCCAGTGTCAGCCCAACCCAGCTCCCTGCTCCGCTACCAATCTTGGGTTGCAGCACAGGAGTGCAGTGTGCTACCCATCAGGCTATTGGGCAGCTCCCACAGCCTCATTCCTAACTACCAGTTCTCCTCGATATGGTCTCACGCCAATCCGTCTGTCGCTGGCTGCTCTGGAAGTGGTCAGTTTTGTGACACCCTTACTGCCTGTCAGTAGTAGTTTCGACGAAGGGGGTGTTGCAAATGAAAAAATTCATAGAAAAAGAATCATGAACGCTGTTTGGTCTAGAGGCAGTTGCAACTGTGATGTTGTCACAGTACAACATCACAATCTGAAACGAAAGAAAAACCTAGATAAGAGTAGAGCTGCCAGTTGGATTCTACCCAAGAATTGAACACCTCAAACTTTGTGTGCTTGGTTCTTGGCAGATGCTGACAAATCTTTTTGGAATGCAGTGTTAAAGGTTTAGTAAGCTCAACCCAGAATAATACACAGAGATTTTATCACTTTTCTTATACATTTTTCTTAACTTTTTAAAAAAGTTTACAGGGGTTCGCCTGGTGTGTGGTCAAAATCAGAATCAGACAGTTAAAGTACCAGTGCTGCCTCAAAAGCTTCTTAAAAGCCTGCAGTTCATTCAAGTCAGTTCAGTGTTCTTACCTGGTTTTCATTCCATCATCATTTGGCCAAATCATGGTCAGCCTGACCGCCAATGGCAAGGTGACCCCCTCATTGGTCAGGAATGTACATTTTAAATTTTAACATGCCAAAATGAGCTGAGGTCCCACTGCTTTCTCTCTTTCTTGTGTGGAAACCACTCTCTGGCTTCATCGTTACACTTTAAAGCCCTGTTTACACTGCCAACTTTGCAGTGCATCAACCCATGCGCACGGATTGGTGTGCTGCAAAGTCGGCAGTGTAAACACTGTCAGGAGTGCCATAAGTGCCCGTCAGATAATTTTTTTGATCCGACTCAGTTGTAGCATCAGTAGTGGAGTGACCGCATTAAATGGTAGTGTGAACACTTTGCTGTACTCGCTCCACTAAAAAGGCTGTTTTTCATCAGCTTCCAATGAATTCACACCTCCTTCTTGGAGCGACCTGCAGCGCTGCGAGGGTGAGCTGTGTAAACGGGAATGAAGCCGGTGCATTGGGAAGGGAGTGGCGCACGTGCCACAGTGCTGCCGCCGTGTAAACATGGCTTAAATTTTAACTTGCCAATGTGAGCCGATATCCCACTGCTTTCTCTCTTACTTATGTGGAAACCACTTTCTGTCTTCATCTTTTATATAGTGTGCTCTGGCCCATAAGAGGCTCACAGGTGGCCACTAGGGAGCTGACAATTTAGAAGAAGGCCACACCCCTCCTGTTCACAATCGCAATGTGAAAGGTTTAGCAAGCTCAATCCTGGCTAATAAAGGTTTACAGGAGTGAGCCTGGTGTGTGGCCAAAATCAGAATCAAATAGTTTTTTTTTTTATTCCTCCTCCTCCTCTGTTCCCCAGCTGGCACCTCCTTCGGGCCCTCAAGGTCCTTACCTGGTCTGTCCACCATCCCCACGACCTGTCTCAGCCCCAGACTGCAGCCCCCTGGAGTAGCCCAATGTAAGCTTTCACCGGGTGGGTCCCCCTCCTCCGAGAGGGAAGGCACCGGTGGGGGTCGTCCAGCACACTGCGGCATTGGCTCCAGGTGCTGCTGGGGTGGGAGGCCGTGGGGCCATGATGGCAGCGAGGCGACCGGAGAGCCGTCATCTGGCCAGCCAGGGAGACAATTTTTCCGGTTTTCTCCCTTGGAGAGTGACATAGGTGACGTCATGGTGAACACCGACGTCCATCACTCCCCCCAGATATTTTGAGCCCTGACACTCTGCTATGCACCCGGCCTCCACCAGGGACCAGCAGGTGCCCGCTCACATCCCCGCCCTCCCCCCTGGAGAAGGCGAGCTGTCTACGGACGCTCCAACCTTCTCCCCCCGGCCGGTTCTCCGATGACCCGAGTCCGTTCCCGAACCCGGGTCGCCGACGTCGAAAGCGGAAATCCAGCCGCTGCACCGACAAGCCGGCAGAATCAAATAGTTAAAGTACCAGTGCTTCCCTCCAAAGCTTCGTGAAAGCCTGCAGTTCAGTCAAGTCAATTCAGTTTTCTTACTTGGTTTTCATGCCATCATTTTAACATCTAAAAGTGTTCTTGGTCTCATCATTCGGCCAAATCACCAATCAGCCCTGACCACCAAAACCAAGATGACCCCCTCTCCAGTCAGGAATGTACACTTGAAGTTTTAATATGCCATTGGCAGCTTTGTGGGGGAGCACTGGTACTTGAACTATTTGAAACCTTTTTGGAAAACAGTGATCTCTTAGCTTGTCTTCTTTGCTCTAGTCCACCTGATGGGGACCAGTCGAATGGGTTAACAGCAGTTTGCCTACTAAACAGTTACCACAAATTTGCCAGAGAGTCAGTCACATGATACAAGCCTCATTTTGGTGTCAGCTCATAGCTGGAAAGCAGTGAGACAGATCACTTGCACACTCAATGTGTCGTCAGAGAGGATGCTTAGCTTGGTTACTTGTGATTTTAGCTAGTTTAGCTAGGAAGCACCTTCTTCTACCAAAAACTTGTGAAAAGAAGGCTAAAACTAAAGGCAACAGGCCAGCCTGCCAGCGCAGGGTCAGGGTGCTGCCTGCGATGTTGATGGCCTGGGTTTAGGAACGGACCTGGGACGTCGGAGGGCCAGCCAGGGGAAGAAGGATTGAACATCCTAGGGACTGCTCTCCTTCTCCGGGAGGGAGGGGGCAGAGAGTCTGGCACAACACTGACCCCTGGTGGAGACTGGGGGTACCTCCGTGCTGGCACCGTTACTTGTGGAGGGTGGGGTGGATGTGGGACATCATTGCATGTCCCTGCCTCCAAGGGAAAAGAACTAGCATAAAAAAATAGTGGCCACCATCTATGACCCCCTGCTCACTCTAGCCCTGATTGCTCTCTGTGGCACTTTCAGGGACGCAACCTATCCCGTCGCCCACTATAGCCAGCTGACTCCGTGTCTCACCTTTGGAGAGGCAAGCCAAGGAGGCACTGCCTGTAGGCACCCCTGCTGGCACCCTTGTCCCATTGTCACGGGGGTAATACTGGTGCAGTGGCCCTGCCCTGGGGGCAATCCAGGGGGTATCAGGTACAGGAAGGTCAGTCCCGGGGTGCGAGGAGGGGACCGAGGGTTGGCAGGGGCTGAAATACAAGGCAGCTTGCTAACAAAAAAAAAAAACTAACTAATGGCAACAGAGAAAAAGAAACTAAAAGGCAGCATGCAGTCACACAGCAGGAGGAAAAAAGTGTTGTTTGTGACTGTCTGCCTAAGTTGTGCGCTGTCTACTGCAGCAGCAGGCCTCTGAGACAAGGGCCTATACAGTGTTTGGAATGGAGGGGAGTGAATGTCCTTCTGCTTGAGCAGTGGGCAGCAGAGGTGGGTGGGCAGCCTGCTAGTGCCTAACTGCCCACAGCAAAAATGGTACTTTTCCTTTTTGTATACTAGGATGAATAAGAAGTGGATTGAGTTTTTGTCATTTGGTAATTCAGATACAACCTTTGAGTGTACATTCTTTTACAAAGGTTCCACGTCAGGATGTAAAACAGCAGAGACATAACAAAAACTTTGACAGTTAACACAAAACATAAGATTGCTATGTAATACAGAATTAGGTAAATAATACATTTGAGTAACCTAGAGAACTGAAATTAAACAGTGGGAGGAGATTCCCAATTAGCAACATATGGCATAGCTGCCCCGAGGGGCCTGTCAAAGTAGAGTATCAGAAAGTGTGGGAGAAAGAAAGGGGGAGAATGCGAATGAGGTTTCCCAATTAGCAACATGCGGCATAGCTGCCCCAGGGGGGCTGTCAAGGACAAGGTAGAGCATTGGAAAGGGTAGGAGAGAGAAAGAAAGGGGGGAGAGTGCAAATGAGGGGCAGATGAGAGAGAGAGAGAGAGAGAGAAAGGGATTGGGAGAAGGAGAACATTTAGGGGCAGAGTGGGTAGAAAGGGGAGGTGTTGGGGGGTATTGAGGGAGGGAGTTGGAGGGAGCTTGATGGGGGGGTCCAGGGTAGGTAAAACAGTAGGAAAGCTCAGACAGACAAGGGGGTCTTGTTTGGCACAGTAATTGCATTTTTGAGGATTCATTTGAGGCTTAGGGTTAGATTAGAAAGGGATTGGGCTGCGAGAATCAAGTGGGTATCGACAAGCAGGCTGATAGTAACTAGGTACCCGCAACAAAAAAATTACTTTTTTTTTCCTGTTTGTGTGCAAGAACAGGTGCTAGACTCGAATCTTTTTTCACCATGTCACTGACTGCATTTCGTTACTAGTTCACTATTGTGGCATCACAGGCTGGTTGCCAGTTTTTTCTAGTTTTTTTTATTCAACTATGTTGCACCTGTAGTGTATAATATATATATTTTTTTTACAAAAAGCTGGGGTATGCTAGCTGCTAGGCCCCTCAAAAAACTCTGGGGTTTTAGACGCTTTGTGGTGCATTTTGGGGCTAATATTGAATATCAAACACAGTTCTGTTAGGTCTCCCCCACACTCCAGGGAAAAAGTTTAACTCTGGCTGACCTCAGGTACCTAGAGACTACAGCTGGGGCTGTCTGGGAGCATGGTCATTTCCATAATTTACCAGGGGGATCAGTTTCTTAACAGGGGATCTGGGGGTCCTCCCGAAGAAATTGTTTAAATTCTAGGGGCTCAGTTCTCAAAGCTTGCCCGACTGATGCAAGGGGCTTGTGCCACAAGGAATGGCGGAAGGCGTGGCTTGTGTCAAAAGATACGCCAGGAGCAATTCTCAAAAGCAGCCTGTGTCAAATGCAGGGTGCGTGCACCAAAGGGGACTTGTGCCGTCCTTGTAGCACAAAATGGGATGTGGCATGGTGCGAGGAGCCTTGTGCCAGTGTAATGCTACACCATCTCCTTTTTTGGAATTCACAAAAGGGTACATTGCCAACAGAAACAAACACCAGTTAGACCAGCCAGGGCTGTTCTAATGGTACTTAGAAGTGTGTCCTCTGGGAGGGTTCAGAGAACTTATGCCACCCTTGGAGCCATACCTTTCAACACTTAGCATTAAAATGAAGGGCACAGACACTCAGCAGTAGGATAATGAGGGACATAGCCTCAGAAGTCATGAGGCAGTATGGCACAGTGGGTTAAGGCTGTGAGCTGCAAATCTGGAGACCTGGGTTTGAATCCCACAGCCCCCTAGATGCATACTGTGTGACCCTGAGCAAGTCACTTAACTTCCTCGTGCTCCCAGGTTGCACCTGCAAACAAGTTTTCAGCTTAGTGTGTCTCACCTGGTAAAATAATTGGTTAAAAAAAAAAAAGAGGAGATAGTAGATCAGAACATTGTGGACACTAGTGTGTGCACTTGCACAAAGTTTGTGCCTGATGTAGCATTGTAAACTATTATGACTGTCTGCATTACAGTTTGAATTTACAGCACATTCATGTATGGGCAGCATCCTGTCTCTGAGGGACAGATGCAGGACAGAGGAATTCGAGGGGTAAAGCAGGGGACGTCCCTTGCAATCAGGGACAGTTGAGGAGAGCACGCCGGGCCCTCCTGTGCAGGAGGAACATGTGCTCGGCCCCTCCCATCCTTGATCCCGTACATACCTAGAAGTCAACACTGCCCTGGCGTCCAGTGTCCCTCCCCATCTCCAAGTGCCCTGTCCAACAATACCCAACAGTTCCTGATGTCTAGGGGACCCCCCCACCCTGGCAGGTAGTGCCCTACCACCCTGCTCCCCCCATCGTATCCCAGAGCTGGCGACCGGCACAGCCCCCCGCTCTCCACCACAGCTGGCCACTGACTGAGCTGTCAAGGAGCACATACTCTAACAGCTGATCATACAATACGCGCTCCTTGACAGCTCAGTTGATGGCCGGCCATGGTGGAAAGTGGAGGTCTGTGCTCATTGTCGACTTCCGAATAGGATGGGGGAACAGGGTGGTGGGGACAGTACCTGCTGGGGTGCGGAGGTCCCCTAAACACCAGGGACTGTTGGGCATTGTTGAACACTCAGGAATGGGGGGACACTGGACACCAGGGCAATGGTGTCTGCTGGTGAAGATGTTTTCCTAAGTAAAAGCATGACATGAGAGTAAATTTATGAGGCTGGAAATGAACCTCCTTAATTTATTAGAATGCAGAGCTATTCTCCATGTTTTAGTCACAACATCAATGTATTCCTTGAAGCTAATACTGTAAATGAACAGTGCACAGATTTGTGCCATACCAGTAACAGGATACTGTAAATGAACAGTGCACAGATTAGTGTCATACAAATAGCAGGATACTGTAAATGAACAGTGCACAGATTTGTGTCATACAAATAACAGAATACTGTAAATGAACAGTGCACAGATTTGTGCCATACCAATAACAGGATACTGTAAACGAACAGTGCACAGATTTGTGTCATACAAATAACAGGATACTGTAAATGAACGGTGCACAAATTTGCATCATACAAATAGCAGGCTGGCCCTGTAAGATAAATACAATAACATGTATTAATACGTATCTTGTATTAATTTTTATGAGGATACTGAGCAGGATTATTGCCGATAGCAGGCAGGGTCAGATCTGTTACCCCACTTAAAGAGAGGGTTGTATAAAAGCTAAGTACATGTAAGCAATGCCTGCAACATCTGTACAGACTGTCATCATGTCTTCACATGGATTACTGCTTGTATTCTTTTGCTGTTGGTTACAATATATGTACTCATATCATTGTCTGGGCGTTTTGTAGTAACCAGCCCTTTATTTCTATCGGTTCAAGAGTGCCGCCTGACCTCACCTGCAACTTGCGGCAAACCCTCCAGATATGCCATCTGTTCAGCACACTGCCACAGTTGCCACAAGCTGCAGGACTTTCCCGGCGGGATCCTACCCAATACAAAATTGGTGCAGGGTCCCTGATGCACTGACAGTCAGCACAAGCTGCCTTTGATGCAGCTTGCACTGCTCTTTGAGGATTGAGCCTTAGGTGTTCGAATTCGCAAGTTATTGCATTTTGAAAGGGTAAGCTAAACTCCAATTTTATATGCAATCAGTATTAAAAAATCAATGTCAACACATGTTGACCTCATTGTTTGATCTACCCTAAATTAATGTGGGCTAGTCACTTGTTTACTAGGGTTACTAACCGTCCACATTGCTTTCATTTAGATCAAACAATGAGGTAAACACAGCCTGAGGCATACTACCAGGGTGGCCACATTTTCCACCACATCTGCACACTATCCAAATACACTTCTGGCTGGCCTAGATCCTGAACCCATAAGCAGCGTGCTACTAATACGATATGTACCCCCTTCAACCCTCCCCAGTGTTCCCCACTGACTACAGATGGACATCAGATGCTCCCTGCCCCGTGGTAGTGTTGCCAATGAATGAGTAATTACCCTCTCTCCCCCTATCTAACCCAAACCAAGCTTGCTTCTCCACCAGACCTCCCCTCCCTCTGTAAGATTAAGAAGACATTCCTGCCCGGGAGGGGCCGGGGAGAGCACAAACCTGAGTCTGATTTTCCTTATTGACCTCTGGATGGTGACTGAAGGGCCCCGTTAGTTCAGTGTCTCTCTCCTCAGGCTCAGTCTAGCTTGTATTTCTGTCATGCAACACAGCTATATGGGCCGTTGTCTCTCAGGTGATGACACAGCATAAGCCTGCACTGAATTTCCCCCAGGTGAAGGTAGGTCAGAAGAGCAAGGAGGGACAGCAGCAGTAATGGACTTAGCTGCTGGGCAGGAGTTATTGCTAAGCCACCAGGGAGGTCTACTAGAGGATGGCCACAGGGGCCTGTTGATTGGAGTGCACTGCTGGTTGTAATACAGGGAATAGCTAGGATCTTTAACTTGTACAGAGGGTAGAGAGCAGTCTTGTGAACCAGCAGACCTAGGTTTGCATTCCACAACCATCACTGGTCCCCTGTGTGGACTTGAGCAAGTTACTTTACCTCTCTGTGCTACCATCTAGGTAACCTTTCTTTAATCTATCTGCACTGTTTGCATCTCCTCGTGCACCTAACTGCAATGCATTCTCTCTCCTGACTCTACTAGATTGAAGAGTGCCGTTGGATATTACTTGTCCGGGAGGCGCTATATATAACCACATCTTCATCAAGGACATCTTCGCCACTGGGCCAGTACCTTTGGAACTGTAAGCCATTGGCATCACTCAGAAACTTTTGTTAGGCGGGAGCCACCCACGATGATTTGCAACATCAGTGCCTATAAAATGTGGACAGCTCCATTGCTCCACAGTTCTTTCTTCCACTCTCAACAGTTGGTTGGACCTGCAGAGAAACAGTGCTGTCATTTCTTTAGTTTACTATTTTAAATTTAAATAACTGATCAACGTTGTCTCTGTATGTCACTGGCAGAAGAACCTTTATTTAGGTTTTGTACCTGCAGTTACAAGATCTACAAGGAAGACGTTCACACAGTCTTTGTTTGCTATCTGGGCCTGTCCCACAACGTCAGGGCCGCAAGATCTGCCAGAGATCCAAGCAGGCCACAAGGAGTTGCCAAAAGAAGGCTTTAGAAACCTTCTTCACCACAAAGGCCATGGAAGCTCAAGCCAAGGCCATGGGTTCTAAAGCGGCTTCTCCCTGACATCTGGTCACTGCCATGAAGGATACTCTGAGGTATTCAGTGGGGCTGTTAGTGAAGACTTTGGAGACCATCACCACAAGCACAGAGACAAAACTGGTTCACTGGTGAGGTCAAGGTCTGCATTAAAGGAGGGCAAGTCCTCACTTTCATCCACTCTGGTGGCATCAACTACAGTCCCCCAACCATAAGACACCAAGATCAGGGCCTAGCTCTGGCACTGCCACTCCTACAATAGATGATATGCAGCCTTCATCATCGGGTTCTGCCCCGTCGACATCAGTAGTCACTGACTCTTTAATGAGCTCCGTTGACTCCCAGGATGTGCTGGTGTCATTTTCTGAATTGATACACTGCCTGCAGCTGCTGCTTCAAGTGATAATAACTTCAGTACTGTTGACTAGGCCTCCCCAGCTGGTACTGTCATTGTCGATGGGATATCAAAGCACACCATCTATTCCTCTGTTGCAGCTGCTGCCTCTGTCACTGGCTCTGTCGATTACCCCATCATCATTCCAGATGAGGAGGTGGAAGATAATCCTGATCTCCTTAACATGGAGGAGGATTTGGTGGATGAGGAGAGGACTGAAGGTCCTTATGAAGGGGCTCTACCTTCCAGTTCCACTCTCTCCTTCTGCAGTGAGGACTCCGTGGTATATACCAGAGGTCTCTTTCTGAAGATACCTCATTCCAGGCTTTGCTTAGGCGAATTCAGGATGTCATGGGCTTTGAGGGTGAAGAAGAAGACTAGTAAATGCAATAAAATGACGTTTTTGGAGGTTACAGCTGCACTCTATTGTAGTGCCTCCTGTATATCCTGCATTAGAGTATGCTACCTTTGTTGCCTGGCATAGGCCTAATACCATGCCTGCAGTCCCTAGAAAGGCTGATAAGCAGTACCCTGCTCTTTCTGTTAAGCCTTATGTTACTAATTTCACTAGTGATGATAGGAGCAAAAAAAGGCTGTTTGCCCATAAGTAGTTCCTTTACAATACACTTTAAAAGTTAATATTTCCTCCTTCATTTATATACTTATCTAAATTTTTCCTATCTTTACTTCTGCTTACAATAAATTTTTCAGGCAATTTATTCCATAAGTTAGATGTTCTTTGCATATAAAAATACTTATTTTATTAATTTGGAATTTAGTTGTGATCATCTGCAGCGGGTGCCCCCTTGTGACTGAATTAATGTCTTTAAATTCCAAATTGAGTTCATTCATTAGGTATCGATCATTTATAATACCATGCATCTCAGCCTGAAACGGATTCAGTAGTTATCATGGTGGCCCATGATCGCTCTGGAGCCCTCCAATGCGAGTACTTTGCCTCCTGACAAGGAATCCAGGAGCCTGGATGTTATGGGCAAAAGAACTAATGCCTCTACATCCTTGGGCCTATGAATTGAAACTATCAGGCATATATGATAAAATAGCAGACTAGCCTGTGGAAATCTGCGATATCTGCTATTCAGGCGTGTCTGATAGTCCTGCCAAGACGGAACTGCTTAAGGCTGCTTCAGTAGTTATTGATACTGGAGGCATCTATTATACTCTGCAAATGATGCCTCCAATGCTTCTGTCCTAGCCACTGCCTTCAGCATCTGCCTAAGGAGATATTCCTGGCCCAGGGTATCTGGTTTTTTGCTTTTGACATACAACAAGCTGTGCTGAATGCCCCCTTTAGGGGGCTCCAAGCTGTGTGGGACTGATGTTGAAAGTGCTCTTACCGAGCTTCAATCTCATAAATGACTTTAAGGTCTATTAAATCCCTGAATTCTCAGCCTGCCAGGGCAGCAGGATCTGCTACTAATGTACAAAAGGCTGTGCTGAATGTCCATTTCAGGGCACCAAGCTGTTTGGGAGTAATGATGAAAATGTTCTATGTGAACTTCAATCCTCCAAGATGACTTTACGATCAATCAAATCCCTAAACCCCCAACCTGTCGGGCCGTGGTAGAGGCTCATTTTGTTGACTGGTGGCCTGTGGTGGCTGTGGCTACCATCAGCAGTCATGTGGTCATGGAGAAGATCCCATTTCAGGTCCCCCCCACCCCTAGTGCCCATTCCACAGTACCAAAGGGTATTGGTCAAGGTGGCCCCTGTACCCCCGGTACCTTCTGAGTCCCCACTTCCTCCCCCTCCACTATTGCCTCCCAGGGTACAGGTGAGGGGAAGGATCTCCATTCATCTATCAAAATGGAGGGAGAGCACCACAGACGACTAGGTCCTGGAAATATTGGAAAACAGGCATGCCCTGGAGTTGCTGTCCAACCCTCCAATTCATCCTCCACCTCCTCCTTTTTTTTTTTTTGTATATTCTATTTTTGCACCAACCATTGGGGAACTCTTTCAGGCAGCCTCCAGTGCCACCAGCTCTACCTCCGTGCCTAAGAAGCCTCCTTCTACCTGGCACCAACCCGACGATCCCCCCGGCTCTGAGCCCCCTGAAGTAGGGCCGCCCTATCCACCCAGGGCGCTCTATGTATAATCTGGCAGGTCGGGTTGGGCTCGGCCCAGGAGAGGAGTGTGACCAGCAATGGAGTGTGGCTGGGTGGATGGAGGTGCCGTCACCAAGCCCTGAGGTCGGGGATTTTCTATTGTAAGTTTCCCCCTGGGAGTGCGACATGCCATGACGTCCACACACAGCTGCCCTGCTGTTGTCTGCCACACTCCCATGCCCCACTGTTCTGGCTGGTGATCCTGTAGTACCCCCTGATCTCCATTGGGGGGTCATGAGGACACCGAGCAGCCCCAGGAACCCTCCCCAAGGAGAGGAGAGCAGTCCTCCGGATGCTCAATCCTCTCCCTCCCCTTTCGACCCCCGGTTCCCCGAGTCTGTCCCTGAACCCGGGTTGTCAGCATGGCATGAGGTGTGACATCCAGTGCCTCAACCCTCAGCACCACCAGGCCGAGCTTCCATCTCCTTCTTACTGTCCTCCTGGTCACTTGTCCCTGCTGAGAGAAGAAGTGCAGTCACTAATTCACAAGAGAGCTATCAAACCTGTCCCTCTCAGAGAAAGGAACAGGGGTTTTTATTCCAGATACTTCCTCATTCCCAGGTGGACAGGCAATCTGCGTCCTGTACTGAACCTCAGAGACCTAAACAAATTCACAAATACAAAATGTTTCGGAAAGTGTCTCTTCAGGCTGTCATCCCCCTAATACAAAGGGGGGATTGGCTCTGCACCTTGGACTTGAAGGATGCTTACCTCATATCATGCTTTGAAAATGCCACAGGTAATACCTCGGCTTTATGCTGGAGGACACCATTCTCAGTTCCCAGTCATGCCCTTTGGCTTATACTTGGCACTCTGGGTATTTACCAAATGCTTTGTGGTTGTGGCAGAGGCCGTCTGGAGGAAAGAAATTTTTGTCTTCCCTAATCTGGATGACTTGTTCCTGAAGGGCTCGCCCATAAAATTTTTCAGTGCACATTGTCCAGAAGAAAACAACTCTTTGAAGAACTGGGTATTAACATACTGAACCCTTTTTTTTAAAAAACTTTCATTTTATTCATTTTGAATGAGCTTTCAAAATCATTACGTACAGTGGAGCAAGGTTACACTGGCTCCAAACTTTGTTGGCGATCATACATGTTGGTGTCAGTATTTTTTCTCCACTGCTTGTTAAGACATCCTATGGGGTACCATCCTATAGTAACCAATTCTACAACATATTTAGGATAGCTAGCCACGTTACACCTGTGGGGTCTAGACGTAAATACATTAGTAAGATTAAGGCATTTATTTCTGTAGCCCTATTAACCACTATCCCCACTTAATTAAACATCTAAATAAAAAGGATTTTACTTCACCCTGTAGCTACTAATAGCTCCACCTCCCAAACTCTTATCCTATAAGCTAATTTTTCCATTTTCCCAGCTTATTCCTCGATATCAGAGCAGACTATGTGCTTTTCACTTGTAGACTTATTCCATTGTAGCCAAAGATTTTGCACATTTAACTTGTCTATGATTAGAACAAACTTTCTCCCAGATTAGTTCACAAAGATGTTTAAATGGAACAACTCCCCCCCTTTCCATTTAAGGCATTAACAATTAAGCACCTCATGGTCGTGCCATCAAGGGCCTTCCTTATTGCTATTCAGTTATTGTTTTTCGAGGAGCTCAAAATCAATATGAAATAAATAAGTCCAACTAGGATATTCTACGCAAAATTTGGGCAGAGATATAGTCCATGTACAAAAGAAAAACACATTGAATGAGTCACCTTTAAGTTTTAAATTTCAAATCTGACCGATCTCCTGGTCAGTGAAGAGGGGGAGAGAACAAAATGAGAAGAAACTGCATTCTCTCATGGTCTAGTCCTCATCATCTTCGTCAGATTCCCCTGGTAATCCTTGTGATGCTGGAGGATTTTTCCAGAATTTTGCCACGATTGATTCAACCCTTGTCTTAGCCTCCTCAGGATCATTGAACTGGTAAGTCTTGCTGCCATATGTGATACGAAGATGGGGTGGAGACAGTAAGTAATGCTGTATCCCCAATCCCCAAAGTTGTTTCCTCAGAGAGTCGAAGATCTCGCCTCTGGTCCTCGTGGCGATGGACCAGTCAGGAAATATTTTAATTTCATGTCCCTTCATGGTTATTGGATACCTGTCTCATGCCCATTGTAGAATCCGGTCCTGAACTCCTGATCCTGTGGTCACCAACATAATCATGTGTTGCACATCACGGTTGGCCTAGGCTCTGCAGGGGATTGATCCTGAAGGCTAGGGTGAAAGCATCTATCTCAACCATATATTTCTGGGGAAGGGAATCCAATATCCATTGTCTAATGTAGAGTAACAAATTCTCCCCTTTAATGTCTTCTGGGACCCCTACCATCCACAGGTTCATAGAGCGAGCTGTGTTCTCCATTGATCCCATTTGGGCCCTGAGATAATTCAGCTTCTTCGTTGATTTGGAGAAGGCCGCCTGGGTCCTTTGGTATCAGTCATCAGCCTCTTTTGCCGTTTTTGTGGCTGCCTCGATTTTGGCATAACATGCTGAACTCTGTACTAGTTCCCTGTCAGTACATTGGTGTGATGCAGGACACTCTGGTGGGCAGTGCATTTCTACCTGCAGAAAGAGCAGAGGCCCTGGTTGCCCAGGCCAGACTGGTACACAGGAGTCATTATGTGTCTGCTCAGGCAGTTCTCCGTCTCCTAGGGCTTAGGCCACTGCCATAGTGACAGTCCCCTTAGCCTGCCTCCTTGCACATACTGCAATGGAACCTTCGGGTACAGTGGATCCACCTTTGGGTGAGCTAATACAAATGATCCTCATCACGTCCCCTCTCCGTAGTGCTCTGGCATGGTGGATAGACTACCTGCACCTGTTGCAGGTAGTTTCATTCTTCTCCCTGACTCCAGTGCAGATCCTCATGTAACCCCTAGGTGGCGCTACTCCTAGTGTTACACCCTTGCCCTACTACCTACGAGATAGGCTGAGAGTTTTGGGTTCTTAGACTTACATTAGGTTCAAAGAATTGCGTAGTGCCACCACTCAGAGTTTACCGTATCGTGGGCTAGCTGTTACCTGGTATAACCCCCTGAGATGTTATACCACCCACAATTACCTTTTACTACCCCAAAGCATGACCCATTATCAGTTCCCCACATTTCAGATATTTTGAATTAAAGACTCTCTCTAATAATATGCTCACACATCATGATTTGCAAAAACAGTAACAATAGTATTTATTTAGGGGACATAGGTGTTAGAGTGGGGGAAACAGGAGGAATAGAAGTTATGCAGATCTATATTTTACAAATGTATACAATTGGATTGTTTGTGCTGGTGAACTCTCCAGCTGGGTGGCTATCAAATTAACAAAAAAGGAATCACAGTTCAACAACCAGAAATGATACCCAGAGCCCTGGCTATCTAAGCTGCTGACTAATCAGATGTTACACAGTAATTTTCCCCACCAGGGGTACCAGTTCCCAGACACATATGAAACCTCGTAATCTCACACTACACCCTGGGTACCCAGATACCAAAGTCCTGGATTATTGCAGGGCTGGTGGATGTTGCAGCTGCTTGCATTGGCTGGCTTTGATTTAAGAGGAAGGGGCTAACTTGGAAGGCAAATTAACAACAATATCTATAGATCATAGAAAGTGCAGCGGTTGCCCTGCTTTTGTCAGAATAGCAGGGGTTGGCCTGCTTGTCACAGAAGAGCAGGGATTGCCCTGCCTGTCGCAGCCTGAACAATTCAGAAGAGGGTAACCAGCTGGGTCACCTTAGCTAGATCTTGGATTCACAATCCTGAACTATTCAGCATATATATTATATATATATATATATATATTTTGTAGTCACATCCAGTACATTCATATACCAATACATCTCTAATGCATCCATATTCTCAGACATAATTCAAATAAGGTGGAAAACTGTAATTTCCTGATTTTAAGCACAGTCTTAAATCAGCTCTGAGGTCTCATGTCCCTTGGAGTGGCAATGCGGCTATGGCTGGTGGCTCCACAGGACAGTCTTGACCGGAAGTCGATACAGGTGCATTTCAGCACATTTATATGATTTTTCTAGTCACACGCTGTCTGGGCTCTCTTGGGTACCCCAACAACAGCTACAATTCTGCAAAACACAGTTCCAGAGCTCCACCCGAGCTAGGCCAGACAGGGCAGCAGGGCAAGGTGCGAACCAAAGAACTACACACATTGAATAGCCACTTTGGGCAAGGTGGCCCAGACTGATTTATCTTGCTTTCTCTCTTGCATAGTTACTAGGGCATGTCAGCCCAATGGTTACTTGACTTGCTTTCTCTGCATTTGAACAGTTACAGGGGCATTATGACCCATATTTTTAAGCTTGCTTTTCCTCCCTTGCACTGGGAGGTACAAGGGTACTTACTCAGGTCCCTCACGGACGATAGAAACATAGACTTTGACGGCAGATAAGGACCGCTTGGCCCACCTAGTCTGCCCATTTTCCTACCTAGAGGATAAGCTGTAGATCCTATTTAAGCAACAGCCTATTTCTTCCTACCCCCCACAAAAATTGCCTTATGTCTGTCCCATGCATTCTTAAATTCTCCCACAGTTTTAGACCCCACAACCTCCTCAGGAAGGCGGTTCCATGCGTCCACCACCCTGTCTGTGAAAAAATACTTCATCACATTGCCCCTGAGCCGTCCCCCCCTCTATCTTCAGATTGTGTCCCCTTGTTCTTGCAAATCTCTTTTTCTGAAAGATGCTACCCTCTTGGACTTTGTTGATTCCACTGAGGTACTTAAACGTTTCTAACATGTCCCCCCTCTCCCTCCTTTCCTCAAGGGTATACATAGTAAGCTCCTTTAGTCTCTCCTCATATGGCTTCTCTTGCAGTCCCTGCACCATTTTAGTTGCCCTCCTCTGAACTGCCTCCATCCTGTCTATGTCCTTGCGGAGATGGGGTCTCCAGAACTGGACGCAGTACTCCAGATGGGGTCTCACCAACTGTCTGTACAGGGGATAATAACTTCCTGTTTTCTGCTGGTGATACCTCTCCATATACATCCCAGTATCCCCCCAGCCCTCCCTACTGCCTTCTCACATTGCTTGCCAACCTTAAGGTCATCTGTTATGATTACCCCCAGGTCCCTTTCCATTTTTGTCGTTGTTACTACCCCCATTGTGTAATTTTCCCCTGGGTTTTTGTTTCCCAGGTGCATTACTTTGCACTTCTTTGCATTGAATCCAAGCTGCCATTCTTCTGACCATTCCTCCAACCTTGCCAAGTCTGCAAAGAGGCATACTTTTCCTTCCAGTCCCTCTGCAATGTCACTTATAAAGACATTAAAAAGGACAGGACCCAGTACTGAACCCTGCGGTACCCCACTAGTAACCCCCCTTTCTTCAGAGTGGACTTCATTTACAATTACCTTCTGTGTCCTGTTGTTCAGCCAATGTTTTACCCAGGCTACCACCCTGGGACCCACTCCCAGGCTGGTTAATTTGACTACTAATCTTTTGTGTGGGACTGTGTCAAATGCCTTGCTAAAGTCTAGGTAGGCCATGTCCACAGCCCCTCCCTGGTCTACTACTTTGGTCACCCAGTCAAAGAAATCAATTAGATTCGTCTGACATGACCTTCCCGCTGTGAACCCCTGCTGCCTTGGATCCTGTACCCCACTGGTGTCTAGGTACTCAACAATTCTTTCCTTCAGAAGTGATTCCATCACTTTCCCTACCACAGAGGTCAAACTGACAGGTCTGTAGTTTCCTGTCTCTATCTTGGTCCCACTTTTGTGAAGGGGAATCACATCCGCCTTCTTCCAGTCCTCGGGTACCACACCATCCTCCCATGATTTGTTAAAAAGGGTAGTCAGTGGTGTCACTAGTTCTCTGCTTAATTCTTTTAGAATTCTGGGGTGAATTCCATCTGACCCCATTGCTTTGTCCACCTTCAGTTTTAGGAGTTCTTTCAGAACCCTTTCTTCTGTGAAAGGACTGGGATCGACCCCCTCTCCAGAGTTCTGGTTCGGTCGGAACTGAACCGGGCTGGCCATCCGGGTCAGCGGACTTCTCGGCCTCCCTTCCCCTCAGTCCACCTAATCTCTTTTCAAGGGTAGATTTGGGAAAATTCTTGCAAATTTGGCAGTCTAAATCGAGGTGGTCAAACCCCAGACAACAAACACAGGTGGTGTGGGGATCAGCCTTAGCAAAGACCTCCCCACACACACCGCGGTGTTGAAACCCAGTGGGCCCGTTTTTTTTCTTGGGTTTCTCAGACATGGCCAACCTACCAAAACTTACCCTTTTTTCGGCAATCCGCCAGGCAAGACTCCCCTATCGGTTCCTGACCGTGTCACGGGTCTTGGAAAAACACCTAAAACACTTTTTTTTTAGAACCGATATGGACACACTAAAATAAAGCACAAGTTTTACCTCGAAATGATCGGTTCAGCTGAACCGATCCACAGTTTACAAAAGATCCCTGCTATAGAAGGCTCCTGAAGGTCTTCAGTCCTCTCACAACTGAGGCTCTTTTCAGTGCTCTCACCACTGCTTGATGTCATCTGGTTTCGGTTCACACCTTTCCCCGACGTGAAAGGGAGGACTAGAACCTGGAGACAATCTGGCAACTTCCAGGCTAGCGGTTTGCAGACTACATTACTTTAACTTTAACTAAATTAATAGGCAAATCCTCTCCAGATTAGAGAGGGTTAACTGGATCTTCCAGGCTTGGCAGCATGGCTGGGGCCTGAGCCCCCACTCCCATGGGGGGGGGGCGGCTCCTGCTCGAATCTCTCTCGATTTCCCTCTCAAATCTAGCAAAGTGCTGGAAAACACTGTCTCTTATTGGGCTTTCCTGAGGCTCCTGATTGGCTGTGGTTTTTGGTTACAGGGCCCCTGATTGGCTGGAGGACCTGTCAGTCACAGAAATGAATAATGCATGAACCTCACTCGATGCACTGTTGGTGTGCTGTTTTGGTGCCTAGATTTAGCTCCCTGTAAGTCCCCATGAGCACTTGACATTTACCCATGAGCTTTGCTGAATGTCCCACAAGTCCTGGCTTTGTTTTCTTGGTTTTCCAATTGGCTGTGGCTGCTTAACCCACTGTCCCTTAGCAGATTAAACACAGTCCTAAATTAAAGTTCTGCTGCAGCCAGGATAAATGAAATATTTGCCTCAGTGCCCCACAGTCCTTTAGCCCTGCTTTTGTACTTGCTGTCGCTGCACAGATTGAGGAATTTGCTCAATTCATTTTCCTGTCGCTGCCGCCAGTGATTAAGGCCCCACATGCAGCAGCAGACAAGCTGACATTTCTCTGAGTACCATTATTTGGTCTGGTACAGCCAGGAGCAAAGCATTTTTTATTTAAACACTCCCCCGTAACACACTTTCCTCAACATAGCGCAGTTGCTATATTTTTATTTCAACATTTTCTTTTTTTTTTCCCCGGCCGTAGCTGAGAACAGCTGCCCTGAGGGCAGACAGACCCTCATGAATATTCATTTTTGACTGGAGCTCAGGCTCATGAATATTAATGAGCCCATGCATCTCCTTGAATTTTGAGGAGAGCGACCTCTCAGTGGCCTATCCATGGTTACCAGGTCCCACTTAGTCAATGGGGATCCCGGGACCGACAGAACACTCTCCGGTTCAACTGCAAACTGGAGTGGTTGAAGATCAAATGCGCCCCACTGCCCCGAGGGCAGACATTCGAGTGGGTAATCGTGGTTATGTTTTTCGAGCCCCGCCAGGCTGGATTAGGGCTTTGGACTGCTTGGTTGGAGCACCAGGGGCAGGAAAGGACCTGAGGGACCAAAAAAAATGCAGGCAGGATTGGGAGATGCCCAGGAGAGCAGGAGGAGGCAGAGCTACAGGGTGGCAGGTAAGCTCCCATTTGGTAGGGGGGTTGCAATCACAGCAGATGCCTCAAGGCTGGGATAGGGTACCCATCTGGGTCCTTTTTAAACCAAGGGGTTGTGCAACGACCTGGACCAAAAGACAAAGAACCTCAGTGCGACTTGGATCAAATCTCCACATCAGTGTTGTGGAGATGATGGCTGTTCTGCTTGGTCTCCAAGCTTTCACAGAACACTTCAGTCCCGGTCGCTTGTTAATAAGGACAGACAGTGTTGATGTAATGGAGTACATCAACAAGCAAGGGGGGCACTTACTCTTACCTCTTATACAGGGAAGTGATGAGAATGTGGTGCTGGGTGATATCTGGCAGCCTTCAACTGTCAGCCATCTTTCTCTCAGGTGTCCAAAACATCTTACCAGACAGGCTAAGCTGGACAAGTCTCAGGTAGATGAGTGGGAACTGATGACCTCCATGATAAAGAATCTCTTTGCAAGATGGGGTCATCCAGAGTTGAACCTTTTTTGCGTTCCTACACAATGCAAAACTGCCAAATTTCTGTTCACTCGCTGTAGAGCCTGGAATATTTTTGTAGAGACATTTTGTCCCTCTCTTGGAAAGGGAGGTTCCCTTATGCATTCCCTCCAGTCCCTCTCATTCAGAGGGTTCTGCTCACACTGCAGGTGGAACATGTGACCCTGATACTGGTGGTCCTCTTCGGCCCCACTAAATCTGGTTTCCACTTATGTAGCATTTAGCAGTGGAGCCTCCTGCTCGGCTACTCGTTTGTTGGGGTCTGCTGTCACAGGACAGGGGATCCCTGGTTCATCTGAACCTGAAGTCCCTACATCCACATGCCTGGCTCCTGAAGACATAGCCATTGCCCATTTTGGGGTTTCCCCCCAGCTAGTTGATGTCTTGCTTGTGGTTGGAAAGCCTTCCACGAGACACATGCATTCTTTAAAATGGAAGTGTAAGGGGTAGCAGTGGGGAGGCTGAGTCAGTATGGGTGCAACTCACGGCAGTCTCAAGCAGGATAGTGCTCGAATGGTGATCTATATGCCCCCAGGGCAAGGGAAGGAAAGGGACAGAGAGGAGGAACTTAAAAGAGGGACAGCAAAGGGGAAAGTAGTGGTGGTGGGTGTCCTGTCCTGAACCTGCCTGATGTTGATTGGGAGGTTCCAGTGGCCAAGAGTGACAGGAGTCCGACATTACTGGACGCCTTCCAAGACTGTCTACTGGTGCAGCTTTTTAAGGAACCTACCAGGCAGAATGTAATCCCTGATGTGGTTCTCACCAACTCAGAGATGGTGGGTGTTGTGGAGTAGGGGAGCCGCAAGAGAACAGCGACCACAACTCTGTGAAGTTTGAATTTGCCCTCGAGGCTGGCAACCCACAATCAAGAACCAAAGTCCTTGACTTTAGAAGGGCGGACTTTGATAGGTTGAGGGAACTGCTCAGGGATAAGTTAGTAGGGGTGGAGGACATGGGGGGAGAGGAGAAATGAGGGGCAATAAAGGGAACAATCCTTCAGGCACCAAAGGCAAGCATAAGAACACTATTTAAAAAACACAGGTTTGAGAGACCACTGTGATTCTTAGCTAGGGTCAGGGAAGTGGTTAGGACCAAAAATAAGGCTTTCTATATGTAAGCCATCCTTAAAGGAGGGGCTTATGCTCCCATTTTTGACATCCCTTTCTCCCTCCTACCCCCCTTCCCCAGAGCTAGGGAATTTGTTAGTGCTCTGGGGGACATTGGCTGCTGGACACCTCAAGGTGGCAAGAGAGAGCAGGTTTTGGGAGGTATATAAGGGAGCAGACAGGAAGTTTGGGGTCTTCCGTCCCAGCCATTAGGCCTGGAGCTGGATGGGGGTGGCTGGAGGAGCAGTGTTGGTGGTCAAGTAAGGGAGCTCTGCAGTCCTGGTGGGCTAGTGTGGGGGGACCACCCCCAAAGTGCAGAACAGGATGGCTTTTGCAGCAATGTGGCATTGAGGAACTGGGGAAGGAAGCTCCGTGGGGGAAGGATGGTTAGCTAGGTCCTGCATCACTGGGGACAGGGAAAGGTAGGTGGCCATAGGGGGCCAGGATAGGCAGGAGCCTGTAGAGATCCCATAGACATGATTTCCCAGGCTGCCAGGGCTGTGGGGACAGTGGCAGTGTCCTCACAGGGGGAGGCCAGTGGCAGCGACTCTTCCCCGTACCCGTTGTGGCAGGGTGGCCTGGGGAGCAGATGGAGTCAAGGGGGCCCTTTACCCATTTATGGGGCCTGCTTGGAGGGGCAGATCCTGTGGCACTGGCATTTAAAGGGCTGGGTGGGTCACAGGTCATGGGACAGGCCTTGCAGGGTGGCCCCTGGCTGGAGCTTAATGCAAGCCCAGGATGTATGGAGAGGTATGTGGGCCTGGGCATGGATCCCCTTAAAGGGTTAGTTGGAAGTGGCGCAAGTGAGCATGCCACTATCTGTGAAGGTGGGCTGTTCGGAGGGGCCTGGGTGGTGCCAGTGCCCAGGGGTTCTCCCTTGGCAGGGCAGCCAGTAGCAGGGGGCTTGAGAACTGGAGCAGGGCTGGGTGTTGGGGCTGCTGTGGCAGTGGAGCCATACAGAGGAAGGGCTGAGCTGAAAGGAAGGAACGGGTGCCATGAGTTTGGAGCACCAGCAGGGTCAGGTTCCTTTTGCCTTAAGCCGAGATCGAGTGGGTTATAGGGACTGGGTCAAAGAACAAAAATCCTGGTAGCCCTTGAGGTTTGGGCCAAGGCCCAGGGGCCAGGTGAGGGGAGCAGCATGCTTTCCCATGCCAGAGTTAGGGCATCGACCAGTGCCAGAGTGGGTAACCTGGAATAAGGAGAAAAGGTTTGGCTTATCAGATCAGAGAGCCAGGGAGCCTGGGGGTTTCTAACTCGAGAGGTGCCTTGGGTAAAACATCCAAGTAGATAGAAGCGGAGAATTGTTTCTTGCACTGCCTGTAATCCATCATTTGCTGCTGTAAATGTCCAGCCGAAGTGCTTTTGTACAAAGGTTCAAATAGCCCCATGGAGCTGCTTTATTTATTTAGATGAAGGATGTGCCCCCTGCATTGCTGGAATCATTTGTGGTGCAGGAGCTATATAAAGAAGCTAGTTGGGAAGAGACTGGTAGTGATGTGCGTTATTTAAGCTGGAAAGGGGAGTTAATGATGGATCCAGGTATCGTGTGGATGGGGGAGCTCAAGTCAGATAAAAAAATTAGGATAATAGGCCGGGGGTTGGGTGGGCCACCTAGGCTCCCACGAAATTTTTTAACATTTCGTGCATTTTGGTGCATTTTGGAGGGTATTTCAAACACAATTTCTACCGTTTCTCCCTCCTCATGCTCTGTGAGTTGCACCCTAGTACCATCCCCAGAGTCCCCACAAACCACCCTCTCACCCAAAAAAAAAAAAAAAGCAAATCACTAAAATACTGTGGTTGGTCATCTGATACAAAGCACATTATTACAAGCAGCCTGGAATAAAGTTTATATAAAGCATTACGTAAAAACAGATTATTTTCCTTCCTTAAATAATTCAAGAGAAGAGCATATCTAGAAAGCACGTGTCACCCAACACCAGACCCACACCTCAAATGGGAAACAACCAGCATCAGTAGATGAGTAAGGCACCATAACCATCTTTAGAATGTGAACAACTAACTTTGGCTAAACAAATAACTAATATCAAAATTAATGTCCAATCTCATCCCACAACTGTCAGCCAGCAAGGGATGATGCCACGCTCAGACCCCTACAGGATTAGAGCACCTTTTAGCCATGGCAGGAAGATCATACTGCATTTTTATTCATGGGATACCAATCCACAAAAAATGTAGCAGTGTATTAAAATGTTTTATAACATGGGCAAGGGTGTTTGTGTGATCTGATTGGCATAGATTGATCATGTGACTATTGATTAATTTCTGTTAATTAGTCCGATGGGTTGCGTGTGGTGATCAGTCTCCTGTCTAGAAAGGCAGATTAAGGGGCAGAGCCGCACTTGCTATTCTTGAGAGATTTTATTCCTCAGTGGCAGCCATTTAAAAGTCTCGATCAGTGAGGCATAGTGCTGCCCTGCCAATACAATGGTCGCGAGTGTCACTACATCCAGGGAAGTGCCCAAACCCAGGAAACAATTATCCGTAATACTGGCGACGTACCCGCCATGCTAATACCTCTGTGAGAGAGAGACAGACACAGAGAGAAGTAGATACTCCATTACCAGGGCACCGTTAAACACACTTCCCACTCACCCTCCCAGTGGAACTCCATGCTGCCCCATAAAGGTTGTTTCTGTAGCATAATTCCAGAAACTGACGGAAATGTGAAAATACAGAGACGTTTCGGTGACTGAAACAAGACTTTGCAGTCAGCCGGCAACCAGAAATGGTTTGTCTCTCACTACTGTGTGTTCTCCCCCACTTAACTCCCATCCCTGTGCCTCTCCATTCCCGGGTGGTTAAGGGTCACCTACTTACGTTTCTCCGATTGTGAGTTGAACTATGCGTCACAGGGCAGCATAACTTTCAACTTCCCCCAAGACGTGTTGCCGCACCGCAGATCTGCCACTTCTCCCGCTTCTCCCACATTACCATAGAGAAGCAGCACATTGGAGTTTTGCGAGGTGCCCCCCCTTCCCTCCTGAGAGCGCGAGGATAATGTGTCAGGTGAGTGGGAGGTGCTCTGTTAAAATATCGTGAGACTGCTGTTACAAGGGTATATTTTCAATGCCTGTGGCAGCAGATCTTATCTGTGTGAATCTTCACCATTCATCACAGATGGGTACTGGCTGGAGATCAGGACCCCGCGGGAGCCTTTTTTTTTTTTTTTAAAGGATAGGCGGATCCGACGCAGCATCGGCGCCACCCTCGAGGCCGACGTACTGTGTGGCGCTCGAGGATTAGCCTTTAGGCTGCATCGACTCCGCCTGCCTACCAGTTCTTCGTCTCCCACCATCGAGGTCGCCTCGTGGGAAGCCATCTGAAGAAATTTGAAGAGTTTTTAGGCCTTTAGCCTTTCGCGTTTGTTCGTTCGACAGTCTGTCGGTCTCCTGCTAGTTCTGGGTTCTGCTTCCACTCGATGTCGCTGGTAAGATCTTTCCATTTATTTTAAAGTATAGCGACGTCGAGTCTGTTTTGGTGTTTTTTTCTGTAGGTCATGTTGCGGTCGGAGGGCAAGAAATCTTCTAAGGCGGGGCGGCCCCCTATGTGTTGGTGCCCGTGCGGCCGCAAGTACTCCATTACCGACCAGCATGACTGGTGTCTCGCGTGTCTTGACCCGCTTCACGGCATGGATTCATGCGACGCCTGCTTCTCCATGGACTGCCGCGTCCTCGAACAGCGAGCGTTTAAAGTAGGGCGAGCTCCGCCGACTTTCAGGGGTAGGGTTCACACTCGTCGGGCCAAGCTGCGCTGTCTCGGCCTTTCCTCCGGGTCCCCTTCCAGTTCTATACGGACCGAGGAGGATTGAGCCTTGGCTTCTTGTAGCCTAGCCTTGGCCGAGGCTCCTTCCGCGGCACAGGAGGCCCGTTCCGCTTCCTCTCGGGAGCAGGCGGGCGCCTCGCCGCCGGGTGAAAGGCTCCCCGGTGTAAGCCACGGTCCGGAAGGCGTGCGACGCCACCCGTTCTCGCGCCATTGGTTGGTGCCGTCGGTAGCCTTCGGCGCGTTTGCGGTGCCGTGGGCCCTGTCGGCGCTCAACGTCGGCGCAGACTCTTCTCTGGCGCCATGGGCCTTGTCCAGCACCGTTCACAGCGCTGACACTGCTCGCGGTGCTGGGACCCTGGATTCGGCGTCTCCTTTCACCATGTCTCACTTGGGCGCCGTCCTCGGCGCCGAGGTTGAGCACAGTGCCGTGGGGCCTTCAGAGTCATCTGTCGGTGCTGCCCTCGGCGCCGTTGGTGCTCTCAGTGCCGCTCGCGGCGCTGAGGAGCCTAGCGGTGCCGTGTTCGGCGCCGAGTCCACCTTCAGAGCCGTCGGCGCCGCTTCGGTCCTCGGTGCCGCTCGTGGCGCCGAGGGGCCTGGCGGTGTCATCGGCGCTGAGGCTGTTGCTGGGGCCACCGTCGGCGCCATCTCTGTTCCTGGTATCGCCACCGGTGCCAGTGGAATTGACGGTGCCGCAGCTGGCCCTGGCTCAGGATCTTTGGCCCAAGCTGCCCTGCCACCTTCTGTCAGCCCCGCTTGCAGGGCTGTGGAGGGCACGGGTGCTGCCTCGGCCACTGCTTTGACTACTGGGCCTTTTGGTAAGGTCGCCTTCCCTTGCCCTCCTACCGTTTGGCTTAGGGCCTCAGACTCTACCTCTTCGGAGTCGGAGTTGGGCTCAGAGTCAGACGGGCAGTCACACCCTTCGGGGTCGTCTGCAGAGGAGGGCGAGCCGGTGGTCTCGACGACGAGTCACAGCCAGCCCCTTCTGAGGAGCGTCCAGGTTCTCCCCAAGGTTGGGGTCAGTGGTACTGACCAGCAGGCTATAGTGCATGCCACCATTGCCATGCAACCTGCCCTGGGAGGTTCCTTGACCCTCGGGGTGGTACCCCTCCTGTAGTGTGTCTCGATCGCCCAACTTTGGGACCCATCGGGAGGTCTACAGGAGGAGGTGCTGCTCCTCGGTCTCCCCTTCGGGGGCAGCCCAGAGCTGCCAGCTACCTAGGCTGGCCCTCTCGAGGACCAGGACCCTCTCGGATTCTGAGGGGTGTGGGGTCGGCGCGTTGGCCCTTCTCTGGGGTCCACCCCGGCCCTGGACCAAGCCGAAGTGCGGACTTCTGCCCTTCCCCTTCCGGTTCCTTGGGGGGGTCCCATTCTTTGGAGGCAGGGGACCGTCTTTCTGGATCTATACGGCCCCGGTCGCCTCACTGGGGGGATTATTCTGGGTGCAGCCTAGGCAGTAACAACGTGGTTGTACAGCTGTCGGCTGCGGAGTCTTCCGGGACACCCTCCTCGGGTGTCCATGATCCGCTCCCTAGCCCTGGCAGAGGTCAGCCAACTTCTTCTCTTGGCTCTGCCCCTATCCCTCTGCTGCATTCTCCAGCACTCCCAGGCATTCTTGGTTCTGGTGGCCCTCTCACCTGGGAGCAGTTCAGAGCGGTGGCTGCTCGGTTCCCTGCCTACGTTAGGGCCATGGACAGCCAGGTTTTTCAACCTCCCCCTGAGCAGCCACCCTTGGAACGCATGGTGACCTCCAGCTCCTCATCCCCCTCTTCTGGGGGAGAGGAACCATCTGTCCATATCTCTCCTGCCACTGATCTCTCCGAGTATCAGCGTTTCCTCATGAGGATGATGGGACCTTCACCTTTCTCCCCTGTCTGTGAGCAATCCTGAGCATGCGGCGCACGCCTTTCTAGGCGATTTCGGTGCAGCCACCCTTGTGGTGCCGCCCTGGCCTGCTCCCTTTCGGGAGTCATCCATGCGTTTCTGGCAGAGGCCCTTTTCCGGAGTTCCTGCCCCTAGGGACCTCAGCCAGAGGTATTGCGCTCCCCCGGAGTCTCCAGGTTCTATGCCTCATCCGCAGTCCGGATTGACGCACCTGGACACCCCTGACGGGCTTTGCACCCTCCACCGTGACAGGCCCCCAGATCAAGACTCCTTGGATTTTGACTTCTGGGGGAGGAGGACTTACTACTCGGCACAGTTGCTTCTCTCCATCTCTGCTCATCAGGCCCACTATGCAGCCTACAACAGGTTCTTGTGGTCAGCGCTAGGTCAGATCCTAGCTGCTTTGCCTGACTCAGAGCAAACCAGGCAAGCCATCGCACTCTCTGCCGTGGCCTGGAGCTAGCAAGGCACTAAGCAAGGCGTCTTGCGTGCCAGTGAGGTAGCTACCAGGGTCATAGGGACAGCGATCTGCACCAGGAGATTGGCGTAGCCGCCTTTCCCGGTTGTCACCCTTGGCCCGGCGTGGGGTGATTTGCTCCGCTCACCAGGAACCTATCTCTTTTCCGTAGAGGCGAGATGATGTTTGTCAGAACAACTTCCCCTCCGGAGGACCCTGTCTCGCTCCCCACTCTCGGGCCTCTTCAGGCCCAGAAGGTTCCCATAGCGTGTCACCCACTGAGGGCAAGGGACTCTGTCCCTTAGGGTGCAATGAATCAACCCCTTCGGGGGCTTGAGTACTCACCCATCTGTGATGAATGGTGAGAAGATTGACACAGATAAGATATAAAAATTAGTACCTACCGTAATTATGATCTTCTGTGTGTCTCACCATTCATCACAATCCCACCCGCCATCCCCTGGGCCTTCAGTCTCTGGATCCTCCTCCTCTGTGCTACCTCTCTTTTGAGCGGGATAAAGTTGGGACACACAGGATAGTTTCTTCCTAAGGGGTACAGTTCGAGTGGCACTCCTTCTCTACTACATATCTTCACTCCTACGGGGTGAGAGCTGGTGGTTGCACTCCTTCTGTTATCCATCTAACTTAAAAAAAAAAAATAAAATTCCCCTTTTTTTCACCAGATATCTTTACAGAGAGAGTACTGAGTCCCTGTACCCTGTCCTTCTCCAGAATAGCTGACTCTACTTTTGGGGTATTGCCAGTTATTCTGTGCCTCGAATTCTGGCAAATGAGCTTTGCTGCTCCTTGCAGTTCCTATACAGTCTGGTGATGGACAAGGGTCCTGGATCCTTGTTACCTCTCACTCTCTCCTAAATTCTCTCTCCCCCCTTCCCTCCCTTCTTCCTTTTCCAGAGATTGGGGCCCCTACCCAATCCCCTTAGTCTTACTTCTTCTATGCTGTCCTCTCAGTCGTTATTTCTCCTTTTAGTTCAGTTTTTCTCTTCCTTTTTCCTGTCCCTTGGACTCTCTTGTCCCACCCTCCACCCCTTCCTCTTACCTCTCCGGCGACTCAGAACTGGTGAGCAGGTGGAGTCGGCCAGCCTAATGGCACAATCCTCAAAGCGCCCGTGGTACGCCGGCCTCGGGGGCAGCACGATGCTGTCAGCTCCGCCTATCCTAAAAAAAAAAAAGGCTCGCGGGGTTCTGATCTCCGGCCAGTACCCATCTGTGATGAATGGTGATGATACACAGAAAGATCATAATTACGGTAGGTACGTAATTTTTATTTCTTGACTGTAATTTTTGTTATGAGACTCGGAATAGGGAACACACAGAGTGGCACACTGACTTCCTGATTAATTTAAGAGACAGACCGATTGTGTGTGCAGTGATAGGCAGAGGCCCACACAGTGCTCTCTTTCTCTCACCACACCATGAATGTAAGAAAAAGAGAGAGTGTGTCTGTCAAGTTCAGGCAGCTCCTTAATTATAATTTACAGGCCATTTTACCACAAATTTCTGTGTGAGGAACTATTTTTGGTGTGGCAGAACATGAAAACTTGAGTACTGCGGCATTATACAGTGGAGGAACACAAAAGAGTTCCCACTTTTCTGACCTGGTATTCCACTGGATTTTGCCAATTTCTGTTAATAGTTGGCCCATGTTATAAGTACAATAACCCTCTCCAGGGTGTGCGGTTATTAGGGATTAATCAACACCCCGGGTGCTGTGAGGACACTCAGCCTGCGGCCTCGTGCCTCACAGTGCACCTGGGGTGTTGATTAATCCCCAATAACCGCACACCGTGTCATGGGTTATTGCTTACAAATAGTTCTCTGTCTGATGCTCATTTTGCTATAATGCATTACATGTGACAGTGCAAATATTGCACTTGACTTTCACATTTAATGCATTATAGCAGATATTCAGCAGTTCCCTTGGTTTTATAGAAACTCTTTTTTGCTGTGCTGCTCAGGTAATTAAAAAGTATACCTTATTTTCTGAAGAGTCACGATGATCTGTTGGCTGCTGCAGGGAAGTCTCTTGAGTCTCCTGGCCACCCAAGCACCAGCCCTCTCTCCAGCACAGAGAACTGCAGCGCTGCTGACCGACACCCGTCCCACGGTCCCCACTATTCCCAGTCCAGTGCTAGAGGATGACCCATGCCATGCTCCAAAGGATACCTGCAGGCTAGTCGAACTGAGACCCAGCTATCACCACAGTACAGCCAGCAAAACCTGTCACTCATTTGCTGGTTGCTGCGCTTCCCGAATGCTGAATCTCCTCTGTGGCTCTTCCACTCAACTCATCCTCGACGGCCTCTCGGTCCTAGTCACTTTGCTCACACCGTCCACTGCAACACTCCGATGCTGAGTCTCCCTTCTTCCTCAGTGAATTACAGCTCCCTCCCATGAATTTGCAGCTTCTCCTCTACCTGAGGTAGGCACTAGCACCCGGACATTTAAACATGGCACCCCATGCTGGCCACTCCCAACACCAGATGCAACAGCCAGTCAGGAGCTGCAAGCACGAGGTGGGCCTGGTTTAGAACTACTACAGTGAGGTCTGCCTCTGCCAGTGCAGCTCACCCCCCCCAATCATGAACTAAGGAGCTCAGGTATGCCAACAATCCCGGTAGGCTACGGGTTTAATGGCTTTCTATACCTGCGGCCATAACTGCGGACCAGCGCTTGGTAGGAGCCAACAGGCTGGTCAGACTGTGCCTGCTTTAAACAGCTCTTGGTGACCTGATGTCTCGGCTACATTTTGCCTTGGGTACTGTAAATGGGAGCAGTGTGAATTTGATTTGGCCAGAGAAGTGTTATAGAAATTCAGCACCCAGTGGAGTCAGCAGGAGTCTTTCTGTTTAGTGTTAGAGAGGAGCAGACTCTTGTCGAAACTGCATGCATTTTGTCTAATTATTGCTTAGGGCTCTTGTACTAGAACTGCTGCTCTGTATGCATGTAAGATGCATACAGAGATGTATCTCTGTAGAGATGTGTAAGAACAAGGGGGCACAATTTAAAGATAGAGTGGGGACGGCTCAGGGGTAATGTGAGGAAATTTGTTTTCATGGAGAGAGTGGTGGATGCATGGAACCGCCTTCCTGGGGAGGTTGTTGGGTCTAAACCAGTAGGGGAATTCAACCATGCATGGGACAGACACAAGGAATTGTAGTGGGGGGTTGCAGGAAGTAGGCTGTTGGTTAACTAGAATCTACAGCTTATCCAATAGGAAGGGAAATGGGCAGACTGGGTGGTCCTTATCTGCCGTCAAAGTCTATGTTTCTGTATTTCTATGTATGTATCTTAGCTCACATGTTGTCTAACTTGATTGTGATGCACCTAAGTTTTGATATAGCCATAACTTCACTGGATTACTGCTGTGCATTTTTCTGAATTTCCCAACCCACCCCCCACTCTTTCTGACCCTTACTGTTAGCCTGACCCCTCCCCACTGTTGATTTGTACGTGTGCTTTCTTTGCCTACCACACGCACAGTGAAACTAAATCTTTCTTCTCCTGATCCTCCCCTTGTAACCTCCCACTTACCTCCCCATTTATTTCTTTCCACAGCTCCCCCAAATGCCGGGGTTTACTGACCATGGAGCTGCTGAATGACCTCCCGACGAGAAATTCCACCAGGTACTGAAAATGGACGGCTTCAGCCCCAGATTTCAAATTTGGCGCCTTTTTCTGCTCAGCTTTGTCTTTAATTTCTACCGCTGTGAATGTACTGATGTTGTATTACTTGAGCTAGCTTAGCACATCTGGGTTGTTGTGAGTCCTCTGAACTTAAATTAAGCTGGGATTCCTCGCAATAATCTTGTTTTTGTGCCCCTAAGGCTGCATAATTCAAAGGTATTCTCCGTGGCTGCCTCTCGTAACATGTGCAGCTGCTTTGTCTCTCAGAGGGCTGAAATAGAAATGAGCCCAGCTGCTCCAGTTTCACTCCACAAAGATCAGTGTCCCAGGAGGCTTAACTTGGAGAATTTTCCCCCGAGAACATAAATTTATTTGGAGCTGTATGAGGTGAAACAACCCGGCAGGCTACGGGTTTAACGGCTTTCTATGCCTGCGACCTTTAACTGCGGACCAGCGCTTGGTAGAGCCACCGAGCTGGTCAGACTGAGCATCTCGCAGCCACCTATGGCTGCTTCCACCCACCCAATCCCTCCCCCACCCTTCCCATGTTTATATAGATATGTGATCACACGTGATAAAGGCGGTACAATCTGTTTCCTTTTTTTCTATCTGCCTTCTTTCTCATCTGCAAGTTATCTTAGCCCACCACTGGGTGTCGTCTGCTCCCCCTTTTGGTCATCTGAACACTTCCCTATCAGGTTCCTGCAGCAGATTTTTGTCACTGCTATTCTATTTTTCTTTACTGCAGCGTCCTGCCCCTCTGCTGCTGGTTTCTCCCTTTCCCTACTCTGAGCCGTAGTTTCTGCCCTAACCTTCACTTTGTTATTGTATCCCTATCCCTACTATCCTGTCTTCCTCCATCCCCCTTGATCACCTGCAGCTCTTTCCCTATCTCCAAGTGACTTCTTCTTCTCTAATTCCTCTACTAGCTCTGTTTTCTGCCTTCACTTAATCCCTTTCGCCATGATGACTTGGGCTACTCTGAACTGCCTAACCTCTACAGTTGCGGTTCTACTCACCCTCAACTCCTTAACCCTTCTCCTGGGTTTCCCCCTATCTTGGACGTTCACCTGGGACTTCACCTACTCTAACATGGTGGCTGCATGTGTCTCCACTTCTACTCCCTCAATGTATCTCTGCCCGAAACCACTAGGGTCTCTACTGAGATTTATTGTCTACAAGAAGCATTCCTCCCCTGAGAATGTATCCTATGCCATTGCTCCTGCTATACTTTGGATCACCACGCTATCACTTGCCTTAGCTGGTGATATTGAACCCTACCCCGGTCCTCAGGTCAATCCTCCCCAATCTTATCCTGAGACCACCCATTTTCTGCCACAGTTTTCAGGACTGACCTTTGCCCACCTTAATATCCGCAGTTTCATGGCCAATCTCACTGATCTAGAGGCTTGGGTCCAGGTGAATAATCCAGATATCCTCGTGCTCTCAGAAACCTTGCTGAAACCTACCATCCTGGGGCATAGCTGTGCACTTCCTGGCTATCTTATGCTCCGGGCTGACTGTCCAGCCCCCAAAAGAGGGGGTGGACTGGCATTGTATTACAAGACTCACCTGGACATCACTGTCCATCCTGCCCCTCCCTCTTAACAATGACGAGGTCATACACGTGGTGCTGCTTCTCGGAGAAGCCAAGAAACTTCATACAATTGGGACTTATCTACCTCCACGTACTAGCAAGCCTGGGCTGGAGGAGCTCATAGAGCATATTCCAGCCTTGGCAAAAAAAAATGAGGTTATCTGTCTGGGTGACTTTAACCTTGACTGGTTTGGACTGACCTCTTCCGTCCTTGCTTCCACCATCAGCAAGGCCAACCTGACCCAACTCATCTCCTCCCCCACTCGGAAGTCGCAGAACAGCTCCAGCTGTACCTTGATTGATTGGATTCTCACTAACTGGAAGGATTGCTACTCCACTGCTGGGGTTTTACCAGATTCGATTAGTGATCACTGCCCTGTCTTCTGTGTGCACGGCTCCTCCCTTACCTCTCAGCCCCACAAAGTCCTATCCTTTGCTAACTTTTCCCTTCTTGACCCCACCAAGTTCTTACATGAGCTTAAACACACTGACTGGTCTCCCCTATTCACTACCAATGACATCAACCAGGCCACCGACTACTTCAATTCAACCTTACTTGCCTTGCAGCAGAAGTATATCCCATACCGTACATGCAGGGTAAGAGGGAAGGTGACCAAGTGCCAGAACCGTCCTCTCCTGCAACTACTCAAACAAAAAGATAAGCTGTGGCCAAAATGGAAATCATCATCCAGTCAGTTTGATTTTGCTGATTACCGCTCCCTGCACAATGTCTGCAAAGAAGTCTATCCAGATTGCCAAGAGCAGCTACTACCGAGGTCGTCTTCTATCATCGGTCACTGACCCAGGCAAATACTGGACCCAGATCAATGAAATCTTGGGGAATACTAAGTCGCTGACTCCCAAAGACATGCTAATAAATAACTCTATCTGTAACAATGCTTGCACGATTGCCAACGCTTTCAACTCGCTTTTCATGGAGGTTCCCAATATCTCCCCTCCAGGGCCCGGTAACTCCCAGCCCTCTCCTCCTGCTCCTTCACTAACTCATCCTGCCCTGGTGCTTTCTTCTGTTTCTCACCTTGACATTCTTAGGTTACTACAGGCCATTCCCCGCCATGGCAGTGCTGGTCCAGATGGTATTGAACCTAGAATACTAAGAACTGGCGCCTCACTCCTAGCCACTCCAGTTACTCGGCTATTTAACTTGTCCATTAGCTCCTCCACAGTGCCTTTGGCCTGGAAATCTGCCAGAATCATTCCAGTCTTCAAGAAAGAAGACTCAAAAATTCTGTCCAATTATTGCCCCATTGCGCTCCTACTGACCTTATGCAAGACCCTGGGAAAAATGTATTCACCATCAGATCTCTACCTGTTTATTAAACTTCAGTCTTCAATCACCAGTTCACCATGGCTTCCGGGTGAGTCACAGCACCACTACAGCTCTCACCCAGTTCTCTAGCGAGGTTAAGTCCAACATGGACACTGGCCTAATTACTGGGGCCGTGTTTATTGACCTCACTAAAGCATTCGACCTGGTTAATCACCCTCTGCTCATGCACAAGCTGCAGTCTCTTGGTGCCCCTGATCCCACCTTAGCCTGGATCAGCAGTTACCTCTCAAACTGTTCTCAGTCCGTATCCTTCAATAATGTGCTTTCCTCTCCAGCTCCCATCTCATGTGGCATCCCTCAAGGATCCATTCTTGGACCTCTGCTTTTCTCCATTTTTGTCAATGATTGTCCCTCATCCTTCCCTGACTGCAACTCCATCATGTACGCTGATGACTTGGTGCTCTACTCAGCCACTTGTTCTGTAGCAGACCTTATCGTTCACCTGTCGTCAGCATTCCAAACACTCCAATCCTGGCTCCAAACCAATTCCCTGATCCCCAATTTACCTAAGACTCAGGCTATGCTCTTTGGGTCTGCTAGAAAAGTTCATTCTGGGACCCCCAAGCTTTGCGTGCGCTGCTGTGATGGGTCTCTAGTCCAGTCCACTGACTCCTTCAAGTACCTCGGTGTCACTCTGGATCCCACTCTTGATTTCTCTTCTCAGGAAGTGTGCAGATCCGTCAACAGTAAGATTGGCGCTGCATACCGGGTGCGTCACTCTCTTACCCCTGCTGCTAGGATCTCTGTGGCCAGAGGCATCTTGCTTCCTAGGGTTCTGTATGCCCTCCCCATCTTTTCCCATGCTAACGCTGGAATTCTTCCAAAATGGGACACCTCTTACAACAACATCTGCAGATTTTCCCTGTCTGCCCCTCGCCTTACTCACCACTGTCTCCTGTACTCCACCTTACACTGGCTTTCCCCCAAAAACCTGCACTTATACACCCTTGGATGCTTCACAGACTCCATGACAAGACCCTCTCACCTGGACAGCATTGGGGCCATGCTTACACCGGTGTCACACTCCCACCTACTGAGATCCTCTAATAATAACAATAATAATAATAATAATAATAATAATAATTTTATTTATAGGGCGCCTTTCAATTGCCAAGGCGCCATACATAAATAACATATCAAAACAATAAAAATCATTAAAAAATATAACTGGATCAAAACAGACATTTCAATCAATATTCTAAAAATGCAGTTTCCCATAAAAAAGTCTTCAAACCTCTCTTGAAGCCCTCCACAGAAGTGCACTCCCGCAACCGACGGGGTAGAGAGTTCCAAAGGGTGGGGGCCACATACGCAAAAGCCCGAGCACCCGAAGATTTCAAATTCACTCTTGAACCTCTAGCAAACCCTGTCGGGTCGAAATGGAGTGATCAATTAGGCGATAAGGAACCAGAAGTTCTTTCAGATAGACTGGGCCCAGATCGTAGAGCTTTGAAAGTCAGCAATCCGACTTTAAAGGTGATCCGCCACGTAATTGCCAGCCAATGCAGTTCATGCAGCACGGAGTAATGTGACAGGATCTACTAGAATCCGTCAAAAGCCGGGCTGCAGCATTCTGCACTAGCTGCAGGCAACGGATTTCAACCCCAGAAAGCCCTAGATAAAGGGAGTTGCAATAATCCAAGCGCGAGGACACGAAGGCATGGACTAACGCTGGCAAGTCGGCAGGCGGAACAAGATGCGAATTCTGGCGATGTTCTAAGATGGTAAAGGAAGTCTTGGCGACTGCGACACCTCGCGAATGCAGTGTCAACCTGTCGCCAAGAACTACCCCCAGGTTCAGACTGCTAAAGAGGTCGGAGAAAAACGCCCAAGAAAAATCTCGAAGACGCACTCAGCACCCAACCCCTCTATCTGTTGACCCAGGTCCACAACCAGTACCTCAGTCTTATCAGAGTTCAACCTCAGCCAGCTAGAATTCATCCACCTGGATTTCTTTAGACAGCTATTAAAGACCGAGAGAGCTCCCTCCTGGTAGGGGGCCAAAGAAAGGTAGAGCTGGGTATCATCTGCGTAACAGTGAAACCTCAGACCATACCTCCTTACAATGTCTCCGATGGGTAGCATATACACCGCAAATAACATGGGTGACAGTATTGAACCCTGAGGCACCCCACATGACAAAGCCGTTGAATCCAAGGAAAAAACACCGGACACAACTCTTTGTGATCTCCCAGTGAGGAATGATGTGAACCATCTTAAGATGGTTCCAGATATTCCACAAAACAGCCTCAGGCATTCTATCAACACCATGTGATCTATGGTGTCAAAAGCTGAAGAAAAGTTGAGGAGAACCAAAATGGAACGACTCTTCCGATCTCTAGCCATCAAGAGATCATTGAGCACCCGAACCAGCGCTGTCTCGGTACTATGTCTTTTACGATAACCGGACTGGAGGGGTTCATAGACGCCATGGATGGTCAAATGGTCTTCCAGTTGTGCAGCCACTACTTTCTCAATCACCTTCCCAACAAAGGGAAGGTTAGAGATAGGTCTGTAGTTTTCAAGACAGTCAGGGTCCGCAGTAGCTTTCTTCAAGAGGGGTGTCACCACCGCCTCTTTCAGGGAGCTGGGAAACTCACCAGATTCCAGGGAGCACCTGACTATCTGCATAAGGACTGGACCAATGATGTCAATACAGCCTAAAATTAGGGAGGTTGGTCCAGGGTCCAAGCTACAGCACGTAGGACGCATGTGCTGGACGATCCTCATGACATCAATGAACTCCAGCTGACCGAAGGAACTCCAGGAAAACCGAGGCACCATGATCTCACCCCGGTTCATGGCAACCCCCATAAAGCATGATGGCAGCAGCTCAGCCCTAATGTCAGCCACCTTATTTACGAAGAACCGAGCAAGCTCATCACACTCCAATTGTGAAAAGACTTTCTGAACTTGCAGACAGGCTGGGTTGCACAGTCTGTCCACAGTTCAAAACAGTTGAGTTGGTCGATTCCGAGCAACCGCAATCTTCCTAGACAGGAACTATGCCTTTTTACGGGTGATTGCAGATTGATAGACCAAATAATGATCCATCAATCTAAGGTGGTCGGCATCGAGGGTGGACTTTCACCAGCAACGCTCTAACCTACGCCCCTGTCTCCGCATCTCCCTCAACGTCCCATCAAACCAAGGGGACTTGGCGCAAAGGGAGAGGGGGCGAACACGAACTGGAGCAATGAAATCCAGAGCCCCCGCAACAGCTGTGTTATAGGCCAACACGAGGGTCTCTGGATCACTGCTTGCCAATGCAGTGAACGAGAGGTCAAGCACCACCACAAGGCCTTGGGGATCTATATCCCGCAAAGGGCGGTACCTAACCAACTCCATAGGGGCAGGCCTTCTAGAAGGGGAGCAAAACCTAAACCCCCACGGTGTAATGATCTGACCACCCGATGGGTTCCATCCCCACATCAGATGCCCCGACCCCTAGAAGGAAGATTAGGTCTAAAGAGTGTCCATTTTTATGTGCAGCAGAAGAAACCACCTGTGTAAGGCCCAGCGTTGTCATTAACTGGAGGAAGTGTTGACCAAATTGCGAGAGTTCGTCGTCGACCCTAATTCCTCCTTACTCTCCATTTCGCTCTGTTCCACTAAAATGGGGGAACAAGCTTTCTCTCACTTTGCTCCCAAATTCTGGAACTTACTACCTCCTAGCCTTAAATGCTCTCCATCTCACTCCTCCTTCAAAACTGCACTTTTCTCTCACCTACATGCACTTATTTATTTGTTTTTGTTTACCAGGTAAGCACACTAGACAACCAGGTGCCTATTTTCAGGTGTGACCCGGGAGATTACAGAGATACATACATGATTACAAGGATACAATCAGGTACAACAGGCAAACAATAAGAACAGGTACAAGTACGGGCATCAGTCATAAACATGGTAAATGCAGCAACACCAGGGGACCTTACCTACCCTGTGGTAGGAAGATAACATCATCATACATAGGAGGCCGGCCATCGGCTGAGTATAGCAGACAACACGGCATTTGGAGGCTAGGGGTTGAAGAGTACATCAGGGAGATTACAAAAGGGGGATAGGAGAGGCCAATGGAACACTCAGATGGCCTAGCACAACTTGATCCAGAAGAGCAAGGAAAGATCCTTACAAGCTGATTCATTGATCCCCTATATGTTTCACCAGAGGGGAAGGTCAGGATACCCTACACCATAGAGCAGTAAGAATTTCTGTGACTGTACCTGACCTTCCCTCTTCTCTTGCTTCTATTAAACCGCTTCTGTTGTCACTGTTTATTATTTGACTGCATTGTCCTGTTTCCCTTACCTGATTCCTTCCACCCCTGCGTGGATGGCAACTGACACATTGTTTGTACTGTTCCACACTATCCCAGCATGGATATCTACTGGTTTCAGTTTTATTTGCTGAGTTTGTACTTCACCTTTGTTTTGTTATTGTAAACTGTATATTGTACTCTCCTGGGTCATGCTTGAAAATAGGCAGGGTTTTGCCTAATGCACCTACCTGGTCAACCAAAGCTAATAAATAAATAAATCCCTCAAAACTCGTGTTACAGGTCTGTGCTGCAGCTCCCCCCCGGCCCGAACAAAGGAGCTGTGCTGGGCAAGCCCACATCGGAGGACTCAGGTAGACACCACAGGAGGATTAAGACCAGCCAGCCATGATGTGTGGGATGGTTACCCAGCGCCAGATGACTGCTAGCAGGGTATGTAAATGACAGGCTTTTTCGGAGGGGGGGGGGGTGTAATTCTTGTGACAATTTTGCTGTACAGGACTCATGGAACCAATTGCTGGCAGCGCAAATTTCTGCGCAGTGAGGGAGATAAAGCCTCCCTAACAAATCCGCCACTGAATTTAGCTATTTAATTAGATTCTGAGTAATCCCAACCCTCAATCTCGTGGAACATCACTCCTCCCTTTGTCAGGATTTGAACCCCCATCTATGATATGCTAACTACTCCAAAGTCTGCAACACCATCCCCTAGGCCACATAGCCCCTGTTGTAGGCACCACCAACATTGATCCTCATGTACCCTGACTGCCCGCAACTGCTATTTAAACAGTAGTTGCAACCAAGAGCTTAGACCGCACTGGTTAACACTGTCCCTCTGTCTATACCAGTCACTGGCCTGCTCATTTAGCATAATATTTTGCCCTGTGATAGTTCCCACCACCATCCTTTATGGATTTCTCTTTCTCTGGGTATGATTTGAACCACTAGCTGAGGCACTCTTAGTGCTCTAAAGTCAGCAACACCCTTAGCTAGTCCACACAGCCCCAGTAATTGCTACTGCTGATTTTGTCCCTCTTGTATCTTTGCAGCTGACTCCTGCTACTTAAACAATAGCTGCTACCAAGCGCCCAGCTTTAAATAGTATAATTCAAGACCCTGTCCATTTGAATCAACTCTCCACCTCCACTGTCAGGACTTGAACCCACACCTATGGGCACTAGGCTAAACATCCTCTTAGTAATTTCCTGTGTAGACTAATCCTCTCGTACCTCTGTAGCCAGCAGTCTGATTTAAATAGAAATTACATCCTACACCCAGTATTAAACAGAATTTGAACTGGTCTTGTTTATCCAGGCTCCCCTCCACTATTCAACCCCAACCAGCAACACATTGACTGTTCTGTAGTCAGCAACACTAACCACTAAGCTAAACATCCTTTTAGTAATTTCCTGTGAAGACTAATTCTCTTGTACCTCTGTAGTTAACACTCTGATTTAAATAGAAATTGCATCCTGCACCCAGTATTAAACAGAATTTGAATTGACCCTGTTTCTCCAGCCTCCCCCTCACACCCTGAAAAGGGCATACTCCCCATCCATTTTGTCTCACATCCTCTGCTGTGGAACTCGAATCCTAACGTGTGGTGCACACACCTGTACAAAGTCTGCTGCACCTTCCACCAGGCCACTCCGCCTGCTAGTATTCTAATATCTCAACAGGTGCCTCAAGTACACTTGTCCCCCCCATGTGATGCATTCCACTAAGCCTGCTAACCTTATTTCTGCTGCTCCTTGGAGCATTCATTCCTACACAGTCATTGTGACTTCAAAAGCTCCTAAGAGCACTAGCCAGTATAATCACTGTTCAGCATCATATTTAATGATTTTTGTCTGTCAATGTAATATTTTGTACTGTGGTGAAATAATGATTTCACATTTGAAATAAAATTAAATTGATAGCGTTACTGCACTGGGCATGCAGTCTTTACTCAACAACACTTAAAAACTACCTCAAAGTCCCAGTTTAGTGTGTTTACCCTCAAAGATATTGAAGGGCATGCATCTTCTAGTTCCGTCCCTACAAAAATCTTGCATGTTGGCTCCTTCATCACTGACAAAGATGGGATCCTAAACCTCCTAAACAACCACTTTGCCACCGTAGGGATGGCCTTCGACTCATCACCTGCCAATAACCTCTGAACCCAGCTCTCAGTCCAGGCCCCAACAAACCCTGCCCCTATTTCCCGTGCTCTAGTCATGGTTTCGTCCTTTCTCCTTTCAGCCTGTTACATGGAATAAGCTTCAAAAAACCTTAAAACTGGCTAGCCCAATTAATCTAGCTGAGTTCAAAAAGCTTTACGCAAGATCCTTCAATGAGCCCTATAAGTGTTTAACGTGACGTCCTTCACGACGCCCGGATCCGCTATGCATCCTACAGTAGCACCCCTGGTGCTCTTCCTTTCCTTCTACTCTTCATCCCTCCCTCCTCTTTTCCTTCCCTTATACTTCCCCATACTGTTCAGTTATCTGTTCCAGTAGGTTATTCTCAATGCTTGCCTACATTGTACATATTCTGTAACTGTTGTCATTATAAGAGAGAGCTTATATTGTATATATTTCTATAAGTTGGTGTCTTCTGAGTTGTTTTATCACATCATTGCTATTGTTCTTACCCATGTTGTTCCTGTTATACTGCTGTACTGACAATGTGTTCCTGTTATACTGCTGTACTGGTTATGTGTTCCTGTTATACTGCTGTACTGACAATGCATTCTCGTTATACTGCTGTACTATGTGTTCCTGTTATACTGCTGTACTGGCAATGTGTTCCTGTTATACTGCTGTACTGACTATGTGTTCCTGTTATACTGCTGTACTGAGAATGTGTTCCTGATATACTGCTGTACTGACAATGCACTCCTGTACTGGACAATGCGTCCCTGTTACACTGCTGTACTGACAATGCGTTCTTGTTACACTGCTGTACTGGCAATGCGTTCCTGTTATATTGCTGTACTGACAATGTGTTCCTGTTATACTGCTGTACTGACAATGCGTTCCTGTTATACTGGTGTACTATGTGTTCCTGTTACATTGCTGTACTGACAATGCGTTCCTGTTATACTGCTGTACTGAGAATGCGTTCCTGTCATACTGCTGTACTATGTTTTCCTGTTATACTGCTGTACTGACAATGTTTCTCCTGTTACACTGCTGTACTGACGTGTTCCTGTTAACTCTGCACTGACAATGTGTTCCTGTTATACTGCTGTAATGACAATGCTTCCTGTTATATTACTGTACTGAGAATGTGTTCCTGTTATATCTGCTGTACTGAGAATGTGTCTCTGTTATACTGCTGTACTGACAATGCGTTCCTGTTATACCGCTGTACTGACAATGCGTTCTCTGTTATACTGGTGTACTGACAATTGCACTCTGTTATACTGCTGTACTGACAATGTGTTCCTGTTATACTGCTGTACTGACAATGTGTTCCTGTTATACTGCTGTACTGAAATGTGTTCCTGTTATACTGCTGTACTGAGTATGCGTTCCTGTTATACTGTTGTACTGACAATGCGTTCTCGTTATACTGCTGTACCATGTGTTCCCGTTATACTGCTGTACTGGCAATGTGTCTTGTTATACTGCTGTACTGACATATGTGTTCCTGTTATACTGCTGTACTGAGAATGTGTTCTGATATACTGCTGTACTGATAGTGCACTCCTGTACCGACAGTGCGTCTTTATACTGCTGTGCACGAGAATGCGTCCTGTCATACTGCTGTACTGACAATGTTTTCCTGTTATACTGCTGTACTGACAATGTGTTTTCCTGTTATACTGCTGTACTGACGTGTTCCTGTTATACTGACAATGTGTTCCTGTTATACTGCTGTAATGACAATGCGTTCCTGTTATATTACTGTACTGAGAATGTGTTCCTGTTATACTGCTGTACTGAGAATGTGTTCCTGTTATACTGCTGTACTGACAATGCGTTCCTGTTATACTGGTGTACTGACAATGCGTTCCTGTTATACTGGTGTACTGACAATGCACTCCTGTTACACTGCTGTACTGACAATGCGTTCCTGTTATACTGCTGTACTGACAATGTTGTTCCTGTTATACTGCTGTACTGACAATGTGTTCCTGTTATACTGCTGTACTGGTTATGTGTTCCTGTTATACTGTTGTACTGACAATGCATTCTCGTTATACTGCTGTACTATGTGTTCCTGTTATACTGCTGTACTGGCAATGTGTTCCTGTTATACTGCTGTACTGACTATGTGTTCCTGTTATACTGCTGTACTGAGAATGTGTTCCTGATATACTGCTGTACTGATAGTGCACTCCTGTACTGACAATGCGTTCTTGTTACACTGCTGTACTGACAATGCGTTCTTGTTACACTGCTGTACTGACAATGCATTCCTGTTACACTGCTGTATTGACAATGTGTTCCTGTTATACTGCTGTACTGAGAATGTGTTCCTGATATACTGCTGTACTGATAGTGCACTCCTGTACTGACAATGCGTTCTTGTTACACTGCTGTACTGACAATGCGTTCTTGTTACACTGCTGTACTGACAATGCGTTCTTGTTACACTGCTGTATTGACAATGTGTTCCTGTTATACTGCTGTACTGAGAATGTGTTCCTGTTATACTGCTGTACTGACAATGCGTTCCTGTTACACTGCTGTACTGACAATGCATTCTTGTTATACTGCTGTACTATGTGTTCCTGTTACACTGCTGTACTGACAATGCACTCCTGTTACACTGCTGTACTGACAATGCACTCCTGTTACGCTGCTGTACTGACAATGCGTTCCTGTTGTATTGCTGTACTGACAATGCGTTCCTGTTGTATTGCTGTACTGACAATGTGTTCCTGTTATACCGCTGTACTGACAATGTGTTCCTGTTATACCTCTGTACTGACAATGTGTTCCTGTTATACCTCTGTACTGACAATGTGTTCCTGTTATACCGCTGTACTGACAATGTGTTACTCTGTTATACTGCTGTACTGATTATGTGTTCCTGTTATACTGCTGTACTGATTATGTGTTCCTGTTATACTGCTGTACTGATTATGTGTTCCTGTTATACTGCTGCACTGATTATGTGTTCCTGCTATACTGAGAATGTGTTCCTGCTATACTGACAATGCGTTCCTGTTATACTGCTGTACTGACAATGCGTTCCTGTTATACTGCTGTACTGACAATGCGTTCCTGTTACACTGCTGTACTGACAATGCGTTCCTGTTATACTGGTGTACTATGTGTTCCTGTTACATTGCTATACTGACAATGCGTTCCTGTTATACTGCTGTACTGAGAATACGTTCCTGTTATACTGCTGTACTGACAATGTTTTCCTGTTATACTGCTGTACTGACAATGCGTTCCTGTTATACTGCTGTACTGAGAATGCATTCCTGTTACACTGCTGTACTGACAATGCGTTCCTGTTATATTGCTGTACTGACAATGCGTTCCTGTTACACTGCTGTACTGACAATGCGTTCCTGTTATACTGGTGTACTATGTGTTCCTGTTACATTGCTGTACTGACAATGCGTTCCTGTTATACTGCTGTACTGAGAATGCGTTCTTGTTATACTGCTGTACTGACAATGTTTTCCTGTTATACTGCTGTACTGACAATGCGTTCCTGTTGTATTGCTGTACTGACAATGCGTTCCTGTTATATTGCTGTACTGACAATGTGTTCCTGTTATACCGCTGTACTGACAATGTGTTACTCTGTTATACTGCTGTACTTATTATTTGTGCCTGTTATATTACTGTACTGACAATGTGTTCCTGTTATACTGCTGTACTGATTATGTGTTCCTGCTATACTGCTGTACTGAGAATGTGTTCCTGCTATACTGCTGTACTGACAATGCGTTCCTGTTATACTGCTGTACTGACAATGCGTTCTTGTTATACTGCTGTACTGACACTGTGTTCCTGTTATACTGCTGTACTGACAATGCGTTCCTGTTATATTGCTGTACTGACAATGCGTTCCTGTTACACTGCTGTACTGACAATGCGTTCCTGTTATACTGGTGTACTATGTGTTCCTGTTACATTGCTGTACTGACAATGTGTTCCTGTTATACTGCTGTACTGAGAATGCGTTCCTGTTATACTGCTGTACTGACAATGTTTTCCTGTTATACTGCTGTACTGACAATGCGTTCCTGTTATACTGGTGTACTCTGTGTTCCTGTTATACTGCTGTACTGAGAATGCGTTCCTGTTATACTGACAATGTTTTCCTGTTATACTGCTGTACTGACGTGTTCCTGTTATACTGACAATGTGTTTCTGTTATACTGCTGTAATGACAATGCGTTCCTGTTATATTGCTGTACTGAGAATGTGTTCCTGTTATATTGCTGTACTGAGAATGTGTTCCTGTTATACTGCTGTACTGACAATGCGTTCCTGTTATACTGGTGTACTATGTGATCCTGTTACACTGCTGTACTGACAATGCACTCCTGTTACACTGCTGTACTGACAATGTTTTCCTGTTATACTGCTGTACTGAGAATGCGTTCCTGTTATACTGCTGTACTGACAATGTTTTCCTGTTATACTGACAATGTGTTCCTGTTATACTGCTGTACTGAGAATGTGTTCTTGTTATACTGCTGTACTGACAATGTGTTACTGTTATACTGTTGTACTGACAATGTGTTCCTGTTATACTTATTATTTGTTCCTGTTATATTGCTGTACTGACAATGCATTCTTGTTATACTGCTGTACTGACAATGCATTCCTGTTATACTGCTTTACTGAGAATGTATTCCTGTTATATTGCTGTACTGACAATGCGTTCCTGTTATACTGCTGTACTATGTGTTCCTGTTATACTGCTGTACTGACAATGCACTCCTGTTACACTGCTGTACTGAGAATGCGTTCCTGTTATACTGCTGTACTGAGAATGTGTTCCTGTTATACTGACACTGTTTTCCTGTTATACTGACAATGTGTTACTCTGTTATACTGCTGTACTTATTATTTATGCCTGTTATATTACTGTACTGACAATGTGTTCCTGTTATACTGCTGTACTGACAATGCACTCCTGTTATACTGCTGTACTGACAATGCGTTCCTGTTATATTGCTGTACTGACAATGTGTTACACTGCTGTACTTATTATTCGTGCCTGTTATATTACTGTACTGACAATGTGTTCCTGTTAAACTGCTGTACTGACAATGTGTTCCTGCTATACTACTGTAGTGATTATGTGTATTCACCCAGGTCCACCTTGTAAATGAGCTTGCTCAAAGGTGTTCCACCTGGTAAAGTAAGGATTGATTGATTATCAATACCCCTTAGAAGAAAGAGTTTATATTTATGTGGTATTGGTTATAAAAAACTCATAACATTACTCTTCTGTTCAGGGAACATAGAAATAAAATCAGACCCCACTTCTCTTATCACTTACCGTACAGACTTTGCATCAGCACTAGGCTTAAAAATTATGCTGGTTAACGTCTGCAGTCTCATGAACAAAATAGATTTAGTAAAAGTTTGGGTTACACACACAAACCTTGATGTTTTAGTAGTGACGGAAACCTGGCTCAAGGGCAGCATTACGGACCAACAAATAACGCTGCCGTCCTATAACACCTTTAGATTGGACAGGCAGTCGGGGGGGGGAAATAATTATTTATGTTAATTTCAAATTCATTGCCACCAAAATCCTTGCTATTACTAGACCCAAGGAATTTGAATGTCTGGCCATAAGACTCTCCCTGCATGCATCTGAAGCAATCAACATCATTGGCTGTTACAGACCACCAGTGGGGGGTGGGGTAGGGGGGTGTAGAACCATTGACAATCCTCAGAAACATCATAGAAACTAACTCTAATGAATCCATCATTCTTGGTGACCTAAATATGGACTGACTGTCCCCTAGAGCAAATACACTAAAGGACACGTGTGATGAGCTGGGTATCGCGCAGCTCATCTCAGACCCTACAAGATTCGATGCCAAAAATAGCTCTAAAAGCTCCGTATTAGATTTAATACTTACAAACAGAGCACATCAAATTGCGCATACAGCCATCTTCCACAATGATCTTAGTGATCACTACACTGTCGTCTGTACAAGAATGCTAGAAAAATGACCATCCCACTCCACGTTCATCACAAAGTGAAGTTTCCATAAATTCAAACCCAAAAGTTACCTAGCAGATCTCCGAGATACAAACCCACAAAACTTCTACCTGACTACTTCACTAGATGAGGCTGTTAATCTCCTTAATACTAACCTAACAAACCTAGCAAATAAGCATGCTCCATTTGTTAAATGTAGGGTGAAAAAAGCCTCGTATCCTTGGTTTATGTCCAAGTTGAAAGCAGCCTTGACCCAAAAGGATAAACTATGGGCCAAGGCGAGGCAGTCTAAAGCTCTGGAAGACTGGCTGGCCTTTAGAATCTCAAGAAATGCTTGTACCAAACTGGTTAGAGCAACCAAATCAATCTATTATGTGGAAACCTCTTGCGGGTGCCAAGGGTAACTCAGCCAATATCTGGCAAACCATCAAAGCTGTTGAAGGACAAAGAACCCTGCCTGCATTCCCCATCAAAATGATAACACAAGGTACCACGATCTCTGACCAGGGCACCATCCTAGAAAAACTAAATAAGCACTTTGCGACAGCAGGCCTAGTGTTCGACTCCTCCCCAGCTGCCGGGCTTGTTGACTGCTCACCACCCAATGATGCCCCCTCGGACCCTCCGACTCAAGACTCCTCCCATTTCTCACCAGTGACTTTCAAGCAAGTTGAGGACCTATTAATAAAATTAGATATGAAAAAAGTGCTGGCACAGATGGAATCGAGTCTTTCTTCCTCAGGCTAGGGTGCCACTTTCTAACTGCCCCCATAGCACATGTTTTCAGCTTATCAATCACATCTGGAAGAGTCCCATCCTGCTGGAAAACAGCCTTTAATACTACCTTTGTTTAAATCAGGAGACCCCTGTGACCCTAATAATTACAAACCGATTTCCATCCTGCCCGTCCTGTCCAAGCTCCTAGAAAAGTTAATCAATAATCAGCTGAAGGATCACCTTAAAAAATCAAATTTATTTAACCCCCTCCAATCTGGCTTCTGGCATAAGCTATAGTATGGTGTCAGCTCTAGCCAAAGTGACAAATGATTCGTTCACTGCCCTGGATAATAAAAACTCTACTAGAGCCCATTTCCTAGACCTAAGCAAGGCCTTCGACACGGTCGTTCATAACACTCTGTTAGCCACACTCAGAGACCTTGGTCTGAATAATTGCTCACTAAACTGGTTCACTAGCTATCTTATTGGTCAACTCCAATGCATCAAAACCAGTGGACTCCTTTCCTCTTCCCTACCGATAACTAGAGGTATACCCCAGGGATCCATTCTTGGACCCTTGTTATTCACAATTTACATCAGATCCCTTCGTGACAACATCCATAACTCCAGACTCAACTTTTTTTTTTGCAGAAAATACTATCCGTTATACATCCAAACCCTCATTGTCAGACGTCATCACAGAACTACAGTCTGATTTTCGTCAGTTGGAGTGAAACCTGCTAAGATCAAAACTATTATTAAAGGGGTCGTGCACCAGTGCTTGAGGAGATGACAGCCTGAGAGTGTAGCTGTCCCACCTTTTGGGATGTTTTAGTAATTTTATAGTGCTAAAGTTCATTTTTCATTGTTATTTTAAGACCAGAATACTTATTCAGTATTACTTTACTAGCATCTCAATCGGGGGTTCATTTGGCAGAATAGTTTTTAAATAAATTGATTTTGAACATCAGCGGTTCCTCAAACATCTGTAATGCCATCTGACAACAAGCACAAGCTGACAGCTGCAGTAACACAGGTCGGGAGCTCCCCTATGCGGATTCCAGAGGCATCTATAAGCTCTAACAAACCAGCGGTAAAAAGCATAAACAAAATGACGATGCTGGCGATGATATGGCATTTATTAGAGATAAGCCTCAATCTATGTATACAGACATTGTAAGTTTGAAAACAAAAGCCAGAGTAGAAAAAGAGAAAGCTGAGCCTTTAGAGGAAAGTCTAAATATAATAGCGGAAAGGCCGACTTACATTGATGAATCCCTGTGTAAAATTGAAGATAAATCGGATGTCAGTATGTCCAAAATAGAAACCTTAGGGGTCAAGGTTGATGACTTGGAAAATCATAGCAGAAGGAACTACCTGAGAATTGTAGGTGTGCCTGAACTGCTGGGAGAGGGCGATATGATTAGATTTTTATTTATTTATTTATTGAAATTTTGATGACCGGGTTGGCCCACTGGGCCCCAAAGGTCCCTTTTTCAGGGGCGACCCGGGGAACGGAAGCAATACAATACATACAGTCAGGTGATACAGGGTTATGAGAAGTAGACATGATAAGGAGAATAACAGTAAAGGCAATTATTCAAATTGTAGACCATAAGTGCAACACTTCAAAGAATTAAGTCATGATTTAACGTCGGTTTTGGTGAGAAGAGGGGGGATGGGTGTTGTTGCAAGAATTTCTCCCATCCAACTTAAATTTTAACTGGCCTGGGCCTTTGAAAATTGAAAGGGCACATAGAGCTCTGAGAGCCCCTCCAAAACAAGGGCAAAAGCCCAGACCAATCATTGCTAGGTTCCTGAGGTTTAATGTGAAAGAAGAAATATTGACAGTGGCTAGGCAGAAAAAAAACATACTGGGGCAATAATAGGATCTATCTGTTTTAAGATTTTTTGTCAGAGATTGTGGAAAAAAAGAAAGTTATTTGGGGATTTACTCTTTGTTCTACAAAAACTTAATGTTCCTTACTATATCAAATACCCAGTGATACTTGTGATTTCTAGGGGCAGTGGTACTTTTAACTTTACTACAAATGAAGAAGCTTTTTTTTTTTACGATTGCTTGTAGAAACTTGAAATCATAAGAATAGGCCAAACCAATCTCCATTTTCAAAAGAAATCCAACAGTCATAGCTGGAGACGAAATAGGGAGATTCTAATTTAGAACTTAACCCTGAGCCCCAGTGGCGTCCTGCTGACCCGTTCGCCCCCAAGAGTGGTGTCACAGTTAGAACAAAGGAAGACATTTATTCCAGTATTAAAGCATGTTTCTAGACATCCATCCTATCCGAAAGCAAGTATCCCTAAGTCGCTAGCCTGGGCTTCTAAAATACCCAGGAGAATTCAGCCAGTTTTTAAGAACAAAAATGCGATCCCGAATAACACTGGGCAACAGCAAGCAAACAGTCCTCAGCTTAGCTAGGATGCAGCTTCTGTAAATAAAGCCAAGAGCCTCAAAGTCTTCAAGTACACATCCCAGAATTTCATGACTGTCTTAAAAGCCCCTTCAGCCCAGTGGAGGACATGTTTGAACAACCATACTCACCAAGCAATTTGGAGCATGAAGGAGATACTTGATTTTTCTAGTCATCGTGCTGTTGCCGATTTTATCTGTGGAGTTTGAGAATCTCTCAGCTGTTCGTGGTGGCTGTGAATTGACTGGACATTTGCAGTCACATGAGTGCTTGTTACAAAAATAATTTGGCTTTACCTTTAATTATTTAAATTGTTTTTCTCTGTTTTCAGCTAGCCTCAAATAATTGCATATTATTTGGAATTAGTTTTAAATGTGGTTGCATCATTTCTGGGAATCGAAAAACAGGGTCGGGGCCAAGGTCAAATGTTTAGAAGCGGCTCACTGAAAATAGCCTATTTTATTCTCATGCTGCTTGAGAATTTTGGTGTCTCAAATCCTAAAGGTACGAGGAATTTATCCATTCATTGCAGAAACCATATTTTATTAAGATTCAGACTCATTTAAATAGAGAATAATGGATGGGGAATGGTATGATATGAGAATTTAATGCACATTCAAGTTGTGGGATGCTACATAAACCCAGAGGGCGAAGCCTGAGGGATTTATCAAAGCATCCCACAATGAGGGTGTGCATTAAATTCTCATATGCACACCCTGCCTGTCTTTTATTTTTTATAATAAAGGGCCAGCAATTTTTCTCCAGCCCAGTTTTTGTGAGACTGTTTGACCCCCCCACACATGGAATGTTGGCCAGTGAGGCAGCAGCGTTGTTTGATTGGCATGGCTCATGAATGTCATAACAACCAGCTGGCTGTTATGGAAAATATCAACCTGGTCAGTACACTGAGAGAAATTCCTGACCAGTTATTATATACCTTTATATGTCTAGAATATCGTTCAGTCTATATGGCTCCTTATACAAGAGTTGTGTGCCTTTCTTAAGCAGACAAGATAGGGAGAGGTTTTTCTTAAAGCTTAGTTGCAATATCGGTTCTGATTTTGAACCTTGATTCTGCCCTATATAAGAGTTGCAATTTTATAAAATGGGGATGCAGCAATGATATTTTAAGTTTATTCAAATGAAAAAAAAAAGCTTAACTTTGTCCCTCAAGGCCTCTATCCCTCCACGTTCTTTTTAACCCTATCAATATGCTGTTATTAGCCTTCCAAACATGGTTTTCGGATAAAGCCAGGTTAGCTAAAATAGATCAGATATAAGCATAATCACATATATTGTGCATTAAATGCTTGTCTGTTCAGCGGGCCAATTGTTCCTAGGACTGACCTATTTAAGGAGTCTTTATTATGCTCTCATCAGGTTAGTACTGGAGGGACGGCTTAATACCTGGTTGCCTCTCTTTTTTTTTTTTTTTGCTTAAAACTCTTATTAAGGTTTTGCATATAAAGACAGTTACAGACATTGTTAAAACAAACATATTATATACAGTTAAAACTCTAGCAACTGTTTACAAAGGTCCACATATACCACATAATTCATTCTCTCTATTCTATTACTCTACTTCTTTCCACCAGTTCATACATTTATATGCTGCTTGATATCCTTCCCCACTTTTTGCTACTGACCCCTCTACCTGGGCCTTAACCCCCAGCCTGTAAGACCAATGCTTCCTCCATGGTCAGTGTTGCTAAAAAGGGGATCCAGATGGAGAGAAAAGTTTCTAGTTTATCTCTTATCTGATAAAATCTCTTTTCCATTACCAAAGCCCCTGTAATCAAAGAGCACCACTGCTCAATGGAAGGATTCGCTGCCGATACCCAAGTGTTCAAAATGGCCTGTCTGGCATGTGAAAGCAGCACTCTGAGCCATTTTCTATGTGGGGACCACTCCTCTCCCTCTCCTGCCTCCATGCCAAACAGTAGGCCAATTGGAATGAAAGGTACCTCTGAACCCAACATATCACTCAGGCCCTGTGCTATCATTTTCCAGAATACTTGTAACCTGGGGCATGCCCAGAAGCAGTGGAAATATGTACCTCTCTGTTCCTTGCACCGACTACATGTCTCAGTCACTTCTGACTGGTATCTGCATAGAACCACTGGAGGGCAGTAGAGCCTATGTACACATTTATACGCTGATTCCTTACATTTATTTGAAAGGAGCAGGCCCATATGTATTTCTAATATAAGCCCCCAATTATAATCAGAAATTGGTAACCCCAAATCCTTTTCCCATAGTCTCCTAGTATTGTATATTTTAGTTTGGTTTTTAACCTGTTTTTATGATGTTATTTTGTAATGCGCCTTGGTGTCTGAAAGTCGCAAAAGAAATAAAGTTTATTATTATTACTATTGTGTGTCATATCTCAGAGTTTATCTTGTATTATATGCACCATAGCCCCCACCATACCCTTAGGATCCCTCCTAGCATTGCAAATCAAGGCCTCTGCCTTTTCCAGTGATACTGCCTGGGGCCCCTACTTCCTTATCTGTTTACAGTAGTCCCTGGCCTGAAAGAACTGAAGCAAGTGGTTACTTGGCACCCCTCTGGTCTCCTTGAGCTCTTGGAAAGAGCATACTGTATATCCTTCCCCCTGAGCAGGTCTCCCATACATTGCACCTCCCAAGTATCCCATTCCTCAAATCCTGGGTCCTCCAGTCCTGGCCTAAAGAAAGGGTTCCTGCAGACCGGTAGGAGTATCATCTCTACCTCCTGTCCCCCAAGTGCCTTCTTACTCTGTATCCAGCTCTCCAGTACCATCAGCACCAGTCGGTTGAACCGGTCCTGGGAAACATATGCCCTTCTCCCTCCTTTAGCCAGGTATGCTGAGATCCTGCCCTGGGCCTCCATTTCTTCCAGATTTATCCAACTAGCAACCTCAGGTCTAGCAACCCAGTCCTTTATGGTTCTCATTTGTGCAGCCAGGTAATAGCTCTTCATGTCAAGGAAATTTAACCCTCCACCCCTTGAACTTGCCTTTAACCTATCCAAGCTGATTCTGGCCCTTTTCTCCTGCCATAAAAATTCAGAGAAACCCCTCTCTAACTTCTTAGTATCCCTCTTATTAAGGCCCATTGGGAGCATCTGGAGTAGATAGAGGATCGTTGGCAGGATATTCATTTTGATTAAGTTCATCCGCCCTATCCAAGACAGTGGTAATGCTCTCCACCTTCTCATTTCAGCCACAACGTTGTTAACCAAGGGGAAATAGTTCAGACAGTAAAGTTCTGGTATATTCTTCCCAATATTTCACCCCAAGTATCTAAAGGAGGAATGAACCTCTCTTAAACCCCACATAGCCTACCCATTACTCCCCCTTCCCTAGATACATTACCTCCGACTTATCTAGGTTTATCTTGTATCCCGAGAAGGTGGTGAACCCCTTGATAAGTTCCAGTAAGGGAGGCATGGAGTGCTCTGGATCTCTTAAATACAGGATCATGTCATCCGCATATAGCGACATTTTGTGTTGTTTGTCTCCCTTGCCCCCAACTCCCTTAATATGTGGATTCTGCCTAATGGCCATGGCCAAGGGCTCAATTGCCAAATCAAAGAGTAGCAGGGAAAGCAGACATCCCTGTCTCGTACCCCTAAACAAGGAAAACTGCTCTGACAGCACCCCATTGGTCAGCACCGCAGCCTATGGAGAGCTGTACAAAGCCCTTACCATACCAATAAATCTCTCTCCTAAGCCGAATCTGTCCAATACCTCGAATAGGTATCCTCATTCAATTCGATCAAAAGCCTTCTCGGTGTCTAGGGACAAAACTGCTGTCATGCCTGGGTGCCAAGAAGAGCAATGCACTACATTCAGAGTCTTTCTCACATTATGGTAGGATTGCCTTCCCTGAATAAAGCCTGTTTGGTCTGGATGTATTAACTGCAGGAGCAACACATCCCGTCGGGCAGCCTGGACCTTAGCATAGATCTTATTCTTAGCATCCATGTTCAGCTGGGATATAGGCCTATAAGAGGCACATTTCTGGGGGTTCCGTCTGGGTTTCGGAATGACACATATCATCACTACCTCCATAGTGGGCGGAAGTGGGTTCCCCTCCCTAGGTTCCCGAGATAATTCCCACAGCAAGTCCACCACCCCCATGTCCTATTCCCTTATAAAACTCAGCTGGGAGACCGTCTAGCCCAGACGCCTTACCAGACTTCATGCGCTGTATGGCCACTCTGATTTCTTCCTTGGAGATTTCCCTGTTCAGCTCTACCCACTGCTTCTCAGTGACTCCCAGAATTTTGACCTTGTCCAAAATTCCCTTGCCCTATCCATTGTAACTTCACATTCAACCTTATATAGGGCCTGGTAAAACCTCTTAAACCTATCCTCAATAGCTTGGGGTTCCCTGATCAGGGCTCCCCCTTCCCCTCGTATCTTCTGAATTCTCGTGCTCCCCCTTCTACCCCTGATAAGATTCACCAGCATGGGTCCTGGTTTGTTGCCCCATTCGTAGAATTTATGTTTTAGGAACAATATCTGAGTTCTTGCCTGCTCTGCCTGCATATTATTTAGGGTCCCCCTTGCCGCCGCCAGCATCTGCAGCACCTCCTCTCCCCCTTCCCTGGCTGCCCTATGCTCCAGTTCCCTAACCTTTAGGTGCAGCTCCTCCTGACGCCTTAACTGCTCCTTTTTGTGCCTTGCCACGTACCCTATGATGGCCCCTCTTAAGTACGCCTTCCCCGCATCCCAGAACACCTGTTTGGATGGCGCTGTGTCTTTATTAAGCTCCACATAACTCCCTAGCTGCTGTTTCAAAAAGGTCCTAAACTCCTCTTTCCCTATCAGGTACAGTGGGAATCTCCATGAAGCAGGTCTCAGCCCTTTGGTATCAAATTCTAATGCCATAACCACCACGGCATGATCTGAGATGCGTATGGGCCCGTGCCTGATCTCTGCCAGCTTGTGATACCACCCTCCTTCAATATAGATGTGATCCAGCCTGGACCACATCTTATGAGGGTTGGAGTAAAAGGTGTACTCCCTGAGCGTGGGATTGGTCGTTCTCCATGCATCCAGCATATCTAAGACCACTAAGCCTTCCCTCCACTGCTTCATGCAGCTTCCTCCCCGGCCCCTGCCCTCCGAATGATCCAACTTTGGATCCGGAGTACAATTGAAGTCTCCGCCCATTATCAGCCCCTGAAATTGTTCCCTTACAAGCAGGTCCAAAATGGAGCGATAATACGAAGGCTCAAAAACAGCAGGTGCATATACACTCCCAAATGTAACCTGTGACCCATGCAGCATTCCTTCTACAAACACATATCTCCCTTCACTCTTATCTTGCACCACTCTCATTACCTTGAAGGGGAGGTGCCTGTGTATTAATACTGCCACCCCCCTCTTGTGTGAGGAGAAGGAAGCAGCATAGCATGTCCCTACCCAATTCCTCACCAGTTTTTGGTGCTCCGCAGGTGTCAAGTGTGTTTCTTGTAGTAAGGCAACTTGGGCACGCACCCTTCTAAGAGCCGTCAAAAGGCTGGTACGTTTAACTGGAGAGGAAAAGCCCTGAACATTCCACGAGACAATATTCACCTTCTCCTTCTGAGCCATCATGACATCAGTATATTCATCTCCCCCCCCCTTACAGCAGAGTTCCTATCTGCGGCCGTCAAAGTGGGCATCATTTTGTCTCTTACTTTATATTGCAATGTGAACCTAACAATTAAAGCTAACTCTAAACACATAACATATTACATTTGAACTATACCCCTTCCCTCCAAACTATGTACAATACAACCTCCCCTTCTCCCCCCAGAAACATACAACATTTCCACATCAAGTATGTTCTCTCCCCTGTCAGTATTCTAAAGGGTTTGATTAAAAAAAATTGATCAATCTTTTCTCCGCGCCCCCCGGGTTACTCTACTCTCTGTCCACCAGTCTCTCTCTCGTCCAGCTCATTTAAATACAGACTTATTCTCAAACCCATTGAATTCCCCTTCCTCTGCATTCAAGACAGGATATTTATCAATCCCCTATCCCTTCAAATCAGCAGCCCCCCTGTTACACTTTGCCCTCCTTTCCCCTTTCAGTCCACCCTCTGTACATAAGCATGCATGCTCATCTATCCCCCACCCAAATGAGCTGCACTCTTCCCCCCATGAGGCTAGGGCCGCACGATTCAGTCTCACGCAGGCCTCGCGAGTCGGGTCTCAGCACTCTTCCCATTTTTATGGTGCAGGGTTGGCGGGGTGTGGACTACACATGATAATTATCCATCAGGACCTTTCTCAGCCACCTCATTAGTGATATGGCCAGGACAATTGCCCCTCGGTAACCCCATCTGGGTGCTGCAATAGGTTTTGGCTCTTAGCTCTTTAGACATTTGCAGCAGAACTGAACACCCTTCTTGTCCCCTTTTTTGCCCCACCCACTATACGTAGACATGTAGACTCCTTTATCCCCCCCCCTCACCCAAATGAGCTGTGTACCTTTTTTCCACGAGGCTAGGCTGCACGAGTCAGTTTCAACGCGCAGGCCCCCCTCGCGAGTCGGGTCTCAGCATTCCTCCCGTTTCAGTGGAGCAGGGGGTGGCAGAGTGTGGACCACACACAGCAATCGTCCCTCAGGGCCAAAATCAGCCATCCTTTGGTCAGTACTCTTGCCAGGTCTCTCTCTCTTCCCCCAATCAGTTCTCAGTCCAGTGTTTCTCACGAGTGATACAGGGGAGGCACACACACACATGCCAGTCTCTTTCAAAGAGGAGTCAATGGCAATTACCTCTCAAGGACACCAGCGATAAAGGTCAGGACAAGCGCCCTACGTTAGCCCCATCCAGGTGCTGCAACAGGTTTTAACTCAACACTCTCAACACTTTAAATATTTACAACAGAACTGGATGTCTTTTTCCCTCCAGCTAGCGTGAACTCTTTCCTTTCTGGCACAGTCATCCTATCTTTTTCTTTAGCTCCGCTACGAACTTAGCTGCTTTGTCTACATCCCAGAAACTATACATAGCTCCTTCATGACAGATTTTCATAGTGGCCAGGAAAATCATGTACCATTCAATTTTTAAACGCTGGCAGTCAGCGATCACTTCATTAAACTGCCGCCTCTTTTTATCCGATTCTCATACAATGATCTTGAGATATAAACAGGCGCACTCCTTCATACCTTAACTCAGTAATACTCTTATAGGCCTTCCACATCTCTTGCCTATCTTGAAAGTTATGAAAACCGAATATTATCTGCCTGGGCGGGTGTCCTTCCTGGGGCCGAGGCTGCACCGCCCGATGTACTTGCTCTATCTTGTAATGGCCCCCTTTCGGGTTCAGTCCCAGTAAAGCTGGCAGTTTCCTTCCACAGAATTCTATCATGTCGGAGCCTTCCTTACCTTCAGGGAGGCCCTGGAGCTGCAAATTGGACCTCCGATGATAATTTTCCTGATAGTCCAGGGCCTCCCTGAGGTTTTGCACTTGTTTCTCCAAGTCCTCCAAGTGCTTCGGGATTGGGTTCAGAGTATCCTCTGCTGCCGAGATGCAGCCCTCCACTTCCTCCAGCCACTCCTGCTGCTGTTCTAGCTGCGAATCTATCGTGGTCAGCCTGCGGTCGATTTTTCCTTCCAGCCTTTCGAGTTGGGGGAAAAAAGCATTCACCAGCTGCTCCTTCAGTTCCTGGCCTATTGCCGCCATTTCAGCAGCTGAGATAGAGATAGGGCCCACAGCACTTGACTGTCCCACAGTTGACGGTTTCTTACTGTTTTTTGTTCCTGCCCGCGGCGATTTGCAACCCGTCGGCACCACATATTCATCCATGTTATCGAATCTAACTTTTAATCTCCTTTAATGCTGTCTCAAGCGAAAGATTACAGTGGATTATATACTTTTATCAACCCAGGGAGTGGATCTTGACAAAGGCATGTCCTCACGCCATAAAGCTTTCACGTGACCCCATAGTTTGTCTCTCCTCTCTTTTTTTTTTTTTAAGAGTTTGGGGCGTGCTTGGAGGTTACAGCTTGATCATTACGGAATAGTAAGTATTTATTGGTGTGAGGAAGCCTGAGAGAGGAGGGAGTGATGACAAGCCATTGATCGCATAGGATCAGTGGGCACATACAATGTATAGGGCCTACGGGCAGACTGGATGGGCCTAGCGGTCCTTATCTGCTGACAATTTCTATGTTTCCTTGTTCTTGCAACATTTATTTATTACTTTTCAGTTTTTTACTTCAACAATGTTCCTTGGCTCTTTTAGGCCTAGGTTCCACTGAAATAGCCTTGCTGCTTCTTCTAAGTTAGGTTGCACAGGCAGAATTATTTACCATATATTCAGACATAAAAAGGGAATGGAAAAACTTTTTCTGCTTATATTGTCTGTTATTTAAGGTATATGTATGGAGCTAATAATTCATATACAGAACCTTATTCAAACAGAGATAGTATTAGCACTGAAAATGTGTGGGTCTCTTGTTCGAGCTGTTCTAAGGTTGTGTGTTCCAATTTGAGATTAGTTCTCAGTGGTTCTCTCATGCCCTTCTTACTGTGTGTGTGTGTGTGTGTGTGCCACGCGCAGGTTCAGTGTATTCAATTTGTACATAGTTAAAATTGCTTTTGAACCCTTTTTAGTTGGGTGAACCAAGTATACATTTACTAAGGCTACATTTCTGTGTGTAACTCGTTTTGCATTACATATCTTCCTTTTGTGTTATTCACTTTATAATTAGTTGTAGTATAGATTATTATGACTGCTGGTAACATAATTTCTTGGAATGTTCAAGGTTTGGGATCACTTGTCAAGAGATATAGGATATTAAACCACTTAAATAAACACAGGGCTGACATAGCCTTACTGCGGGAAACTCATCTTCCACCTGCAGAGGTTGCCACATTAGCCCGTAGTTGGGTTTCCGCTGTTGATTTTTTTTTACAGTATTTCCTCAAAAAAAAAAGAGTGTTTGCTATTTTAATCAGAAAATGGACTAATTTTATTAGACATAATCATCTGACAGACACAGAGGGCAGTATCAGCTATTACCAGGGAGCCTTTATGGGAGGAATGTGGCCATTTGTAACATTTATGCACCAAATAAGAATCACAAAGAATTTTACCAAAATCTGTCCTTTGTTTTAGCAGATTTGGGGGACTACTAGATTATTTTAGTTGGAAATTTTAATGAAGTTATGAATCCCATGTTGGATAGGTCCACTTCAAGGAACATTGGATCTTACTGGATCTTACTTCAAGATACAGCTCTTGCAGCAGGTTACACCATAAGGATTGAAGCCAGCAAGTGGCAGAACCCCACAGAAAACTTCTAGCTAGCTATACCCAGCGGGGACTGCCCCCGATGTCGGCCCCACCCCTGATGTCCGATACATCATAAAAGGGGTGGTCTCCCAGCATACCTCAGTTCTTTTCCCGGCGTTGACTTGCAAGCATCGGCTCCGTGGACGCCTTCAGCCTACGAACGTCGCCAGAACTTTCTTTTTCCCAGAAATCTCAAATTTTGCTTCTAAAAGCCTCGTATGTCTTCTTCCCCAACTCCTTCTACCGGAGAACACTCCTCAAAGTGCGCTTGCGGCAAGCAGATCCCTTTTAAGGACAGGCATTCGGCCTCTGTGTGGTGCCTAGGCCTAGACCATGACATCAAGGCCTGCACCATCTGCCAACAATTTAATAATCGCACCAGGATCCGCTGCCAGAAGGCCCTTCAAAGTTTCCTTCTCGAAGAAAATCTTAAGGAAATGGAGAGGGGAACCTTCCTCCAGAGGGGAATTGTCCCATCATAAATCAGGGAAACACAAGGAGAAGAGATGGGACAGGGATAGAGACAGATCCCCCAGCTGTGTCTTGGACTCCTGGGCCAGCTCCAGCTCCAACTGGTCAGATAGATCTCCTTCCCGGGCAAAATCTCAGCCCCCACTGGTCAAGATTTGGACATCGGGTGGGTCAGATACTGTGTCTCTACAATCTTTAAAGATAAAACCTAAGGACAACCAACCATCCAGTTTGGCCGCCAGGTCTGAGGCTTCAGACCAGCAAAAGCACCCATCCAAGTCAGCTGCCAAGACAGGCCCTGACTCTCAGGATCAGCTCTGGGACACCGACAGATCGGTCTCTCAACCCCTGAGGGGCTCAGATGCTCATCCAAGGAAGACAACAGAGCTGACATCCTTTAAGCAGATGTCGGACACCAAACGGACACCAGACCCAAAGACTGCCAAGCGTCCTAAGGACCTGATGTCACCCCCGTTTCCCGCACCAGATACTGGTCGCCAGGGGACGTCGGAAGAAAACTTTGGTGCACAACCTGTGACTGATAACCAGGGTGACATGGAGGATGCCAGATTGCCTCAGGACCTGACTCCCAACCCGACTACACCTCAAGCACCGGTGCCCGACCCGAAGGACGGGCTGGCACAGACGCTAGGTCCATCATCCAGCCGTAATGTTAATGAGGTGAAGGAGCTTTTCACCTTTTGGTGGGACACCATCAAAAAGGACGTGGTTCCCACCAAACCCCCACAGGAGGCCGGCCTCCTAGGGCACCACCCAAGGCAGCATCTCCTGACCCTAGGGAACCTAGTCCATCACCTATTGGTAGGTCCCGAGAAAGGAAACACGACTCCAAGAAGAGGCAGCACTCCAGGACTCCCTCAAGGTCCCCCAGTGATCGTGGGCACAAGAGACCCAGACAGAGATCCCACTGTTCCTCTGGGGAAGACTGTCACCTGGATACTTTGGACACATCCAGGTCACCCTCACCTCTCAGTATCCCGTTGCTTGACCCCCAAGATCTCCCCAGGTCACTGCCAGATGACCCCTCATTTTTGGACATTATGAGGCACCTACAAGAGAATATGGGGTGGGATACTGAGGAGCTGGAGCCTGAAAGGCAACGCCTGGCTTGGTACCTCAGACAAGGGGACCCAAAGCCTGTGGTGGTTCTACCTCTGGTGGACACTTTTCAAGATGTTACTAAAGCAGCATGGAAGCATCCCTATTCTACTCCAGTGGTTCCCAAGAAAGTGGATCACCTTTATAGGGCCCCACTGGAGGACCCATATTTGAGCCAGCAACCAGTGGCTGACCCTTTGGTCATAATGGCCTCCCACAATCATTCCCAACATCCACAACATCTCAGCACCCAATCACTGGACCAGGAATCCAAGCAGCTAGATTCTCTGGGGAGACGCATGTATGCGAATGCTACATGCTCCATAAGGTCCCTCAATTACCTTACCCACATGGTGCAATTTCAAAATGCACTATGGGATCAGGATCAAGATCTCTTCAAAGATTTCCTGGATGGGAACAAAAAGGAGGAACTACTGAACCTCCTTAAAACCAGTTCTGATGTTGGGACTCAGGTCCTCCGAGCTGCATACAACTCGGCGGATTCCACTGCCTGTGGTGCTGCTACAGGCATTTGCCTCTAGAGACATTCTTGGTTAAGGGTATCCGGGTTTACCTCACGTCCAGAAGGGCATTTTGGATGTCCCTTACAATGGCTCGGTCCTTTTCGGTGAGGACTCAGAAAAAGACATCACCAAGCTGCAGGATGCCGGGAAGGCCATTAGGACAATGCAAGCTATGTACAGACCTAAGCCTGGCTCCTTTCATAGTGGCCAGGACTGTTTTTTGTGGCCAACAGGGCAGACAGCAACCCCATTCCACCCAACAACCCAGGGACAATTTTGGCAGAAAGAATCAGCCAGAATACTCCGTAGGTCAGGATCAACAAAGCCAAAAAGGTACCCAGCCTGCCGGATCAAACACTGCCAGAGCATGACTCCTTCCCGGCCCCCACCCCACCTCTGGATCAAAGGGAAGAAAGGGTCAGGGGTCGATTCGCTTACCACCTGCCAGGCTGGCAGAGGATAACCTCTGATCACTGGGTTCTGCAGTTCATAAATCGGGGTCACTCTGTAGACTTCCTTGACTGCCTACCGACAGGACCTCCCCTGTGGTCCCATTACTCGGAACAGCATGCCCTGCTCATTCAGCAGGAGATCTCGGCACTCCTGGAAAAGGATGCCATCAAGATCATTCCGGGGAACCAGAGAGGAAGGAGATATTACTCCCACTTCTTCCTGGTTCCAAAGAAAACAGGGGACCTATGCCCGATTTTGGATCTCGGTGACCTCAATACCTCGGTGGCATACAAACGCTTTCGCATGGTCACCCTTCCAGGTCTCATTCTCATGCTAAGGCAAGGTGCATGGCTAATGTCACTGGATATGCAGGACGCGTATCTCCATTTTCCCATCACTCGACCACACCGGACGTTCCTGCGGTTCGAGTTCCTGGGATGTCATTATCAGTTCTGAGCATTCCCGTTCAGGCAGTCCTCAGCGTCACATGTTTTTACCAAATGCCTGGCAGTTGTAGCAGTGGTCCTCAGAAGGCAGGGCCATTACGTGTTCCCGTATGTGGATGACTGGCTTCTCATGGCTTCCTCTTGAGAGGTACTGATAAAGGCAATCCATGATACTCGTTCCCTGTTCAGGTCACTGGGTATCACAATCAATCAGGAGAAGTTGTCTCTTGTCCTCTTGCAAAGGGTACAGTTCATTGGCACGGTCCTGGATACCTGCCAAGGAAAAGCCTTCCTGCCTGACGACAGGGCGGAACACATCAGGTTGCTGATACGGGACATCACGTCGAAAGAGCAGGTTCCCACGTGAACCGTGCTCTACTTGCTTGGACATATGGTGGCTGCCATCGCCACAGTTCCTCTGGCCCGCCTCCACATGAGAGTCACTCAGTGGACACTGAGAGCCCTATGGGACCAATGGCAAGATCACTTAGATCAGCTCGTCAGGGTCACAAGACCAGTCATTCAAGACTTGCAGTGGTGGCTCGTCCCAGAGCATCTCACTAGGGGAGTCCCCTTCTTGGCACCTGCTCCATCTCTGACATTCACCATGGATGCTTTAGGATCTGGTTGGGGAGCTCACCTGAATGGTACCAGAACTCAGGGAACCTGGTCATCCCTGGAATCACACCTCCATATTAATATTTTGGAGATGAGAGCAGTCCTGTATGCCCTGCAGGCCTTACAGTCTGAGATTCCACCAGGCCACATGTTAGTCCAGACGGACAGCACTTCGGTGATATACTACATCAGCAAGCAGGGAGGCACTCATTCCTACCCACTTTGCAGGGAGGCAAAGAGGGTGTGGGACTGGGTACTGCAGCACTGCGCCACAATTACTGCAGTGCATGTTCCTGGAGTCAGCAACACCATTGCAGATCTACTGAGCTGGTCATGGGCCAGAACTCATGAATGGGAACTGCTGCATGAGGTCACGGAGGACCTGTTTTGCAAATGGAGGCACCAGACATAGACTTATTCGCGTCCCCATATAACGCAAAACTGCCCAATTTCTGCTCGCTAGATCCAGGGCCTGGTGTTTTCTGGCAAGACATGTTGTTCCTCTCTTGGATGGGCAGGTTTCTCTACACTTTCTGCCCTTCCCTTTGATCCAGAGGGTTCTTCTCAAGCTCCAGTCAGACGGTGCGTCGATGATTTTGGTGGCGTCTTTTTGGCCCAGACAGATTTGGTTTCCGCTGCTACACCAGTTAGCTTAGAAGCCTCCCTTCCCTTTGCTGGTCAGCTGTCACTTGCTGTCCCAGGAGGCCAGATCTCTGGTTCACCCAAACCTCAAATCCCTGAATCTGCACACTTGGCTTCTAAGGATGTAGCCATTCTTAGACATGGAGTATCGCAGAGTGTTGCTGACATACTGGTAGCAGCCAGGAAGCCCTCCACATATGCCACCTACACCATGAGATGGTGCAGGTTTTGTCTATGGGCCAAGGCTCGGGATCTTGACCCACTTCACTGTCCAGAGAGGTCAGTTTAGACTACCTCCTGTCCGTGTTCCACACAGGATTGGCATATTCCTCCTTGAAGGTACACCTCTGAGCCATCTCAGCATATCATGCACCAGTTGGTCAGTGGACTCTAGCACAGCTAGACACCTCATGTGCCTTTTTTGCACTGTATCCTGCATCTGAGACCTCCCATCAAGGACCCGGTTCCTCCTTGGGATCTTCTTTTTGTCCTAGAGTAGCTTACGCTGCCCCCCTTTGAACCAGCTGCAGAGTGTGAGCTACACCTTCTCTCTTGGAAGGCATTATTTTTAGTTGCTGTTACCTCCGCAAGGAGAATTTCAGAGCTCCAGGCGTTCATGTGCAAAGAGCATTATTTGATTTTTCATAAGGCTAGGGTGTCCTTAAGGACTAATCCTAAGTTTCTTCCCAAGGTGGTCTTAGCATTAAGCTTGAATCAGGATATCGACCTTCCAGTGTGTTATCCTAATTACATCAATAAAGGGGAAACTTTACTGCACACTTTTAGATGTGCACAGGATTCTCAGGTTCCACCTGACTAGGACCAGACAGCATCGGCAGTCCGATCAGCTGTTCTTGTCTTTTTGCCTGCAGGATGCTAGGAACACCTGTGTTGAAACAGACACTTTCAAAATGGTTGATAAACTGCATAATGTACTGTTATCAGTAGAGCAGCGAACTCTTACCGGGATCGGTAAAGAGCCATTCTACTAGGGGGGTGGCTACCTCCTTTGCTGCACTGAAAAACATTTCAGCACTGACCATTTGTGCAGCTGCTACTTGCAGAACAGTGCACACCTTCTTTAGACATTACAGTCTGGACATTGCCTCCAGACATAGAGCGTGCTTCGGCCTGGCAGTCCTCCAAGGAGTTTTGTCCTAGGCAGTTTATTTCCTGGATCTTTCCTATCCTCCTTCCGAATGGGTTAGCTGACACCCTTTACTTCTTGGAAATCAGTCCTTATGGTGAAGCCTGCTGCAAGAGCTGTATCTCGAAGTAAGATAGTACAGTTACGCAAGAACTTACCGTAACAGTAGATCTTTGAGAACAGCTCTTGCAGCAGGTAGTGTTCCCCTCACCTTCCCCTCAGGAGGTTCAGTTCCTTTCCATGACATCTCAGGCACAATCATTTTATTTACTTTTCCTCTGGAAGCGGATCCTAGATCTCCCCTTCAGAATCACATTGTTATGCCGGGAGCCTCCGACGGGAGAACTGAGGTATGCTGGGGGACCACCCCTTTTATGATGTATCAGATGTCGGGGGCAGAGCTGACATAGGGGGCAGTCCCCGCTGGGTATAGCTAGTTAGAAGTTTTCCGTGGGGTCCTGCCACCTGCCGGCTTCAGTCCTTACGGTGTAACCTGCTGCAAGAGCTGTTCTCGAAGATCTACTGTTACGGTAAGTTCTTACATAACTGTACTTTCTCTGCCCACCTCTCACAAAAGCTTACATAGCTTGGTTAATGATTTAGGCTTATTGGATGCCTGGAGGATAATGCACCCTAGCGGAAGAGATTTTCCTTTTTTGTCAGCGAGACATGGGGTATTCAGTAGGTTAGATTACTTCTTCATGCCGTTAGCTCTCTGTAATAGCATTAACCAGGTGAGGTATGAGAATCTTCTAATTTCAGACCATAGTTTACTTAAGTGCTCAGTATTTTTAGAAAAGAACTGGGAAATCGAGCAACTGTAAGTTTAATATATCTTTATTACTAGACTCTAACTTTAATAAAAAATGGATCTTGGAGGAGACTTCCTCTTATTTTAAGTTTAATTGCAATGGGAAACATTGGCAAAGGTTGCATGGGAAGCATACAAAGCATTCATAAGGGGAGGCATTATTAGTTTTTCATTAAAAAAAGAGGGAGAGGCAGAAAGCTGAAAGAAAAGGAGGAATTGCTGAGCAGGGCTTTGACTATAAAATTCAGGGGCTGAAGTATGAAAGAAATAAAATACAGTCGGCCAAGGTTGAATACGTTCTTTTTCGTACTAAGCAGAAATTTTAAGAGTCTGGAGAAAAGACTGGGAAATTGTTGGCATATAGGAAAAAAAAAGAAATGTGGTAGCTGTGTTAGTCAAGTCAACAATGTAGAGAAAAAAAACAAATATGTTGCAGGTGATAACTTTTATTGGACTAACAAAATTATTTCTAAGACTGGCTTTCAGGAGATAAAGCCCTCTTCCTCAGGTCAAAGTCGAAACAGCTGAGCAGTATGACAGATATAAAGGTTGGATGTGGATTCAAGACATAGACTAGCAGTTTACAGATCAAAGCATTGCAGTCAATATGCACCTCTTACAAACAGGAAGATTACTTTTCACTGGACTGTGTCTGTTGAAGAGATCAACTTGTAAGATTAAAGGGCTGCTTAATTTTACTCTGACTCTGGACCATCAATTAAAAAGTCAAGACGGAAAAAAAATACATACCATTGTCTTAAGAAGGTACCTGTTAAAATAGCCAGAGGGTGCTGATGTAAGGGTTTAAAAAGAAACTCTGAAGCACTGCTTTAAGCATAATCACTGGTAGTGTATTAAAAAAACATCTTTATTAAGTCCTTTTTCTTTAGTGTCAAAATATTGTATCATTTTTATTTCAAATGTTTGCCGTTCCTGGTTGTTTTTGAAGTTACCTTTTAACACTCTGACAGTAAAATCACTGGTGGAGTGATCTGGTCTTAAAAAATGTTCCCCTACTGGCGTATTTTCATTTTTATGAGTAACTGTGAATCTGTGGTGATTCATTCTTGTTTTGAGTTCCTGTCCGGTTTCACCAATATAGCAGCCCTCTTCACATTTTCTACATTGTGTCATGTATACTACGTTGCTAGAAGAACAGGTATATGAGTTTTGGATTGTAAATGTTTTTCCATTACGACTGACACATGTCTCAGGAGAGATATGTGTACATAGTTTGCAGCGAGGTGCTTTGCATGGTTTTATACCTTTGTCACCTAGCTGGAGCTCAGAGGGAAGTTTGCTTCACACCAGTTTCTACTTCAGGTTTGGTGGTTTGTGGAAGGCAAGCACTGGTGGAGTGGGAAATATATTTTTTAGAGTTTCATCTTCAGACAATAGTGGCTGTAGATCTTTAATTAATTTCCATAGTTTTCTAGTTCTGGGTTGTAGGTTACTATCAGAGGTGTGTGATCAGATGTTCTCTGTGGCTGGTACTGTAGTAGTTCTTCCCTAGGCCTACAGAGTGCAGAATGGATATTCCTGTCAATGGAGCTGGTTTTATATCCCTTCTGTCTGAAAGCTTCTTTTAGTGCAATAAGGTGTCTGCCCCTGTTGTCTTGATTTGAGCAAATGCAGTGGTATCGGATGGCCTGGCTGTGTAAAATGGATGTTTTGGTATGACAGGGATGGTAGCTCGAGCTGTGCAGGTAACTACATCTGTCTGTAGGTTTTCTGTACACAGATGCTTGCAGTGTTCCATTTTTTAGTGTAACTCTGGTGTCCAGGAAATGCACGCACTTAGAGTAATTTATTTGGAATGTAATGGAAGAATGTAAGTTATTGAAGTTGTCAAAAAATTGTTTTAAGTTTTCCTCTCCTGCTGTCTATATAATAAAGATAGCATCAATATATTGATAGTATTTTAATAGCTTATGATGTTGCATGCTGAGGAATTTTTCTTCTAGAGCTGCCAGGAACAGATTAGTTACTGTGGTGCCATCCTGGTGCCAATAGCCGTTCCCATATTTTGAAGGTAAATGTTGGTGTTGTAGCAGAAATAATTGTGTGTAAGGATGTATTCCATAAGTTTGGCTTTCACATCTGGAAGATATTTGCTCTCTGTGGTGGCTTTTCGCAGGTATTCATAGTGTGCCATTATGCCATCCTGAGTTACCATCCCTCTCATACCAAAACATCCATTATACACAGCCAGGCCATCCGGTACCACCGCTTTTGCTCAAATCAAGATGACAGGGACAGACACAAGCCACAGAGAACACCTGATCGCACACCTCTGGTAGTAACCTACAACCCAGAATTGGAAAAACTATAGAAAATAATTAAAGATCTACAGCCACTATTGTCTGAAGATGAAACTCTAAAAAATATATTTCCCACTCCACCAGTGCTTGCCTTCTGCCAACCACCAAACCTAAAGCAGAAACTGGTGCAAAGCAAACTTCCCTCTGGGCTTCAACTAGGTGACAAAGGTATAACACCATGCAAAGCACCTCACTGCAAACTATGTACACACATCTCTCCTGAGACATGTGTCAGTCATAACGGAAAAACATTTACAATCCAAAACTCATATACCTGTTCTTCTAGCAACGTAGTATACATGATACAATGTAGAAAATGTGAGGAGGGCTGCTATATATTGGTAAAACCAGACCGGAACTCAAAACAAGAATGAATCACCACAGATTTACAGTTACCCATAAAAATGAAAATACGCCAGTAGGAGAACATTTTTCAAGGCCAGATCACTCCACCAGTGATTTTACTGGCAGAGTGTTGAAAGGTAAATTCAAAAATAGCCAGGAATGACAAACATTTGAAATAAAAATGATGCAATATTTTGACACTAAAGACAAGCATTTGTCAATGCCGAACGTTCGATTGCAGGTATTTGGCACTTGGACATGGCTTAAAAAAATCAGTGACAAAGAAGTACAAGCATTTGTCAATGCTGAATGTTGCTTGCTTCTATGTGCTGTTTAGGTATTTGGAAGTCATTGGAGTGCAAATATTGAAAATTCACGAACTTACGAGTGTGCTTAGGAACTGCGCAACGCACGCTTGTAAAACAGTCATTTTTAGGAATTTTTTCACCAAATTTTCAACACAGCCATTTTAAGACCTTTGTTCATGAACAGTGTCACTGTGATTTTCTTAATGTGTCCCATACATTGAGTTTGCACACCGACTGCGCCATTGTGCGCTACATGGGCGGAAACACATTTTGGGTGAGATATGAAAAATGACAGCTGTACTACTCATAAGAAGGTGTGGTAAAATGGCAATGTTGAAAATCTGGAGTGGAAATATTGAAAATTCGCAAACCTACGAGCATGCGTAGGAACTGCGCAACGCACGCTCGTAAAACAGTCATTTTTTGGAATTTTTGCACCAAATTTTCAACATGGGGTTTTTGGTATCCCTTCTCATGAATGATGTCACTGTCGTGGTGTTATTCAGGCCAGAAGGGGTGCTTCCGCAGTGATCATGAAATCACCCCTTCACAGGCCTGAATAACGCCATGACAGTGACATCATTCATGAGAAGGGTCCCAAAAACATGTTGAAAATTCAGTGCAAAAATTCCAAAAATGCCTGAGATATACAATAAAGTTGAAAACCCCATATTCCAGCCCTATTATACAGCTTACCGGCATTTCTCAGTTCACGGTCGGCTTTGAAGAGTACAGACGTGTTCCCCGGTCCAGCGATGATTGTCAGGCCGAGTCTGAGGTAAGTATGGGGTGAGAAGGGTGTGGGAGGCAGGGTGCAGTGGGTGGGTGCGGGTTGTGGGGGCTGGGAGAAGCCTGTGGGACTGTTTTTAATTTACAGGTTTTGAAAAAAAAAGGCGACATGGGACATTTGCCACGCTGGGATGGGCTCCAGCGTGGCAGAAGGATGGCTGGGGGCTGTGGAGCCAACGGGATTGCAATTCCCCTCCCGCAGATGACGCTGACGCTTGCCACGCTGCGGGGCTCTCCTGGCAGAAAGATGGCTGGGGGTTGTGAGTCGACGGGGATTGGGCACCCCGCCGGCAGATGATGAGGATGTTTGCCACTCTGGGGTGGGTGTCCAGTGTGGCAGCAAAGATTTGGGGGCGGCGGACGCTGGTAAGCACACAGCGGTGGTTTTCTTTGAAGAGAAGACCACCGCTGTCATACACAGCACCGTGTCCAATTGGTGCAGGACTGCCATGCCTGCTCAATGGAGCAGGGGATTGCAGAGGAGGGGCACACCTCCAAAGTGTCCCATTCTCCCAAGACGTTCCTTGCGCATGCGCGCAAGCGAACGTAAAAAAGGACTTAATAAATATGTTGTTTTTTAATACACTGCCAGTGATTATGCTTAAAGCAGTGCTTCAGAGTTTCTTTTTAAACCCTCACATCAGCACCATCTGGTTGTTTTAAAAGGTACCTTCTTAAGACAATGGTATGTATTTTTTTTCTGTCTTGACTTTTTAGAAATGTTAATTGATGGTCCAGAGTCAGAATAAAATTAATCAGCCCTTTGATCTTACAAACTGATATCGCCAACAGACACACTCCAGTGAAAATTAATCTTCCTGTTTGTAAGAGGTGCAAACTGACTGCAATGCTTTGATCTGTAAACTGCTAGTCTATGTTTTAAATCCACATCCAATCTTTATATCTGTCATACTGCTCAGCTGTTTCCACTTTGACCTGAGGAAGAGGGTTTTATCTCCCGAAAGCTAGTCTTAGAAATAATTTTGTTAGTCCAATAAAAGGTATCACCTGCAACAAATTGTTTTTTTCTCTACATTGGCTTATAGGATAAAGCAGAAACAAAATCAGAATGCTATTAAAGGGATTAGAAGCAAAAATGGGGTGATAACTTATAATGTGAAAGAAATTAATAAATGTTTCATGGATTTTTACAGTAACCTTTACAAGTGGCAAGGGCTAGTAAAGAAAGATGACACAGATGTCTTTCTTAAACATGCTAATTTACCTACTTTAGCGGAATCTGACAGAATTATGCTGGATAAACCAATTACAGTACAATAGATTTTGGAAGTCATCACAGGGGCGCCAAAAGGGAAGGCCCCAGGGCCAGATGGACTGCCAAGTGAGTTTTACAAACATTTGGGTCTTTCCATTAGCCCCCACTTACTAGAGGCTATTCATGATTCCTTTACTGATGGTACCCTTCCTGACTCAATGAATGAAGCCTACATTTGTCTATTATATAAAAAAGGCAAAGATGAAATGGAGTGTGGTAATTATAGGCCTATTTCATTGTTAAATTTTGATTATAAGATTCTTGCAAAACTTTTAGCTAATAGAGTCTCTAAAGTACTATCAAATCTGATAGGTAGAGAGCAGATGGGTTTCATGAAAGGTAGGCAGGCCAGCCCCAGAGAACATTAGGAGACTGTTCTCTGTATTATGGGTTTCTAAGTTACCACAAAATAGCAGATTGGCCTCCTTAGCAATTTCCTTAGATATTGGTAAAGCCTTTGACTTCCTAGAATGGGACTACCTTTATAGAGTATTGAAATTTAATGGTTTGGATCTGGTATTCTAAAATGGATCCAAACCCTATATGCCAAACCGAGAGCATGTGTAATTTCGAATGGTCTTAAATCACTTCCCTTTTCTTTATTCAGAGGCCCTAGGCAAGGATGCCCTTTGTCCCCCCTGCTATTTATCCTTGCTATTGAACCTTTAATTAGGAACATCCTGCAATCAGACAGAATCTTTGGGAATAGACCTGGAAATTACTCCAACAAAGTTTTTGCTTTTGCCGATGATATTTTGTTGACTGTTTCACATCCCATAACCTCCCTCAAAAGCGTTAAGAAACATTTGCTTGCTTTTGGAAAAATTTCTGGTCTCTGGTCTCTTGGTAAATTGGAGTAAATCTGAATGTCTAGAATTAAGTCAACCCTCACTGGAGCTAAAAAGACTGAAAGAGGATTTGGATATCTCCTGGCCCTTAGGTGGTTTGTCATAATTAGGCATAAATGTTTTTGATTCAGTAGACAAAATTCTTCATCATAACCTTTCCAAATTGATTAATGACATGAAGGTAGACTTAGACAAATGGGGTAAGTTGCATTTATCCCTTTGGGGGAAATAAATGCATTAAAAATTATCATAGCTCCAAAATTCTTATATTTCATGAACAACTTTCCTGCCAACATTCCACCTGAATGGTAAGCAAAATAGAATTATTTTGAATTTTTTATGGGAAGGGAAACCCCCTCATTTAGCTAAAAACAAACTAAGAGCCCCTATAAAGACTGGAGGTTTTGCCCTCCCTTGGTGGCAGGGATATTTCTGTGCTTTCAAACTTAAACAGGTTGCCCTATGGTTTAGCTCCCTAAACAGAAAGTTTACTGTACTACGGCTCAAAACATAAAAAAATCTAGTTTTTCTTTAAGCTTAACTGACCAATTATTTAGACAGATACCTCTAAATCTAAAAACTCAGCCTGTTCTCCAAATATCAATAATTGTTTGCAGAAAATTTAATCAGCTTAAGAAAATGGAACATGTTCCTTTCCATTTCATGCCTCTGTGGCACAATAAATCATTAATTTCGAATGACAAGGGTCTTTCTTGCAAGGGTTGGATGGCTAAAGTTATCAAAACTGTAGGTGATATGTTAGATAGTAACAATAGGTTGTTTTCTTTTGAGGACTTAAAACTTAAATTTCATTTAAATAAGTGCAATTTATCTTCTATCTACAAATAAGACTGTTCTTGAATGTTAACTTTTTAGAAGCGAATTTTACTCTTAAATCTCATGTACCCTGGAGAAACATCTTTAAATTAGATTACTTGCCTAAGGCCTTCAGCCTAATCTGTAACAGTTTAAATGAAACTGGCCCTTCCTTAACGGGTTCGGCTAAAGCAAAATGGGAAAATGACTTAAAGTTGTAAATTCCAGATACAGTCTGGGATAGGGCCTGGGATAATGCAATCAAGTACTGTAGGGAAGTTCAAGGGAGGCTTATCCAATTTAAAATACTACACTATTTTCACTATTCCCCTAATCAGCTCTATAGCTTAGGTTTTATCCAAAATGACTTATGCTAGAGATGTGGAATGACAAAAGCTGGCCTGGGTCATTTATTTTGGTACTGTAAAGGAGTTTTGAATATGTGGAAGCAAATACATGCAATTTGTCAAATGCTTCTAGAGACTCCCATCCCTTTCTCCCCTCTGGTTTTTGTTTTAGGGGATATTTCTGGTATTCATGCTACACAAAAACAAAAGAAATTATGGATCCTATCTGTCACCCATGCTTTTAAAAGATTATTACTAAGGAATTGGAAGGATTCAAATGTCCCTTCGATAAAGCAATGGCTTGATCCTCTTGCAAGTTGGGCAGACAATGAGAGAATCAACTATTCTTTACTTAATCAAAATGACATTTTCAATGATGCCTGGGTCCCTTTTTTTGGAGTTTTGTTTATAACTCTGGAATCCTTTTAGGTATAGTGCATAGTTAAGCTAAATACCTTATTTCACCATTTTGAAGCTGCCCTCAAATAGTATCCACCCTCAAATACAAGCTGCACATCAACTCGTATGTTACTAATAAAAACCACCCCGAATATAAGCCCCGATTTCAAATGTAAAAAACATTCAGTATATCTACAGAATCACCATCATTGGTTACTTTAATAATATTCTGTGTTTTTTTTAATATCCTCACAACTCATGCTGCTGTATTTGCAAATTCACTCTCGCTCTTGCTCCCAGACGGCTTGCTGCAGTATTTGCGAATCCACTCGCAGCATACCACTCGCCATTCCCCGATAGTTTAGCTAATAACCCAGTAATTTTCCTACCAGTGTTTGCTGATGCCCAGTCCATAGTTTGTGTTGCATAATGCAAAGTAATGAGTTCATCCTAGGTCCCATTCATCACGGACTGTATACACGGAAACTGACCGATGCCATGGAACTACTTTCTGGGTTGCTACCACGTGGTAGCAACCCATTCGCTGTAGCAACAAAATGAAAGGAAATGAAAGGACAACATACTGCCAGGGGCACCATTTCAGATTTCAACGGGGGGGGGCAACAACTGCTGGTCAGAGCGGCTATGGGGATGGGGCCATGGGCTGAGTGGGGGAAGGGCCAGGGACTGAGTGTGAATAGGGCCCCCTATCTTTGCCTCCTGCTCCCCCGACCTTCCCCCATCCTTCCCTTCTGTCACCCTCCTGCCTATCTTCTCATTCTCTCTTGCCCTCCACCCCTTCCCTGCTCCACCTGCCCCCTCTATGCTGCACTCACTTCCTCCAACCCATTCTCCCTAATTACCCTGACATCCCCCCAGCACCTCCAACCCTTCCCCTTTCATTGCCTTTTTCCATAACACCACTTCCCCCTCCTCCTCCCTGAGTCCACTGGAAGGAATCTGTTTTGTACTGGCAATCCTGGAGATACTCCCACAGCCCCCCCCTTTCTGCCTTACCTTCCCCATTACTGTTATCCAACTCCTCCCCACCAGATCTCCTCTCCTGGAGGAGGAGAGGGACCCATGGGACCTACTAATGTCCTGTTCCTCCACCCCCACTTGGCCCCCTCCACACCTTGGCTCCACTCCCACCCTCTCCCCCTTATCTGCCTCTAAGGCCTGCAGCCCCTCTGCCCCCCATTGTTACCCTAAAAATCCACCCCATCACTGCACCTGTCTCCTGCCTCAGCTTCCATACCACCACCCTCAGCTGCCTAGTATTTCTACAAACCAGACATCCCCTCACCTTCCAGAGAGTTCCCAGAAATACTGCTGCCCAACACCCCCTGCATCCTGTCATTCTACCCACTTCACCAAGCCCCAATTGCATACCTCCTCTCCACATATTAACGTTTTAGTCCTTGCCTATTATTGTACTTAACTGCCCCCCCCCCATAACTTTCAAAAGCTTTCAGGACCTGGATTGGGGTGGCTGCAAAGCTGCACCCCTTTGTTCCCCTTGAATCTATTAGGATCTAGAGGGGGATGGCTGAGAAGTAGCAATCCCTTCCCTCCCCATTAACTACTGAGTGCACTGTCTAGCTGCCTAGATGCATAGTCAGCCCTAGGTATGCATTAAAAGCCCACCAACTAATTTTCTGTCTGCCAACTCCCCCACAGGCCAGTCATAGATAGGGAGTAGCTGAGACCCACTAATAACACTCCTATCTGCTTCTACTTGAGGGATAGCTGCCTCCCTACAGATACCTCATCTCTAGGCTAGATGCAGGCCTACCCTCATAAGGGACTACGTGCTGTCCCTAGTCACTAGAGCTAACTGCCCTCCTACAGACTACCATGACTGCTAGGTTAGTTGTAGGTCTACCCTAGATAGGGACTAGCTGCAGCCTCTACCAACTGCCTCCATCTCAGACTGAACTTAGATAACTGTAACTCTTATCTACCCCATCTAATTCTCCCCTCTTCCACTTTGCCTCACTTGCCCTCTTTTGAGCAGCATGGCCTGCAGTCCTCCTTGTGGATGCCCCAGACGCCACATAGATAGATGCCACACTCCTGCTTCGGGATCACTCATGTAAGTGGTTTCTTGGTCTTCTGGGTGTTAAATAGGGAGTGCTCAGCTCCTATTGATCTTCTGCCACTGCGTGGTCTGGCATTCCAGCCATTGGCACAGGTGGACCGAGGTCCACGTCTGCCCTCAGGTCCCTCCTACTGTAGCCCTCCTCCCTTCTCCCACTTCTCCAAACCCCACAAACACAGCAATCAAAGCAACATTTATCTGGCGATGTGGTTGTAAGCACAGAAAAAAAAAAATCAAACAATTAGTGCCAGCTCCTCTTCGCACACCACCCCGACCACTTGTTAGCGAGCTGCAGTCCCACAAGAGTGTTGGATTACAAGTCAGACCTTTTTGTAGTCCTTAGGCTCACAGCCCTTATTGGTCTCCTGCTGCCACGTGGTCTGGCGTTCCAGCCACTGACTCCGGTGGAGTGAGTTCCACTCCCACCCTCAGATCCCTCTGCAGCCTTCCTCCCACTTCCCAGTTCACCAAACCACACAAACACAACAATTGAAGCAACATTTCTTTGGCAATGTGGTTGTAAGCACAGAGATTTTTTTTTTTTATTCAAACACTTAGTTCTAACCCTGCTTTCTGCACCTCCCCCAGCCACTTGGCAGAAAGCTGCAGTCCTAAGCAAATTCCTGTCCCCTTTCCCCAGGTCACACCTGACAACTAGCCTTGGCTCACCGTGCCTGTACCAGTCACCAAACTGTACACAAACACCTGGAAATGAGCCTTGATTCAGAGTGCCTTTCCTCAAGGGCCCAGGTGTGGTTCTAAAGTGGGGGGGGGGGGAGTCTAAACCCCCTAACATTCTGTTTTTCCTTAAATGAGCTCGTTGATCTGGACATTAGGAACAGGCAGTGGGTGGGAGTGAGAGGATGAGGACAAAGGACATTTATGCTGCACTGAATGAGAGAAAATGTAATGTTTTCTCCTAAATGTGGTGAGTTGATCTGGTGGAGCCTGGAGGTGGGGTGACTGAGAAGGGTGGGCACTTGCTTGGCACTGGCAGTTGGTTTCATAATACTGAAAAAAAGAACATTGATGAAGCAGAAATGTGGGGACTCCCCCGACCCCAGCCCTTGCATTGTGTACCAATATCAGTTACCCAATACCCCGTCCACTGCATACCTGCTTCTGTCTCTTGCCCTTCTTCCTTCCTCTTGTGATGACAGTGCTGCTACTGCCTCAAGTCATCTCGTCATTCCCTCCCTCATCCTCCTCTCTCTTTCTAAGTCCACTCTCACTCTCCTCTCTGCTAAGGCTCACAGCTTGCAGTGCTCTCTCGGACTCTCCCCTCCACTGCTCCTCTTCTCTGTCCACACTGTCTAGGGACCCCAGGCCAGCTGCCCACCCTGACTAATCAAAATAAACAACCCACCGAGTCCTTTGTGCGTCTCATGTCTGCCATGTAAAACTCTTCTTCACCCCTGTCTGAGACTCTCTCGAACCATCTGACACTCCAACTGTGTCCCTTCACTGTTTCCAGTCTCCGAATCCAACCTGCTCAAACCTAATGGCAATCTGGCATGTCAGGCAGTCTAGGCAGACTTCTTCCACTCAGAAGTTAGTGATGTCGCCGGGTCCACCAGGTCTCGACTAGTCCCGCCCCCGCCAGCCTTCCTAGCCAATCGCAGTACCCCCAAGTCACTGGGACTTGGGAGTTTTTTGCCAGGAAGGACATGACTGTTGTTGCTGCTTGCTGCGGCGGGGGGGGTGGTGATGAGTACCTTCAGACTTCAGTGCTGAGCTGACTCGAGTGCAGGCAGAAGCTTCACTTTTACTTAAAAAAAAAAAAGATACTGGCTGCTAGCTGCAACTTAAGGAGGGCCAGCAGAAAAAAAACATAGAGGGGCAACAGCAGAAAAAAAACACTACCCTGGCTAAACACTACCTTGGCTGCAATGTTGGGGGGGGGGCGGCAACTGCCCCTCACCCCCCCAAATGGCTCCCCTGCATACTGCAGTTTACAGGTGCTTTTTCATATTTTTTTGGGCTGCAATTTTGTTACTATACAATACTACATAATGAATTGAAAGAAAATGAACTGAAGAAAATGTTCCGTCAATTTCGTCCTCACTGTCTGGCTCGGCATCTATTTCACTGCCTTTGGGAACAGCATCAGTTGTATCCTTCTCTTCCCCAAAATTGGATTCTTCCTTCTGGGATGCACTACAACTTGCTGCCAACTTGGAAATGTGACTGGCTTACAGTTTTTTTTATTCGAACGTTGAACCAGCTGAGTGCTTACTAATATAAGCCACCCCCAAATTGTATCCGCCCCCAAATTAGAGTCTCACTTCAAAAATAAATTTTTTAATAGAAGCTGTGGCTTCAAAATGGTTAAATACGGTACTCATTTTTGCTTAACAGACCTTTCTGAGCATACTGGGATGTAAATTCGTATGATTACTTTAGCGCCTCTCTTTATAAATTGTTTTCTGTAATATTTCCTGTATTTGATCGACAATTCTTATGTACTGCTGTTTATTATAAATCGCAATAAAATTTTAATTGAAAAAAAAAACTATTATTAAATGCCAAGAAAACTAAAATTATGTACTTTTTACCCCCGCATCCGCCAGCTTCTCTACGTGGACAGGCCACACCGGCGGCTATACTAACCATACTAGGAGACTCACTAGAGTCAGTTAATCAATTCAAATACCTAGGGGTATGGGTAGATAGCAAACTATCCTTCACATACCACATTGAATCCCTCGCTAGGAAACTGAAAATAAGACTGGGTTTTTTCTACAGTAACAAATCCCTTTTTCCTTTAGATATTAAGAAAAGGCTGGTTCAAGCCACCTTTCTTCCCTTACTTCGACTATGCACATATCATTTATAATAGTAGCACAATAACCAACCTTCATACGCTTGATATCCTGTTTCACCGTGCGATCTGCATTGTAACTAATGCACCCTACATAACCCATCATTGTGCCCTTTACACTGATGTAGTCTGGGCTTCCCTGGCCACAAGAAGGACACTACACATTAGTATCTGAGCTCTTAAAACATTTCAGAACAAAGTCCCTTCCTACGTCACCTCCCTTTTTCATCATTATCATTGCTCCTACACGCTTAGAAAAAAAATGTTTTCATACTTCTAAAAGTACCCAAATTCCGCACACTTTACGGTAAAGCTGCATTTAGGCATGTAATCCCGTCCACCTGGAACAAACCACAAGCCACACTAAAACTCCCCGAACCAGTCTCCTGAAACGTGTTTAAAACCCTGACCAAAAAAGTACTTACGGAAATTTGCCACTGCCAAAGCATCTAGTAGTCCTCCTAGCGGAGGAACTGTTATAGTCTCGTAAAGTACTTGAATGTAAACTTCTTTCATGTTTCCCCTTTTCACCTTTCCTGCCTGTTAGCTTAGTTCCTGAAATGTATATAATTTAGCCATAACTCCCCTCCTACTGTACATTGTTTACCTGTCTCAACACTGTTTGAACTTGATGTATCACAATTGCATTATATTGTATTACTGTACATTGTTTACCTGTCTCAGCACTGTTTGAACTTGTTGTATCACAATTGTGCTATATTGTATTATTGTGTATACTATGTACCAAGTTGCCCTACCAGGACCTCCTTGTAAATTAGTGTGCTCAATGGAGTTTTCCTGCAAATAAACTTGAACTTGAACTTAGGGAAAAGGAACCCCAATATGGAGTACTGGGGTGAAACAGCGCTACAGAAGAGGAATGGGATCTAGGAGTTATCATTAGTAACTTCCTTAAACAAATGAATGATCCAGTGCAACAAGGACTGTAGCAAGGATAACAGGATGCTGGGATGTATTGCGAGGGGTACTGATAGCAGAAGAAAAGAGATAATACTTCCCCTCTACAGATCCCTAGTGAGGCCTCACCTGGAGTACTGCAGCCAGTTCTGGAGCCCTCACCTCAGAAAGGACAGGGATAGGTTGGAAACAGTGCAGTGAAGAGTAACAAAAATGATTCAGTGCCAGCAGGGCAGATCTTATGAGGAGCACCTCAAGGTACTAAATATGTATTCACTGGAAACCAGGAGGGAGATATGATAGAGACCTTCAAGTTCCTTAAAGGAATTAGCAAGATAAACTATGGGGAATTATTTACTCTGACTACCAACTTGAGGTCACGTGATCACAAATGGAAATTAACAGGAGGGAGGTTCAGAAGGGATGTGAGGAAGTACTTCTTTATGGAAAGGGTGGTGGAACCTTGGAATAGTCTGTCAGCCAAGGTGGTGGGTGCAAACATAGTTAAGGGATTCAAGCAGGCATGGGATAAAATGCAGGGAATAGTGGTCGCCTGGGATGACAAGACCAGGTAGGAGAATGGGGACAGGACGGGGAGGGTTAGTGTCCTGGAGGAAGAATAGGTGCCAGGGAAGGTTCCATGGATTGTAGGGAATATGGGCAGACTGGATGGACATCTGGTCTTTTTCTGCCGTCGTGGTCTATGTTTCTGTGTTTCTAAGTGTTTCCTCATATGGTTCACAGGACCCATTCACATGTCCTGTCAATGCAGTTCTGACCTGCCTCCTGTATCTGTCAGACTCTGGTCTCCGGTACTCATTCATTAAGGTGCACTTGGCTGTTGTTTCTGCTTTACATGCCCCCTATTGATGGGTTCACAGTGGCACAGCTGAAAGTGTCCCATACATTCCTAAGAGGTATTCTGCACATGCATTCCCCTATTCATAAACCAGTTCTGCCATGGGACCTGAATATCATACTTGAGAAATTGACTCTGGTGCAACCTGTGAAATACATTTCCTTTCATGGAAAATGCTGTTTTTGATAGTCGTTACTTTAGCTTGCAGAATTTGTGAGCTTCAGGCTCTGATGCATGAGCCTCCTTACCTGGGTTTCCACAAGGACAGGGTGTCCTTTCCATTTTCTACCGAACAGTGGTCTCTGACTTCACGCTAAATCAGACTACGAACCTTCCTGTGTGCTATCCTGAGCATGCTAATAGAGGTAAGGCACTGCTCCATACACTTGATGTTCATAGGACACGAAGTTTCTATCTCAGTCATACTAAGGACTGCAGAAAGTCCTCCCAGCTCTTTGCCTCTTTCGCCCCTGGAAAAGAGGGCACCCCTGTGACTAAACAGTGCCTGTGCAAATGGCTGGCTCACTGTATTGAGTTCTGGTATCGGAAGTGATAAAAAACTCCCTACCATATGTGGCCACTCTACATGGGGTATGGCCACTTCTGTTGCCTGCTTTCAGAATGCTTCTAAATCAAATCAAATCTTTATTTATCCAGGTGATCATCATTGAGCAAGCTCATTTACAAGATGGACCTGCTGTTGTCCAAGACAGTTATACATACATAGATTGAGAATACAAAGTACAACATGTGCAAAGAGTTACAAGCAAATTTACAGAAAAGTGGTAGGTGCACGATATACATTCCAAGCGTTCTTGTAGGAATATACATGCATCACTCAACTTTGCTGTGGTATATACAGACTCCATGTATGCAGAAGTTGAGGTGGTATGTTTAGTCATTCTTAGTCAAGCCTCCATCAGAGGGTACAATTCTTTGCATTTCAGCCTTCAGTGACCGTTTACCATACTTGGGTGAGGGTCCTGGGCTGCATAGGGGCCCCCTAATGAGGTCTGTATGTTCCGCTTAAACGGTGAGAGGAGAGTAATATGGGAGAAGTGGTGCCCTGGGTGCCGAGGGCCACTATGGCAGCTGACTAGTGGACTTGATTAAAATAGGGAGGGGAGCTTCTACAGCTGACATATGTGCTGCTGTCCCATGGATCATTGTGCATACTTTCACTAAGCACTACAGTCTAGACATTGTCCCCCCGGAGACGTGCTGGCTTTGGTCTTGCCGTTCTGCAAGGCCTTCTGTCCTGATTGCATTTCTGACTTTGCCTCCCTCTCTGTATACCTTTTGTACTGCCTGGGAATTTTTCCCAAGGTATGCCACAAAGGAGGAAATGTCCTTGTTAAAGACAGAGCAGTTACATCCCAGGAATAGATGTTCAAGAGAATCTCCTTCACTGGGCCATAGCTCCCCCTCTCTCTCCTTCCTCCTTTTCAGTTGCTGTGGTATTCGCTGGCAGTTTGTCCACTGCCTTGTTTGGAGGTGTCCATAAATGCCTTATGTTTTACATTGCCCAGTCCCATATCTCTCCTTGTGTGCCTGGTACTGGCCTGGTCTCTTGGTTTCTCGCAGTAAGAGGCTCTCTAACTTTGTGTCTGGTGGGGAACTGAGGGGAGCTGGGAGCAATGGGGCTTCCCATGTTTTATAGGTGCCAGTATTGCACATCATTGTGGGTGGACCCCAGCTAGCAAAAGTTTCCGAGTAGTCCTGATGCCGACATCTTACAGCTCCAGTGGTGATGGCCCAACAGAGGAGATTCTCTCGAAGACCTCTGTTTTCTGTCAAGTTACTGCTCTGTTCTTTTCCTTTATTTTTTAGTTATACAATGGGGCATGAAAATCCTGTAACCTCATTGGTCAAAACACATCAGATGACCGTGGTATATCCTGTAATAACCCATGGCTGAGAAATGGCATTTGTAAAAAACATACTTAAACACATTTAAAATTTATTTTACACATGGGTCCATTGTATAATTGCAATAAGACACTCCAGGGTGTGGGTTATTGGTGAATTTAACCACTTCTTGTGTGGTTAAGTCACTTGGCTGCGCCTCGTGACACACCACACAAGGCATGCGTAAATTCCACCAATAACCCACACCCTGTTGTGCCTTATTGCTTAAATAACCCATAATAAGCTTTGTGATTGCTACAATATTGATAACATAGAATCTGACAGCAGATAAGGACTGCTTGGGCCACCCAGTCTGCCCATTTTTCCCTACCTTGTGCAAATGGTCGATGACCATGGAAGGAAGGGAGCCTGGAAAGGCAAATTGCTCCGGCAATGAGGCTGTCCTCTTCCCTAAAGCAGTCCACTTGTGTGGACAGGATCCAGTGGTGGTCGGCACTATGACTCACCATCACACAGGGGCCCGAATGTTATATAGACAATGTTGTTTTTTTTCCCCCTGCTTTTGTCCCTTCCTCCCTATGGCATGCACGGATCTCTGCAATGCCTCGGCTGTACACAGTGACATCCTGCAGAGGGAACAAGCTCCCTTGACCTACTGCAGGGGTCACTGCAGCACTGGTTGCCCAGTGCCTGCCCTCCCAACCACAGCGCTCTGCCGATTGGCAGCTGCTGCAGTCTGCCTGCCTCCTCATGTGGCACCCTGAACTCACTCCCAAACTCATGTCGCCGGTGTGGCGGCGCATGACAGTGCCCTTCCAGAAATACATGTGCACGGCATGCATGCAGCACACTTGTATTTCTGTAAGGGTGCCACTGAGGCAGCCAGGGACATCCCAATATTAGAATGTCACGTAGTTCTGACTGCAGTTTCAAAGGGGTACAGGGCTGGCCCGTGGTAAGCGGGCTGAGGCGCTGGATGCCTTACTGTGCCATGCCGGCGCACTCCAGGTTCGGAATGGACCCGGTCATCCGGGTGCTGGAATGGGGAGGGTCAGAGTAGGATTGAGCAAACCGGAAGGCAGCTCTCCTCTCCTGGGGTTGGTCACCGCCTCTCCCCATAGTCCCGCTGCCACTGGGTGGTGGTCCAGTGATTAGCGTCGGTGGTGGGGGCAACACGAAGGAAGGGCACCTTGAGATGCGGCGTGCACATGTCTCCACATGCGCATGTGCAGCCAAGGTAGGGGGCTGGAATTGGGGAGAAAACGACAAAAACACCAAAAAAATTTGTATGGAAAAAAAAAAGTACTAGAGTCAGAACTTGTAAACACATATGATGTGCAGAGTGTTTTGATTTGTGTGTATAGTCCTAGTGTGTCATTCTCTTTGTCTGCTGTGAGGAGTTTTTTCTAAATTAGCCTGCTAGTGTTATGGTAGCCTTATGGCCCCTGGGGATCTCCATCTTAGCATGGTTCATTGCTCTTTTTCCTACAATGCCTGCTGTCCCATGAGACGGTGATGTATCCTGGAGCACAGATTCAGCAAGTACTGGTTTAGAGTCAGTTTTACAACAGCAGAGCTGTGACATTAAAGCAGCAGCACAACAAAACATGTTTTTCCGAAAGTTTCAGCTACAGTTAAGAAAAATTTTAGCATGCCTGTCATACATGGTTGTCTAGGTACCTCATATATGATGCACACCATGAGTCAGTCTTTATTTTTTTTAATCCTTACCCTTGCCAGGTCTACAATGCTATTTCTATGCAAACTGTGGGAGCAATCTTTTTTTCTTGAGATAAAATTCAATTAAAACATTTATAAAATACTCAAATTTTGGTGCAATTAGAAAAGCTGTACCACCAAATAAAACTGGAAGATGCCTAGAATCTTTTATAGTGTAAAAAAGATAGGGACTCATTTGTTTGCCCAATTTCATTGCACTGCTGCTTTAAGTAACTTTCCTTGGCCAGTGAGCACTAATGGCTACATGTACATTTTAACAAACGCCTGAGGACTAATTGAGTGGGTTATTTAGTAAGACAACAGCTAGAGTCTTTATTAATTATTGCACTGATGATCTGGCGGGATTAGGGTACTTTTTATGGCTGTGTGTAGTTTGAAGAAAAGTTTCAAAAGCAAGACATGTACTCCTGCTGGCTAGACCTGACACACACACACACACAGAAAACAAAAAGATTGAATTAGAACTTTTTAGTGGAGGCCAGAACATCAAGCTCCTATCTCTAGTACTTGCTAAAAGGGGTCCTGGGTACATCATTGTCACTTGAGACAGAAGACATTGTAGGAAGAAGAAGAAGAGCAATAACTCATGTTAATATGGAGATCCCCAGGGACCATAGAACTACTATATAATGAGCAAGCTAATTTAGAAAACAATCTTAATAGTAAACAAAGGGAAGGATACACCAGGACTACACACACAAATCAGAACACACTGCACAACATATCTGTTTGCATATTTTGACTGTAGTACTCCTTTAAGTAATGTGCAACCTCCATATTAAGGAGGACAAATTTATATTAAGGGTAGATTATTTTGTCCTGAAGGAGTCCCTAATAGAAAAGTTCCACTGTACACTACTAGAGATTCTGCACCACCCCTGAGAAAACCAGATATATATGACCTAATTTGGGGGATAAAAAACAGACTTATTTTATTTGCAGCCTATTCTCTGAAGTGTGGCAGGTCCCAGATTTGTGGGCAATCATTGCCACCTAGTGGTCAGAGTGCAGAACTGCAAACCAGGAAAACACCAGTTCAGAGCTTACCAATGCCAGATTCAGTCAGAATTTGATTGTGCAAGTCCTTAACCTCCCAGTTCCTCAATCCACTTGGACGTAACAATAGGTACAAGTAGGAGCACCCCACTGTAAGCAACATGTTGCATTTCAGCTCGGCAAGCCTCCGAAAACTGTAAAAATGTAATATAGAATATTAAATGGGTGGGTGTGCATAATGAGAATCTTATACACACCTGAGGTGTGGGATGCTACATAAACTCTGAGAGTGAAGCTCAAGGAGATTATAAAAGCATCCCATATCCCATACCTCATTACTGTATTTCGTTTTTTCACCACAAAGAGTGAAATGGAATACACAATACAAACAATGGAGAATGGAGAAAAAGGCAAGGGCAGTAAGGACAGAGATGGGGCAAAAAGGGATAAGGCCATCAAAAAATGGAGGGTAATGAGCACCAGTGCCCATAGCCTAGGTAACAAGCTCCCTGAACTGGTGGCCTTGATGGAAGAGGGAATGCCTGGATATCGTGGCAGTCACAGAAATATGATACACAGAGAACCATGACTGGGATGTCAGTATACCAGGGTACACAATCTACAGGAGGGACAGGGAGGGTAGAAGAAGAGGAGGAGGAGGAGTAGCTCTCTATGTAAGGGAAGGGATCAAAGAAAGGGAACAAAAGGGTAAACAGGGAAGAGAGGAGGCACTGTGGGTAACCTTAGAGACTGGAAATGGCACCACAATCCACACAGGGGTTGTATACAGAGACCCATCTCAGGAGGAGGGAATGGACAAGGAAATGATAGAAGGCATCCTTAGGATGGCAGAAAAAGGGGAGATATTGTTGATGGGGGACCTGAATATGCCAGATGTTAACTGGAGCACCTTCGCAGCAGGCACATCCAAGAGCAGGGTCATTCTCGATGTCCTACAGGGGGCACGCCTCAGACAGCTAGTATTGGAACCCACTCGGGAGGGAGCAATCTTAGACTTGGTACTCTCAAATGGGGACGGAGAGAGGATCTCGGATCTAGAAGTGGGTAGCCATCTGGGAACAAGTGACCACCAAACAGTGTGGTTCACGATAAACACAGCCGCAGAGTCAAGCCATGTAAAAGTGAGGGTACTGGACTTTAGGAGGGCTGACTTTGTCAAAGTGGGAGAGTGCCTCAGAAAAGCACCAGCAAACAGGCAAGATGGAGGGGTGGAGGAACAATGGGGAAACATCAAAACTGCCATCACAGAGGCAACAAGCCTTTGTGTGAAGCAAATAAACAAATCAAAATGAAAGAAAAAAAACCCCACTATGGTTCTCAAAAGAGGTGGCAGGGAAGGTTATGGAGAAAAAGATAGCATTCAGGAAGTATAAGGAAACACAAAAGGAGCAGGACAGAGAACTGTACCAGTTAAAGGGGCACTGTCAGCTTTGTCCCTCGTTTTATTGCCAAATAACATCAGTGTGCCTCTGTGTACACAGTGATCACATATGGTCCACAGAATACACCTATATATGCCATAATTGAAAATTTCTTATCAATTTCTTCAGTTTTCATGATTTGCTACTTTCCCTCAGACCTCCCGTAAGTACACTGTGCACCAGAAGCATAAGCAAGATGACAGCGCGCATCTGACACTGTGAGTTGGCACAAACATCAGTTTTGCAAATGGCCATACTGAAAAGCTAAATCCAGCGTGTATTTTCCAACACTGTACTAGATTTGCCATTTTTTAACTGAAACCGAGCACTGGGAAAGACATAAAATGCATTTGAAAGCAGGCGCCGAAATCTCGTGCATGCGCAAGTGCCGGATGCTCAGCGCGCATGCGTGGGTTGCATCATCCCGCTTTCACGCATGCACGAGATTTTGGCACCTCCTTTCAAAAGCATTATATGTCTCTCCCAGTGCTCGGTTTCAGTTAAAAAACAGCAAATCTAATACAGCGTTGGAAAATACACGCTGGATTTAGCTTTTCAGTATGGCCATGTGCAAAATTGATGTTCATGCCAGTGCACAGTATCAGATGTGTGCTCTCATCTTGCTTATGCTTCCAGTGCAAGTGTACTTATGGGTGGCCTGAGGGAAAGTAGCAGATCGTGAAAACTGAAGAAATTGGTAAGAATTCTCGATTATGGCATATGTAGGGGTATTCTGTGGACCACATGTAATCACTGTGTACACAGCGGCACACTGATGTTATTTGGCAATAAAACGAGGGACAAAGCTGACAGTGCTCCTTTAAAGCAGAAGGAAGCGGGGAAGGCAGTCAAAATAGCAAAGGCCCAAACTGAGGAAAAGATAGCTAACTCAGTGAAGAAGGGGATAAAACCGTTTATAGGTACACTAGGGAGTGAAGAAAGACCAAGGGAGGGATAGTGAGGCATAATAAAGGGGAGAGTGGGTGGGCAGAGAGGGACAGTGAAAAGTAGGGATACTGAATGAATACTTCTGCTCAGTATTCACAAAAGAAGACGAGGGGGAGGTGCCTAATAAAATCAATAGAAGCACTCTGGATAGTGGGGTCGATACCAGTCCTTTCACAGAAGAAAGTGTTCTGAAAGAACTCCTAAAACTGAAGGTGGACAAAGCAATGGGACCTGATGGGATTCATCCCAGAATTCTAAAAGAGCTAAGGGGAAAACTTGTGACACCACTGACTACCGGTTTTAACAAAACATGGGAGGATGGTGTGGTACCTAAGAACTGGAGGAGGGCGGATGTGATTCTTTTTCAGAAAAGTGGGAGCAAAGCAGAGGCAGGAAACTACAGACCTGTTAGCTTGACCTCAGTGGTAGGGAAAATTATGGAAAGAAAGAATTCTTTCTTTCAGAAAAAATTCTGAAAGAAAGAATTGTTGAGTACCAAGAGGCCAGCGGGGCACAGGACCCAAGGCACCATGGATTCACAGCAGGAAGATCATATCAGATGAATCTAATAGACTTCTTTGACTGGGTGACCAAAGTAGTAGACCAGGGAGGGGCTGTGGACATGGCCTACCCAGACTTTAGCAAGGCATTTGACACAGTCCCACACAAAAGATTAATAAACAAACTAGCCAGCCTCGAGGTGAGTCCCAGGTTGGTAGCCTGGGTAAAAAATTGGCTGAACAACAGGATACAGAGGGTAATAGTAAATGGAGTCCACTCCGAAGAAAGGGGGGTTTTATATCTGGGTACCGCAGAGTTCAGTACTGGGTCTGGTCCTTTATAATGTCTTTATAAGTGACATTGCAGAGGGACTGGAAGGAAAAGTATGTCTCTTTGCAGACGACATAAAGATCTGCAACAGGGTTGATACACAATTTGAGGTGGAAATAAGAAGGGACTTGGCAAGGTTAGAGGAATGGTCAAAAATATGGCAGCTTAGACTGAATGCAAAGAAGTGCAAAGTAATGCACCTGGGAAACAAAAACCCTGTGAAAAAGAAAACACAAGGGCAGGGTAGGTATTAACAACAACAAAAATGGAAAGGGACCTGGGAGTAGTCATATCAGATGACCTAAAGGTAAGCAAGCAATGTGAGAAGGCAGTAAGGATGGCTGAGGGGATACTGGGATGTACAGGGAGAGGCATCACCATTAGAAAACAGGAAGTTGTTATCCCTCTGTACAGACCCCATCTGGAGTACTGGATGCAGTTCTGGAGGCCCCATCTCCGCAAGGACATAGACAGGATAGAGGCAGTCCAGAGGGGGGCAACTAAAATGCTGCAGAATATGCAACAGCAGCCATATGAAAAGAGACTAAGGGAGCTTACTATGTATACCCTTGAGGAAAGGAGGGGAGAGGGGGGACATGATAGAAACTTTCAAGTACCTCAAGGGAATCAACAAAGTCCAAGAGGGTAACATCTTTCAGAAAAAGAGATGTGCAAGAACAAAGGGACACAATTTGAAGACAGAGGGGGGCTGTCTCAGGGGCAATGTGAGGAAGTATTTTTTCACAGAGAGGGTGGTGGACATATGGAACAGCCTTCATGAGGAGGTCGTGGGGTCAAAAACAATGGAGGAATTCAAGAATGCATGGGACAGACATAAAGCAAATCTAGTGGGGGGTAGGAAGAAGTAGGCTGTTGGTTAACTAGGATCTGCAGCTTATCCGATAGGTAGGTAAATGGGCAGACTGGGTGGGCCAAGCGGTCCTTATCTGCTGTCAAAGTCTATGTTTCTTTGTAAACAGCACAAGTGGCACTGCAGTAGATGAGCCATATAACACATTTTTTAAGCTCAGAGATTAAAAACTATAACTGGTAGCAACATTTTATTAATGAAAATGCTTTGAGGACAGTCTTATCTTGTGAAGCAGTTTATAACGTCCTTGGTAAAATGAAAATAAAACCAGGTTTACACGGTAACCAGGTTTCTATGGCAACTCGGGTTACTTGCATAAGATTGCAGTACCTTGAGAGAGAGAGAGAGAGAGAAACAAACAATGTGAGAGCAGGCAGAAAAAAGTGCTGATTTTGTTAGATTTGAATCCTGGCAAGCAAAAGGTAAAGTCCATCTGTGAGGAGCTCGAAATGTGAGTGTTGTGAGGGGTTTTACAGTGCCGTGAAAGAGTGTCTCAGTGCACGAGGACAACTGCGGCTCACAGGTTTCATATACAGATAGCCTGTGTGTGTTTTCTGTTATAACCAGCTTATTATAATGACAAATTATACTTGGCTTTCTCGTTGTGAAAAAACAGAGCCCGCTTATTATAAAAGAATAACCACTACAGCAACTACCCCATGTAGTGTTAGGTGTGGTGTTCTGGGTATCAGTCTGGATTTTCAAAGCCCGTGGGCTCCATACACCATTTCAGTGACTGACACCAACTTGTTACAGGGACCATTTTGTGCCAGTCGAGACTTTATGACGTAGGTGCGCTATGTTCGGAGGGAATCACAAGCCTTCTTTGCACAGTCTCAAATGTATTTGGAATCTTGCTGGGAAGGGGTGAGGCTACATGCAGATTGCCTGCAAGGACCATTCACCGGGCATGGCAGTCCCTGCGGTCTGGGTCACAACTGCCTGTGCCCCCGCCATAGAAGATCTACAGGCACCTAGTACAGGGGTTGCAGTGCTAGAACGGGAACCATAGGGGAGTGACGGGAAGGAGTTTGGTGGTGGGCATGGCAGCAAAGACACTTTTAGTCAGGTCTGCAGCTATGAGGAGGCACCACTAGGTGGCAACCATTTTTTTTTCTTTTTAACCCTGCTTTTTGCCTCCCTCCCCCAGCCATCTTACCCTAATCCTCTTCTTCGGGTCTTGCACTATGTTGTTGGCAACCCCTCAGCTCTATCAGACACAACCCCCCCCCAATGTTCCACTTGGTGAAGATCTATACAAAGCAGAGAAGTAGTTAACTCGCTTCCCCTGGCAAGAGTCAGGTGGTAACTTGTACACTGTGTATTTGCTTGTCATTGGTGTCTCTCATCATGCATTTGTATGTATATTGCTATTCTCCACTCCCCCAACCCCAGCATGCATCTGGAATTGAGCGCTGTACTGCTCAGTATGCCCTCCTGGTAAAACTTTTAAATAACTAAATAAATAATGAGGGTGTTGATGACTGTCTTATAGTCAGCTCAGTGCACATATGTTTTACTGTTTTTTCCCCATGTCCCTCCGGCCACGCTGCACCTATGTTGGCCTCAGTACCACAGCATCTCTATGGTGAGAAGCATGCTCCCTGGCCCAGTTGCAGGGTGTCACTGGTGTGCCAAAACTCATCACCAGCCCTTCCTTGAATGAGGTATATGGCTGAGGGGCAGCCACCTTGGCCAGGCCTGCCCCCGACTCAGTGACAGGAATCCACTACCTGACTCAGGTCATCAACACAGCAGTGCGAGGTGCTGCTGCTGGGTCACTGAGATGGCCAGAGCCAGGTATTCTTAATATTTTATTTATTATTCGTTTTACAATTTACTGATCCGGGATAGCCCAGCTGAGATGTAACATCTTATTTCCAGTAGGGTACTGCTTCTACCCAATTCTAGGTGTGACCTGGGAGCACAAGGAGTTTAGATGGCTTGCTCCTGGTCACACAGTATGCAAGTGGCAGCTGTGGGATTTAAATTCAGTTCTGCTGAGTCTTCAGGTTTTTATCTTAGTGTTGTGACCTCTAGGCTATGCTTCCTTCCTGAATCCCCAATTTTTTATCTAGAATATGCCATTTATCTTCACTAGTGAGGGGCCAGACCATCCATAACTCATAAGTGACCAAGTCATGAATGATTTACAGTGGTCCTGCTTCCTTAAAAATGAACATAAACAGCATATTTTGAGACGGGCCATTGCGTGTCCAGTTTATAACACAGATTTTCAAATATAAACCTTTCAAATTAGCTCTTTTTGGAGCAATAACTGTTTATTGTTAGCCTCGTTATCCAAGATGTGTAAGTAAGCTGTAATGGATCAAACTGTTGAGTTTTTGATGAAGAATAATCTTCTGACCCATGTGCAGCATGGCTTTAGAATTTTGCACAACAGTGAGACTGCCTTGATGAGGCTCACAAACTATGTTCATCAGGCCACTGCCTCTAACAATTTAGTGACCTCTGCATTTGTGGATCTCACCAAGGTATTCGATTTAGTGGATCATGACATTCTTCTGTTGTCTTTATTTCAGAGCTCTTTTTCCAAAGATGTTATCTGTTGGTTTGGAGACTACCTCACTGGCCAAGAACATAGAACTGTTATTAATGGTCATTATTCTAGTTTTCCTAAGGTTAATTGTGGAGTTCCACGAGGTTCGATATTGGGTCCGCCTCTCTTCTCCCTTTTTTAAATGTCCCTCGTTGGAAATGCTTTTGTACACAGATGATCAAATTAAAATCATCAAATTTATTTACCTCCCATTGTGCACTGCTCCTGCCGCTTACAGGATTCCGTGGTACGTTCCAGCACTGAAGAGCACACAGTACAATGGCGGTTGGGAATGAAGTGCGGGTGGATCAGGCTTAGACTAATAAAACTTGCTGCTCTAAAGAAATAAAGCTGCAAGGTAATTTTACATTTGGAGGCCGCTTTGCCTGCTGCTTTATTTTTAACTGATACTTCACTACTGCCAATTCTTCTCACACAGCTGAAGCTGCGGCATTTCATTCTAATGGGAAGAGTGCCAGCGTCGGAGCAGCAGGAATCAATTGTGTGGCACGGCACGAGGGGCTCACTGTATGCTCCACGAGAGGTACAGTAATGGAGCGCTGTGTTTGGTGACGGCAGTTACACTGCTTTATAATACATTGTAAAGAAGATTTAAAGAGCCAGTGAAGCCAAAACAGGCAGACAGGAAAATAATACCAATTTTAATAAGTAGTCAGTTGTAACTTTTTATTTATAAAGAACTTTTCTTTTTCCTTTTGTGCATTAGAATGTTTTCTATGTGGTAACTTTGCGCTGGATGTGTGGAACAGCTCTTAGCCTGGCAGCTGACATATCTATCTCTATTCCCCCCACACACACTGCATCATCAGCATTGTGATCTCACTGACAGTGACATCACAGGTGAATAACCTGGTAGCTACTGAGTGACTGTTCCTAAGCAGCAGTGATGTCACAGTCAATGATGTCACAATGCTGATGGGGGGGTAGATAAGGAAGAGACATGACGAGGTGTGGTTTATGGGCTGATAAGAGCATGCCCCAGGTGCGTAATGAGGCACTAGGCACTTGTGCCGAGTGCCTTTAGCACCTGGGAAATGCTCTTATTAGCCCACAAACCACAACACCGAGTGTCTTATTCTGTTTATAAAATGGATCCCCTAACTAAACATTAAAAAAATATATATCAAAAAAGATGTTAAAAATGGGAGTAAAAAAGGGTTTTTATTGGCCAAAATGACAAAAAAATAGTTCTCATGTTACTGTAATGTGCTGTGTTTGACATTGGCTAAGTGGCCAGTAGAAAGCTCTCACCAATACACAGAGTGCTCAGGTTACCCCCAAAAATACACAGACACACTGTATTTTCTTTTATATTGTATTTATCGCTTTTCCCTATGGTTGCCCCTTCTGACCAACCCCCCAACCCCGTCACCCCGATATCACTGGGACTTACTTGTACAGATTCCTTTTGGTTGCCTGGTCACCAGGTGTGGAGCCTGCGGAGGGTCGGTCGTCATCCACAGCCAGGGGATTTTTCCTCCTTTTTTCACCCTTGACCCCATTGCTAGGGGAAACATGCCTGGCATGTGTGCATGGAGGCGTGCACATGTCCATGGATGTCCTGCAGCACTCTCCCTTCCATGGAGCCCTGTGGACCTGCATGACCCTCAGGCCACCACCTGGGGGCAGTCATTTGCCGGGAGTGCCATCCCTCCCTGGGAGAGGAGAGGAGAGCAGTCCTCTGGATGCTCAACCATCTCCCTCTCCTGTTGACCCTGGCGGCCCACTCGCACCATGAACATGGGTCACCGGCATGGCAGGAGGTAAGGCATGGGTGCCTCAGCCCTCCACATCACTGGGCTGGCTTATATTTAATTTTTCAATTGATATTTTACTTTTCCTGTTGTTGTCTTGCTTTTATAGGGAGTGAGCGGCTTGCGAGCATGTCCCTTTACAGCCGTTGTAGTTCAGAGCCGCTTTCGGGTTCCCCCATACAGAGTGCACTCAGGTTACCCCCTCCTTCAGCAAATATACATACATACACTGTTTTTTGGTTTTACAATAATTTGCTTCCCCTTTCCCTGTAGTTGTCTTGCTTTCATAGGCAGTGAGCTACTAGCGAGCGTGTTCCTTTGTAGCTGCAATAACTAAGAGCTGCTTTCTCTTTTAGCGCATCTCTTGGAATGAACATGTCTTTTTGTAATGTAGCGGGAAGCTGGAAATTTGGAGAATGCCACTATCTTTAACCTATGTTCAACAGTTTGGGCTGAGGTTTAGGTCATGGTCTGCGAAGGGTGGGGGATGGATTCATTCACATCTTGGGACTGTGTAGTACAGTACGGTCTGCACGCCCATTGGCCCACGCTGTGGACCAATGGGCGTACGGCCATACCATACACTGTCAGTTAGCGGGTGGCTGGTGGCTTGTGGTGGGTGCTGCCGCCACTGCTGACTGGGGGCGGGTGGCAGGACTGAGTGGGTGGGTTGGGAGAGGGGTACCGCTGGACCACCAGGGTTATTCCAGTTACTGTAAGCCCGCAATTGGGCTGGGGGATTGGGTCCCCTGGTCCACCAGGGTTATTCCAATTACTGTAAGCCCACGATCAGGCTGGGGGATTGGTTCCACTGGATCACCAGGGATATTAACATAATGAAAACCCGCGATTGGGCATGGGGGGGCGACTGTGATGGACGGTGCCGCCGGAGCTCGGGTGGCCACCCACAGCTGGCAGCTGCTGTGTTGTGCCCTGCAATACGGGCAGCTCACATGGGTGGCCAGCTGTTGCCCTTTCATTCTGGCACAACTGTGTGCGCAAGACGAGGTTGCACTGCCTATGCTCAGCACATCCCGGTTGAATATTGGGATGTCCGGGGTATGCATGGGCACACCCCCCTACTTGTGCCACATACATTACTGATGCACCCCAGCATATCGGGATTTGTGCCGGGCACTTTCCCCGTTTGAATATTGTGCCAGGGCACATCAGTGGATTGTGCATGGCGCACCCCTATTGCGCCATGTGCAACCCTTTTGAATAGCCCGGCCCATATGTCCCGTGAATGGGAAGCTTGAATACAGCTGAGGTGGATTCTAATAGTTTAAGCTAGGAAGGTCAAGTAGGGGTCATACAGACATTACAAGGTAGCAAGAGAGTTCAGACAGTACAGGGTAACAAGGTAAAACAACAATACAAGTTAGCTAAGTTGAGACAGAAGTGCAATTTTGTTTAGAAACAGAATTTGATGGCAGATAAGGACCGCTTGGCCCACCTAGTCTGCCCATTTTCCTACCTAACAGATAAGCTGCAGATCCTAATTAACCAACAGCTTACTTCCTCCTACCCCCCACTAGGACTGCCTTATGTCTGTCCCATGCTTTCTTGAATTACCCCACTGTTCTTGACTCCACGACCTCCTCAGGGAGGCTGTTCCATGCATCCACAACCTCTATAGAAATATAGAAGTGCAAAAAGAATAAAAAGATTAGGGTTATCCATAGCTGTGGCTAAAAAACTGAAGGGGGGAGGGGGGGTGATAATGGGGAGGGGAAAGAAGGAGGAGGCACTTGAGATACATGACATAAGAAAGAAGGACCCAGTCAGAGGTCAATTTGAGAAGAGTAGGGGAGCAAAGACCCTAGGGGAGCTAAGAGCCCATTCAGGGTACAGGGAATAGAGAAGAGAGGGACAGATTTAAGGAGGGTAGGGGAGCAAGGATCCTAGGGGAGCTAGGAGCCCATTAGGGGACAGGGAATAGAGCTGAGAGGGGGAAGGGAGAAGAAGGCAGGGGAAGGTCTGCTGGGGCCAGATCCTCCTGAGGTGCAGAGAACCCTGCCTGCACAAGGCAGAGGTGGAACCCTACCCATTTGGGGCCATCTTCTATGTCAACAACCCAGCAGGGTATATCCCCAGATGGGAATAGCCTGTCACTCACCTTGATGGTGTCCGTCAGTGAATGGAACCCTACCACCTTCTCATGAGGGTGATAAATGGCCCAGAGTAAAGTCTTGACATGCACCAGATTAGGGTGTTTTGGAGCACTAGTGCAGTCTCTAGAAGAGAGCTGGAGATCAAGGAGAGAGAAGCTATGAGAGATCACTTCCAAAGTGGAGATTCTGAATTTGTAAGTGGTGAGAATCCAGCTAATTGCGCCTGCATATCTGTATCTGGTTCCCATCTGCACTATGTCCTGCTAGCCCTATCTCTTTTCTGCAGTACAGAGGAGAATTCCATTGACTGAGTTTATTGGAATCCATGGAATGTGAGTGCCTCAGAGTTCAGGCTCTGGGGCTTTTCTTGCCTTTACTTTTAAAAGCAGACATTAGAAGACCCCTTTCGTGATGGCATGGGATTATAATGCCACAAAACAGTATGCCGCAGCAATATACTGCGCTGTCAATACAACGCAATATATTGCCAGCAGCATTTCACTGTGTTTTGTGGGTTGTTCTGCTCCCCACGCCTCCAAACCACCCCAACTAAAATAATCAGCCCGGGGTGTTGTACACTTACGCCACACAAACTGCAAAAAAAAGAAAAGTTCCATGCATCTGGGACTAGGATTCGATACCCGATCCACAGACGCACCACCTCCATTGCTATCTGTGACTCATCCTGTTGAGCCACAGCAGCTGCTCGGTGGACCCTCTTTCTAGCAGAGGACTTATCCTTTGCCAGAGAACAGTGACAGAGTGCATAACCGTGCATATGCCATTTAGCGGTTTTGCACCCTGTCGCTATTCCTACCTGCTCGGTGCATGTTGCGTGGTTTTGACATATACCGTCTTACATACGGCAGAGTGACCCAGTAGGTTTTGTGACTGCTGTTCACCAAGTGCATTGACAGTTATTTGTGTGCTAATGGGTCTGGTTACACGTTAAGTGTCAGTTAACTACTGTGTAGCTACAATGTATCTACACTCTAACTGCATTTCAGCTGCCATGTAGTTACATGCAACAAACATGTAACTACAGGGTATTTACACTGTTGCATGTAGTTAATGATTAGTTACATTGAAAACTGTCACTTTAAGTGTAACCATGGGCACAAACTCACTGCAAGTCAATGAGCTTCTTCGAGGACATATCCCTCCATTTAGCTACACCATTGGACCTGTGAGCTATTGGTGTCAGGACCACTCAAAACATTTTGCCAGCTGGGTCGATGCACATTGCTGATGCCTGTATAATGTGGGAGACCCTATCATTCCTCAGTTCTTTCTCCCACTATCAATCTCTTGTCCCATACCAGAGAACCAATGCCACAACTTGCTGTCACCTTTGCTGGTGTTTTTCCAATTCATTTAATTATTTTCTTATTTCATTGTATATTATCCCACTGTCACAGGCTAAAGATCCGTTATTCCCTGTTGCTGCAGCAAAGTGCATCTGTTGTTGCCTAGGCCTCTTGCATGATGTGAAAAACTACAGTATTTGCCAGGGCTTCAGCCAGGTCCCAAGGCAACCTGCCCAAAATGCTGTAGAAACCTTTCTAAAAGATATGGCGTGTACGTCACTGAATGCCAGTGTTTATGCTGGTTTCACCTTCTTGGTCCGGTGGCTCTGCATCGCCAACATCCTGCCATTCTCCTAGATGTTTGGCGAAGGCAGAGAAATCGCCGCTGCGGATGCCTTAGGATTTGGAAAAGCCAAAGCCAAATATTCCAAAGATGCAGAGAAGCAAGAACATCAAGGAAAGATTCCCAGTCGGGGACTTTTGCTGCTCATTCCCAGTCTCCCTTGACAGGAGACAAAAAATAAGTCCACTTCTAAGACCCAGGCTGCAGCTGTGACCCCAGGTTCTGATTACCCCATGCCATCTCTGAGACACCAATGTTGGGATCTGGCACTGGCTCTGCCGCTAATAGTGGATCTCAGCTAATTTCATCATCAGGCTTCAGCCCGTCAATGGGATTGTTGCTGACCCCTGTTGCAGGTGTAGTCGGTGCGCAGGCTTTGCTGCAGACCATGTTGGCTCCATTTTGTGTAATTAATGCCGAAGGCCCTGATGTCAAGCCCCAGTGCCATTGATGGTTCCTGCTGGCTTGTTGACACGGCACTGGGCCCTGCAACTTTCACCTCTGTCAACAGTTCTCTACCTCCTCCATTGATTTCTATGCTGTAGACGCTGGCCTCCCAATAAGGATCTTTTGCAATCCCTCCTCCCTAATGATGAGGAGGAAGAAGAATATAATCCTGACCTCCTGGATATGAAGGAGGATTCGGAAAAGGAGGAGGGTGAGCTGGCTCTGCATGAGGGCTTTGCCTCCCTTTCCATCCTCTCGTCCTTGTGTTTTGTATTTGTATTTATTTATTTCACAAGGAAAAGGCTCTGCTGAGCAAGCTCATTTACAAGGAGGTCCTGGGTAGGACAGCACACAGTGTTTTAAAAGGCAATGATGCAAGATACAGGTATACAAGTCATAGAGTACTACTCACAAATGGGTAATTTCACAGGGAGTTAAATCTGACAGTTACAGTCTGTATAAACAGAATATATATTACACAGACAGTTATATATAGAATATAAGGTGCACAGAAAAATAGCAAAGGATACAAAATAGACATAGGTTCATTTGTTCAACATTTGTCAAAAATTCACTGTGGGGGACTATCATATGCACCTAATAGCCAGACAGATGACAGCAGTGGTAAATGTAGATTAACCACAACAGAGACCTCATTGTATAATTGTTGGATGAGTGCTTTAAAGGTGCTAGGTCTAACGAATGAGGTGAGGTTTTATGGGGCTTGCACGGAGTTCCTTATTGTGGGGATGAAGCAACTAATTGCTGTTTTTCCCAACTGAGTAGCATGTTTTGGAATGTCCAGTAGTATTCAAGTATTTTCTCTAAGGGAGTAGCTACTGTGTGATGTATGGAATAGTTCAGTGATATAGCTTGGGAAATCTTTTAGCAGTACTTTGTATGCCTAGGCACACAGATTCAGTAGTCTCCTAGTAGTTAATGAGGGCCAGCTAACTGTGGCGTACAAAACGCAGTGGTGAGTCCTAGACCCTGATGCAGTTATGAACCTGTGGGCTCTGTGGTAGAGTATGTCCAACTTGGCAAGACAGGTGGCTGAGCAATTATAGTAAATGAGGCCAGCGTAGTGTACGATCAGAAGGAAGGCGGCCTGGACCAGTTGTTTATGGGTGTCACATGGGAAACAGCACTTATTTCAAAAGTAAAAACCAAGTCTGACCCTTAGGTTTTTGCACAGTGCTTCTATGTGGTTAGTGAAAGAGAGCTTGTTGTCTAACCACACTCCTAGGGATTTGTATTTTTCTACGACTTCAAGGGCATCTCCTAAAAGAATAGTGGAGGCAAGTGTTGATGCAAGTTGCGAAGGTACGTTGTGTGAGGTGAAGAACATGACTTTTGTTCTGGATGCATTTAATAGCAACCTGGCATGGAAGAGGTTGAGTTGTAATGTGTTAAATGCCAGTTGAAGGTTGGAGCAGACTGTGCTGATGTTAGGCGTGGAAATGTACAAGACCATGTCATCCGCGTAGAAGTGTAATTTGGCATCACTGATGGTCTCACCTAAACCATTAATGTATAGCATGAAGAGTAGTGGGTTCAGTAAAGAGCCTTGAGGAGGGGGTACAGGTAGAGTAGAGACTGTCTGCTTTTATCTGTTGTACCCAGTCAGTTACATAGTTCATGACACACGGCAGTGAGGCAGGGTCTATTCCTGTTTTAGCCAGCTTTTTTATCGATATGTTGTGGTCTGCAGTATTGAAGGGGCTTTACTGAGACTGAGAAAGATAGCTCCAGTAGTTTGTCTATGGTCGACAGCCTGTAACCAGTCATTCATGACCTTGGCCAGGGCAGAAACGGTACTATGTTTCGGTCTAAAGCCTGACTGTAAGGGAGATATAATATTAGAATGTTCTGTAAACCCTCCCTCCAAGTGTCTAGGGATCCTGATGGTAAAGTGGAGGGGGACACAAGCCAAGAACCAGACAAAGATCCCAGATAACAGAATAAGCTGCTCTGCCTACCTTATTCGAAGAGCTTCACATAGAGAGTACAAGATGCTGGCAGTCTTTTATCTCCAGAAGAAGCAGCACAGGCAGGCAGTCTTCAAGCTCCCTGGCACAGAGAAGACAGGCAGGACTAGCAAAACGTACTGGGGGGGGGCACAGCAGGTTAGGTTAGGAAACAGTGGTGGCAAATTTATGAGAGGCAACCCAAATTAAAAGAATAAAAACATTTAATTAATTTAAACAAATAAAATAAATACAGCTCCATGGGGCTGGAGGCACAAACAGGTAGGCACAAGGAGCAATAAGATATTACAGCAGCACTAAGCTGCGGCACAGAACTTAGGCCTAGGCAGGCCGAAAAATGGGCTTCAACAGTCAAAGAGCCGAGAGGCTCAGATTTAAACTGTGCTGCAATGACTTGCCAAGGCCACTGACACAAACCACTGGAGCTCTCCAAAACATGCCCCCAGGGACTCAACCGGCCTGGTAGCTACAGAATCACTCAGCCCTCCGACTACCTCAGAAAATAGGGAAGTCTGTGCTACAGCCAGACAATCTAACTTTCCCCAAACATTTCCTGCCACAGAACTCAGGCCTAAAACAGTGCGCAACCACCTCTCCTCCTGGACCTCTGTACTAAACTGAGGAAGATGGGACAGCAACC